>OX415250.1:5400000-6000000 GCA_948329865.1 Linaria vulgaris | reverse complement strand
AATGGCATCCCAACTCCATTTTTTTAATGTTATTTTTATGTGTGAGGTCATTCATGCATTAATAAAAGAGAATTAAGGTATTGGTGCTGAAGATTCATGAAGGTGAAGTGAGTAATATAATATTTCAATATATGAAATTATGAATTAGGAAAGAAATCAGTTGGAGTTCACATGGCACACTCATGACTTCTCGTTACTTTATAATCTGGCTTTGCTTAAATCAAGCATTATTCATTCATCAAAAAAAAAAAAAAAATCAAGCATTATTCTCTGTGATTAGTTCCTGATAGGTTATATTTTAAGTTAATAATGATGATGATTATGAAGTTAGTGTTGCAATACCAAATGTCCTACATTGAAAGAAAGAAAAAATAACAAATAGCTTGAATTGTGTAAGCTTATGTTATGTTACATAATGTTGTGTCTAATATTCTAGCTTTGACTTATGCATATTCTACTTGTTCGCTCTCTCGATTCAGATAGTAGTATAGCTCGACTAGCGATGTATATGGAGTCGGTGATCGAGGCCAACTCAATATACATATGGTTGGTACCCCTAATTTATAGACCATGTGGTTGTGATTCTGTCAAATCATCATAAAATTGTAAAATTAAATACATAAAATAAGACCATACATAAATGAATCTATTGTAACCACGAGGCCAAATTACACTGTGATATGTTGCATCTTGAAAGATAAGTCAGAAGTCAATTAGATCATGAATCATTCACATTTGAGGAAGAGACTATCGAACTACTAATGCAATTACGTGAGTTGCATGCATTTTATTCCAAACAATCAATATACCTAATTATTTTCTATCAAAAAATACACCAAATTCTTAAAAATTTAGAGCCAACATATTATGTCACTACACTAATGTGCATTTTCACTTTATAATTCTAAGTTCTTTATATATATAATAAATATAAGAAAATCTTGAGGGGTGACCCATTTTATCTAGCGGGCAAAATGTGTCCACATTCCTTTTCTCTTATCCAGAATTTCTTCTTTATTCTTTCAACCTCACATGCCATGCCACAAAACACCCTCCTCCCAATGTGACCTAAATTCCATATAAATCAATACTTTATTAGTTTAGGTATGAGGCCTTATTCTGTTCAACTTCAATACACGCCCATAATATTTTGTAGTTTCAGTTAATTAGATAAACAAATTAAATAATGCAGAATCTAGAGAATCCAATAAATTCTCAAGACACCAATCTTTACGACTTTAACTTACCTATTGAGCGTTTAGTTTAATATTCCATTTTTTTTTATTTTTTTTTGCATATAGTGGATCTTTTGCACGATGCTACTGATCCCTGCAAATTAAAGTTTATTTAATTCTTGTGTTATTATTCTGACAAAAATTTGCATCACGATCTTGTAAAAGATTCTGTCATGGGAATTTGTCGGATTAGGTTTCTTGATGTTAGTTTTTTGTGATATACCGTTGGGAGCTTGTAGATTCGTGTGCAAATTGAATTAAACTAGCTAAGTTTTTTTTTAATTCACTATTGTGATAATTGATTATAAGAGAATTATTTAGTTTTGACAAAATTCAAGAATCGTGTTGAAAATATAAACCGTTATAGAACATGTAAGTATTGGACAAAATTATCTCATGAGTCACCTTATTGATTGACGTTCATAAATTATTGTACCATTTGGACAGATGGATACTATAATTCATAAAAACAAATCTTGGGTAAGTAGGATACACATAATCCCTATTATTATTTCATACATTTAATTGGATATTATGTAAGTTTGGGGGCTAATGGTAGGTATATGTGATCGATGATCAAGATCATTATGTTAAAAATAAATTAGTAGTGATTGCAATTTAAATAATTCATTAAGGAGGGTGAACGGCAATCTGGTTCCTACTTAGAGGTCGGTGGTCAAGTGAATTTCCATTCAGCCTACCAATTAGCACGTAAATCGTGTGGGTGGAATGATGGATAAATAGCTAAGTAAATCAAGTGAAAATAGAATGCTTTGCAATTGAGTATTATTAACTTTTACATCTATAACATACATTTTTTCTTTGGCACTCCGTGACGTGAATCTAGTTTTTAGTTTAACGACAATGTGCAATACTTCGTCGTTAACAAGAAAACTCCATCTAAAATTAAGAGATGTTCATTAGGACATGAGCAAATCTTCCACGTGATTAGAGATAACTGACATTTAAATAAGACACATAAGTTTGTCGACTTATCTTCGATGTTTTAGTCGACAGTCGATAGAGTTTATATTGGAGTCTGAGATAGCCTCCAATGTTTTAGTCAACATTCGCTAAAACTTATAGGAAGAGAGTCATACCATCATTTTTGGCATTTTTAGAGGAGTATCTATAAATAGCTTGTCGACCAACTAATAAGCTTGGTCTATTATTAATGGATCATAGTAAAACTCATGTTTTTGTATACTTAGGCAGCCTTCACACCAGAGTCGTTGCCATGTCCCTACAATTAAATTAACAGATGAGGAGTTAGTTTTTCAAAAGAAAGAATTGCGAAACCAGAAAAAAAAAAAAAAAAAAAAAAAGAACGCGAGAAGAGAAGAAGAGAATCGAAGAAGAAAACTTATTTACAAAGGTGCAAAGTGAGGGAGGACATAAATCTAACTCAAAACGGTGTAGTTCCAAAATCAGCTCAAAACGTGTAGCTTCCAACACAGAGGACTCATCCACGCCGTTCAATAAACTCGATCCAGATGACAAACTCAACGCAACAGATCATGACACGCGTCCTAGCTGGAAGAGTTGGACTTGATATTGAAGCAGCTATTGGGCCTAACATATAAATTTTTACCGTTAATTTTGGATTTCTAATTCCTTTTAATATGGTACTGTTTAGTGGAAGAAAATAACAAAAATTTGCTCCAGCCTCTCTCTTTCATCTCTTATTATTACCTCTCTTAACTTTATCTTATATTATAAAATAAAAAAAAACAAATACTACAAAAATATCCAAGGTGTTATGTTTGGCACCCAAAGCCAATATGGCCTCGGATGAAAATGGTGAATGAACCAACAATGAAGGAATTACAGGATCAACAAAAGCAACCGGAACAAGTGTTGCATGAGGAATCAATGAGGCGCGAAAACCTCAAGGAAAAGGTGGAAAATATCAACGCTGAGCTAGGAGAACATATTGCAAAAATAGACCACAACCATATGAAATGAGCTCTGTCATCTCAGCCCTAAGAATGCAGATGTCAAAGCTAGCTCATACAATGGATGTGCTAAGCCGAGCTGTCATGGAAAATACCAAGGAACAACAAAGATAGGATACACCTAAAAGCTATATAGCAATCCCCCCAACAGACCACGTACGAAACAAGGTGAAACTAGTTTCAACTCCCCTTTAATTAACACTAGCCTTATGGCTGGATTTTCTCAAATTCAATGGGATTAATCCAAGAGACTGGATGTTAAAATGCAATAGCTACTTTTCTTTTAACCCTAACTTAATTGAAAACCAAAAAGTAACCTTGGCTATAATGAACTTTGAAGGCAAGGCTGCTATGTGGTACAAAAATTATAGTAGCAAAATCATGGTAATGGGGTGGGAACCATTCCGTAGGTTAATTGTTGCACGTTTTGAAGACCTTAGAGAAGACAAAATAATAGGGGATTTCAACAAGTTACAACGGGCGGGTAGTCTTGATGATTATAATGAAAAATTTGAGGAATTAACCTCTTATTTATATTTGTTTGATAGTACGGAGCTGCCTGAAAAGTAATTAGTTGTTAATTATAGTAGTGGATTACAAGAAGAATTACATGCATCTTAGATATGTTTGAGCCTCAAACATTAACACAAGCTATGAAGTTAGCCAAAAAACAAGAACGCACACTTGATACAATATGGAGGAAAGGAAAATCCAAATGGATCAACCATAACCTACCTAACAGTCAGAAAAGGCTAGAGTATACACCTGCACCTTCTCACCAATTTAAAAGCACACATAAAACACCTATTATCACTCATCCCCTTACCCCCCAAGAAAGACACTCAGTGTTGCTGAAATGAAGGCTAGAACAGGAAAAAAAACCTTAGTTATAATTGATGAGCCTTACAATTTCAACCATAAATGCGAGGCAAGATTAGTTTCCATAAAACTAAAAAATGAAGAGGAAGATGATTATCTATCATTCCTAGATCAAGAACCACAGGATGAGGAAAATGATAATGAAAAACCTGAAAGGGTTTCACTCAGTGCTTTAGCAGGCAGTAAAGAAAAAGAAACCCTCAAACTACAAGGCCTTTTTGGCACTGAAGCATGCATATACTACTTGATACATGTGCTACTCACAACCTTCTTGATGAAATTACAGACAACAAATTAGGTTGTACATTAAAAAATGTTGAACCAAAAAGAGTTAAGGTGGCAAATGGAAGGGAGCTCATCGATACCAAAGTAGCCCAAGATATCCAGTGGCAAATACAAGGGATCACCTTCACCTACACCCTAAGGGTACTCATCCTTGATGGCTGCCACATAATCCTATGTTGCAACTGGTTCAGGAGGGCAGGACATGTCAAGTTTGATTTCAGGTTAATGACCATGAGATTTAAACACAATGGAGAAAAGGTTACATTCAGAGGTATCACAAAGAAAGTTGAATGTATGTTAATAACTCCTCGGAAATGCGTAAGAGATTAGATAAAAAAATTGATCAAGTGTTCACTTTATCTATCACATATGATACACCTTCTACTAACCCACAAATTCAGTCAGTATTAACAAAGTTTCATGCAGTTTCCAAGGAACCTACATGGCTGGCAGACCGGAAAAAGCCAAAGAACATTAAAGGATTGCAGGGGTTATTGGGCCTCATTGGTTACCATAGAAAGTTTGTTAAAAATTATGGCCTCATAAGCAGGCCTTTGAGAAAGATGGTTTTGTTTGGACCCCCAGTATCTGAACAAGCCTTTGGGAATTTAAAACATGCTATGGTTATCTCCCCTGTTTTGGCCTTACTAGATTTCTCTAAGCCTTTTGTAGTAGAAACATATGCTAGTAGTACAGACATTGGGGCAGTACTAATGCAAGAAGGTAGGCCTATTGCATTCTTAAGTAAGAAACTTTGTCCAAAAAATCAGATGTTATCTATCTATGAAAGATAATTTCTAGATATCCTAATGGCAATATAAAAATGGAGCCACTACCTCCAGGATCATTCCTTTATCATAAAATAAATCAACAAAGCTTGAAATACCTATTGGAGCAAAAGATAACAATTGCAATTCAACAAAGATGGATTGCTGAGCTTTTAGGCTTAGAATATGAAATCCAATACATGAAGGGGGTTGAAAGCAGAGCTACTGATACTATGTCTAGTCTGTCCAGGAAGGAGGAAACTCCCATGGTGTGCATAGCAGTTACAACAATGCATTTAGATTGGGCATTGAAGGTTGAGGCAAGTTATGAAAATGGTGAAATTATTTCTAATATTATTTCTCCAAAAACCTTAAATTCTTCTATATTTTCTAATTTTACTTGGATTAATGGTATATCCAGAGGTTTCATAAAAGGGTCTGTATGCGAAATGACCCATTGTTAAGGTAACAGGTTATGGAGGCACGACATGCCTCATTATTTGGAGGACACTTTGGTATGCATGCCAGTTACACGTGGATAAAAGCCATGTTTTATTAGCCTAAAATGAAGGAAGAAATAAATGAATACGTTAGGAGATATGATGTTTGTAGTAAGAATAAGCATGAGCATGTTCACTACCCATGACTATTACAACATCTGCCCATCCCTCAACAAGCATGGACTCCCATCACTATGGACTTTATTGAAGGACTTCCAAACTTTGAAGGGAAGTCTTTTATACTAGTCATAGTAGATAGATTTACTAAACATGCACATTTTCGCCCCTTTCTCATATCTATAACACATGAACTGTAGCTAAGTCTTTTTGGACTGCATTTATAAACTACATGGAATTTCTGTTAACATTGTAACATACATGGATAAGACTCTTACAAGAAATTTATGTAATGAGCTGTTCAAGCTGTTGGGAGTACAACTAAGCATGTCTACTGCCTTCCACCCCAATCTGATGGCCAAACAGAAAGGGTAAATCAATGTCTTGAAACCTACTCGAGGTGCATGACATTAGAAAACCCCAAAAATGGAGCAAATGGCTAAGCCTAATAGAGTTTTGGTATAATACAAATCATCATACCAGCCTCCAAATGACTCCCTTCAGAGCACTCTATGGATATCAACCTAATAGCATGTCACTCAGTTTCTACTTAGATTCTAATGTGGAAGATGTTAGAGGATTACTATAAGAGAAGACTGATATCAACTATTCTATCAAGGAAAACTTGTTGAAAGCTCAACATAGAATGAACGTATTTGCAGATCTCAAGAGAAGTGAGAGGCACTCCAATATGGGAGATGAGATATTTCTCAAGCTCCAACCATACCGCCAAAATACTGTTAGTTTGAGGAAAAAATGAAACTAGCAGCCAAATACTATGGGCCTTATAAAATAATCCAAAAAAAAAATTGGATGATAGCTTACGAGCTAGCTTTACCCCCACATTCAGAAGTCCACCCCATTTCTCATACTTCACTACTCCAAAGGCGTATAAATGATACAATTATACCTAGCACAGAACTACGAGATTTAGACACAGAAGGCCATTTCAAAATCGAGCCTTTTGAGGTCTTAGAGAAAAGACCAATCAAGAGAAATGAAGAGCTCATACCTCAAATTCTGATTCATTGGTCTAACACCGATCCATCATCAGCAACGTGTGAAGATTTCGCCTTCATCTAGACCAAATTCCCTTAGTTTGATCCTTGGGGAAAAGGAAAGTTTGCATTCGCGGGTAATGTCATGTCCCTACAATTAACAGAGAATGAGTTAGTTTTTCAAAAAAAGGAATTGCAAAACCAGACAAGGAAAGAAGAACGCGAGAAGAGAAGAAGAGAATCGAAGAAGAAGACTTATCTTACAAAGGTGCAAAGTGAGGAAGGAATTAGAGTTCAAACATATGATTCTAATCTAACTCAAAACGGCGTAGTTCCGAAATCAGCTCAAGATGACGTAGCTTCCAACACAGAGGACTCATCCACGCCGTTCAGTAAACCCGATTCAGATGATAAAATCAACGCAACAGATCATGACATACGGCCCAGCTGGAAGAGTTGAACTTAATATTGAAGCAACTATTGGGCCTAACTTATAAATAATATCGGACGATCCAAGTTAATTTGGCCCTTAATGTTTGTTACTATTTTTAGTACTTGGTTCGTACAACAATTGTAACCCAAAACGATGTTGGAATTTTACCGTTGATTTTGGATTTCTATTTCCTCTAAATATGGCACTATTCAGTGGAAAAAATAATGAAAATTTGCTCCAGCCTTTTTCTTTCATCTCTTACTATCCCTTATCTCTTAACTTTATCTTATGTTATATATTAAAAAAACTACAAAATATTCAAGGCGTTACAGTCATATGTCCTTTGTGTTTATATGTGTTCACGTATTTTTGACTTTTCGTGATAGAGAAATTTGTTGATATAGGTCTATGATCGAGACGTCTTGGTCTCTTAGGTTAAATGTCCTATAGCATAATTACTATGTTCGTGGTTAACATATTGCATTATGCGTTACATGATGATCAAGAAACTAACATCGAAAAAATAGGTAGTTTAACACATAATCCATCAAATATTAACAAACAAAACAAACCCCATATAACTCAACAAACAAGATATGGTTGTGGGAGACATGAGTTCGGTATTAGTTGGCATGATGCTTAAAGATTCCAAATTCGATTGAACATTTGCACATTGGTAAATTAATTTTGGAGGATTCCATGGTCCAAAATGAGAAAACTTGGCCAGCCTTGTGTTATTGGTTAAGAGTCCATTTCAAGTAAGATACCTCATGCAAGTCAAAATCAATGTCCCCTCTTTGGTTGACTAGTAGACTTTGACCAATTTAATGCATCTTTCACTTTCATTAAGACTCCTCTTTTCCACCTGTCATCCTCTAACTCCTTGTTTGGAGCAATTATTCGTCTCCCCTCGTGAGATTAAGACATAACATTTTTTTTGCCCTTTGGTAAATATATTTTGATTTTTGTTTTGGTAAGAAATATATAGAACTAACTTTATTAAATTAAGAGTTTAATCAAAGTAAAACACCATATTTAATATTTATCTTTAACATTGCGTCAAAAAGTTGTCAGAGTTATTCATACATTTATTAGGTCATAGGACAAATTGTAACTTCTCAAACAACAAATTATTTTTGCAAAGCATGTTATAAAACATAGGATTTAGTGCTTTGATATTATTTCTATTACGGTCGCACATGGATATAGATTTTCGCTAAGCACGATTCGATTGTGTTAATCGGTCAAATTCAACCACTAATGATGATAGTCAGTGTTCTAAATAAAAGCAAGAAGTGAACGCAAAATCTTAACTCACATGTATGGATTAAGATCAATCATGACACTTATGTTTCATTAATAAAGTCATACGACTAATCTCTTAGGTTCAGTGAATGTGTATGTAACTATCTTAATTCTTAATGTCATGTTCATCGTTATTAATGAAATGATGCCAGTTAGAGAATACATTGTATTTGATAAAGTTGATTAATATATTCTTTCATTTTTCTATTTTAATTTTCATGTCACACTCAAGAACTTTATGGTTCTTTGGGTTCCCTAGGCACTAATTGTGGTTTTAGACTACAAGGCAAATCGACAATTTGTTACGCTAATGGTTAAAATTACGAATCTAATTCTGGTCATGGGCTGCTTCGATCGAGTCTGCAAGAAAATATTTGAGCAGGATATGTCGTTTGATATTGTTGCAAGGAATATCAGATAAGATACATTCTGTTATAAATTTATTTTTATATTTTCAATAAGTTTCTTAAATATTATAACCGCAATATTCACAAATTTCAAGACTTTATTTTAGATATCTTTAAGGATATATAATTAGAAAGTTTTATTATCTTATAAATATCTCATAAAATGCGGGAAAATTTATATTTAGGAAAAACTAATAATTCATTGATCTGTGGACTGTGAAATCAGAAATGATGGCCTATTTCCTAGGGCAAACTAAAATTCAACTATTAGGGCCCATACCCTAAAAAATATCTGCCTTTTGAAAATACGTCCGAAAAAAAAAATCAGACTTGCTATGATTGAATGTAAAGAGAATAGTTAAAAGTAGAGTAAATGGCAAATTAACTTTGTAATATATGAAATAGACGCATTACTTCACTATAATCTTAAAATATGTGAATTACTCTTCTGTAATCTTAAAATTAGTGCACACAATTTTTTCATATATTTGTACTTGTACTTTGTCAAATTTTATTGTTCAAATATCTATATTTTTGTATATTTAATAAGTTAGTAAAATATTATATCATATTTTTGTAGTTTAAAGTAAAAAAATAATTTTAAAAATATTTCTAAGAGGAAATGATAAGGAGAAATTAATCACATTCTCACTTTTTGGCAAGAGAGTTACAATTCCTTCTATAAAAAGATATATTGCACCATTTTAATATTACAGAGAGTAATATACCTATTTATTTTTTACAGGGGTAACCACATTACAGGGTGGTGTGTCAAAAACCTTTAAAAGTAATCATTAAACTCAAATACAATAATTCGCCCACACAAAAGGTTAAGCTAAGCTCCACTAGTAAAAACATGAAATCATATATCATATCAAATTCTCAAATAAGTGAACACGCTAATTATTCTCTTGTAATTTTATAAAGTAGCACAATATTTCGTATACACGAAGACGTAATTTACTTGCTCAAACTAAAGTATGAGAATGCTTTTTTGTTCGAAAAAAATACACTCTCACCCATTTTTTTCTCAAAAAAAAGAAGAAGAAATATATCTCGGTTCTATACTTATTTCACGAGAGATGCAAAAATAAAATTAAAATGGTAAAAATAAGTAAGGCGTATTTCAGTCAATAAATATAACAAATGCACTCAAAAATAAACAGGAGGAAGTGACAACATTTTTAAATTACATGAGGTACAAGCGTACAACTTTTTTCACATAATAAATTAATAATTTGCTAATTTGAGATAATATATGATACCACGGGCCGTTTTCCTTATCACAATGGGCCAATTATATGGGCTGGGCTCAATTGCCGAAAGGCTTATTTCCTTCAAAATTGAAGCAACCCAATGTTGCAGCCTTATCCATCCGTTTTGACCTTTTTTGAAAAGGTTTACTTCCGGATTTTCAACGTTTTGGTCTTTTAAGTTGGCTTAACTGCGATTTTGGTCTCATAAGTTGGCAGACCTCGATTTTGGTCTCATAACTTGGCTTAAGGCCTCGATTTTGGTCCCTTGGTCAACATTTTTAAAATTCTAGCCGTTAAAACCTTACGTCCCGCTTCTCTTCATCATTCACTTGCCCAAAAAATTTCATAGCACAACACAATTCGTCCTGCAATTCGAAGGTAAATCCCCAATTTTGGTGTCGTATGAAGCATTTCCGTGTTTAAATTGCTAGATGTATTCTATTCAATTTTGTGTTTTTGTACTACTGTTTTAGAGTTAGGGTTTAGAGATGGCTAATTATGTGTTAATATGTCACAATTACCTGTTAAAATCATGAATCGCATGCGAAATTAGGGTTTGTTGTGTTTCTCAAATGTCCTTGTCGTTTGTGGCATATGTAGATGGCTCACCCTCGCCAAATCCAGTGCGTTTGTGGTCGAGGAATAATGATGTATTGTAAGGCTAGTAGCCACGCATCTCGCCCCGGTAGTTTTTCCCTTACCACATTGTCCTCTTCAACATCCATGGTGTTATCAAATAGGAGATCATCTAAATCATCTGCATACTGATCTTCGGGTTGATTTTCATCTACTTCTTCTATGTACGATTTTATCGGTCAAAATTGCCACGCAGTCGGTCATAAGTTGCCACGTAAGGTTTTAACGGCTAGAATTTTAAAAATGTTGACCAAGGGACCAAAATCGAGTCCTTAAGACAAGTTATGTGACCAAAATCGAGGTCTGCCAACTCATGGGACCAAAATCGTGGTTAAACCAACTTAAGGGACCAAAACGTCGAAAATCCCGTTTACTTCCCCCCCCCCCCCCCCCCCCAAAAAAAAAAACGAATTTTATCTAAAGGAATCTTGACAATTTCGATATTCCTACTATTCTTTTTGGAAATTAATAATTGCTTTGTATACTTGTGCTAAATGTCTCGCTTTAAAAACTTAAAGATTTTTTTTTTGAGTGTTTACGTGATGCATTGTTTGGTTCATTTTATTTTATTCTGTTTTGATATATGTTCCATAATACAACTCCAACAGAACTCTCTAATAGACACCCTTTGTGATAAAAATAGAGTAGCCTTAGCAATATGATCCATCATCCATATACACACATAAAAACAGAAGCTTGACTCCAATGTGCTAAATTACTGAGCAAATGTAAAGACTGTTCGTCAAGGCCGCGATAATTCACCCCAAAGGCTGGGTGTACATACTCCATCGCTTTACATGTTCGACTCATGACTCCTGGTGAATAATTTCTTTCAGGTAAAACTCCTCCCACCTCTCCGACAAACCGTCACAAGAATCCAGTATCCTCACGACTTCTGACATCTTAGGACGTCTACTTGGGATGTCTTGCGACAGATGAGTACTAACTGCGTCATCCTCTCCACCTCCACATCAATGTATCTACGTTTTAAACTACTATCTACAAAAGTTCTCAACTCTTTGTCTTTAAAAAGTTAAATTCCTTGACCTGATATAATACTCAATCTTAATTAATTCACGCATGTCACTAGTAAACTAACTAAAATTGGAGAGAACTAATGAACTGAAAGCATGTTATGAGACTATGCATGAAAGATTTAACATTTAGCGAATAAACTGGATCAATGTTAAGGCTCGCCCATTCGAGTAACGAGAAATTGGTACTGACAAGAAATTCAAACGAGTGATTGGTCCACTAATGAGCTCAAGAAGAAAGATCCCATAGCCAAAAACATCTGTTTTCTCTGAACATATGCCTGTTGTGATGTACTCAGGTGCTAGAAAACCAAAAGTTTCTCGTACACATCTATCCTCATCGGAACCAACCTTGTCCACTATTTTGGATAAATTGAATTGACAAACAATGGCTTCAAATTCCTCATTTAAAAATACATTTCCAGCATAAAAATCGCAGTGAATTATTTTCGGATTGCATGTTTCGTGCAAATAAGCCAGTCCCCTTGCAGAACCGAGAGCAATCTTTTTTTTCTTAATGGCCAATCAAGAAGCGCATTTGAGTTACGTTGTGCTGCAGTAAAATTTAACCATGTTTGTTGAGTACACAATATATACGTCGTAAGATTTGGCTTAAGATCAACATGGTACCTCTCACCCATGATGAGACACTTCCATTAACCATACTTGGATAAACAAGTAGCGTTTTTTCTCGTGTCATGCCAAAGCCAAGCAACGGTATTTTTCGTGTAATGCGAAAGCCAAGCAAGCGAATTACATTGGATGAGCAGCCAACTTCATGATTTCGAGCTCTCTTCCGTAATGCATCCCTTGAACTGCAGGACGTCCTTCCCAGAATATATTAAACAATTAAATAGCATTTTAGTTTATTAATTTTATATTCGGGTATATGTAAATATAAATACCCATTTTCTCCTTTATTTTATTAACTTAACATATTTCATTCTGTATCAACAGATTAGGGTTTTCGCCTCCCTTTTCTCTCTCTGTAAAATCAAAGATTATGAATAATCTTTCGATTTAGTTTGTTAATATGGTATCAATCGCTAGTTAGATCTCGTTTCCGTTGTATCTACTCTTCTTTTACACGAATTCATCGTGTTTCTCTTCAAATTGTGGTTTCTACAAACCCTAATTTTACTGATTTGGTAAAATAATGTCTTCTCCGTCCAATACTTCATCGGCGACGGGTTCCACGGTCTCTAATGTGAAAAATCCATGCGTAGATTCACTTTCTGTCTATTTTCTCGGCAGTTATGACTTCACCGGCTCTTTAATCGTCGGCGAACTCTTCAACGGTCAAAATTACGTTTCGTGGGGCAAGGCGGTGGAGGCTCCCGATCCCTGTTGAATCAGATATGGTGAATCATACGTGTTGGATTCGGGCCAACGACCTCGTCCTCTCTTGGATCCTCAACTCACTGACGAAGGAGATTCGAAATACTCTTCTCTATTTCAAATCGGCGTTGGATTTGTGGCTCGAGCTCAAGACAAGGTACAATCGTGCTGACGAATCTAGGGTTTTCCAATTGCAAAAGTCTCTGTCTACTCTCAGTTAATGTAATTAGACCATTACCCAGCATTATAACTCCTTTCATACAATCTGGGATGAATATGTGAGTCAACACCCTGTGGTGGCGTGTTCATGTGGTCTGTGTATCTGTGATGTAAATCGTACCATGGTCGCCATTCAAGAAAACGACCATGTTCTCACTTTTCTCACTGGATTAAATGAGTCATATTCAGCCATCCGTAGTCAGATTCTTTTACTCTCCCCAATTCCCTTCTTGTCCAAACTATACTCCATGCTCATGCAAGAGGAGCATCGGAGAGCACTTTACAACATTCAATTGCCTGCTGATCCCCTTGCGATGTTTACTCGCTATAAAGCCCCACAAGATGCCAAAAATCCCACATACACTACTTCCACCTCTCGGCCAAATAAACCTCCTCAAAACAAAGACAAGTAGAAGTTAAAATGTATATTATGTGGCTATTCTGGACATACATTTGACCGCTGCTACCAAGTCATTGGCTACCCACCAGGTTGGGATGGCCCAACTGGCAGAACACAAGCCCCAAATTCAACAAACTCAGTGATGAGGTTTCATTTCCAGAAATGCCTCATCATCCATCTCATGCTCATATGTCCACTCAGGCATTGTTTGAAAAGTTCCTAGAATTCACAAGGAACATTGTTTGACATCATTGTTTGACATCAGCTAATGCAGTGGCAAGTTCCTAGCTAATGAATTGGCATGTGGACTATGCATCAAACATTTAACATCAACATTCACAAGGAACATCTCATGCCTTCTTTGTTCCCCAATTTACTCATAACCTGATTTCAGTTTCTAAATTGACAAAGTTTTCAAACATATCCCTAATTTTCTATTCCTCTCTGTGTGTACTGCCGGAGAAAGTCACCAAGAGGATGATTGGTTTTGCTAAAGTGATAAATGCCTTTATGTGCTGGATTTTTCAAAAGATTTTATCAAACACTCTATTTCTTCTTGGAAGCCAAATTCTGAGACCAATCTATGGCACTTCAGACTTGGTCATCCATCTATCAGCAAACTTATTCATTTGTCATATGTTATTGGTCATAATAATTGTAAAACTGTGAACCATTGTGATACTTGCCATCTTGCTAAACAGAAAAAAGCTACCTATTCCTATTAGTGCTTCTGTCTCTAAAGCTGCATTTGACCTGTTACATTGTGATATTTGGAGACCATTTAAAGTCCCTTCTCATGTTGGTCATATATATTTTCTAACTGTTGATGATGATTTCACAAGAATTACTTGGGTGTTTTTTATGAAAAATAAATCTGAAGTGAAAGATCATTTGTCTAAATTTCATAAACTTGTTGAGACCCAATTTTCTGTGAAAATAAAAGTCATTAGAAGTGACAATGGTACATAATTTTTGTTAAAAGAGTTTTACTCTACTAATGGAATTATCCATCAAACTAGATGTGTTGAGACTCCTCAACAAAATGGGCTAGTTGAAAGAAAACATCAACATTTACTCCAAATTGCTAGATCTTTCAAATTTCAATCAAACATTGATATTGAGTTCTGGACATATTGCATATCCATTGCTGCATTTATCATAAATAGGTTACCTTCATCCGTTCTTGGTAACAATACTCCTTTTGAGATGCTTTATAACAAGCTTGCTGATTATTCTATGCTAAAAGTCTTTGGATGCTTATGTTTTGCATCAACTTTATCTGCTAACAGAGACAAATTTCAACCAAGAGCTCAGAAATGTGTTTTCCTTGGTTATCCTTTTGGAACTAAAGGATATCTGCTGTTAAATCTGGACACTAACAATGTTTTTGTTTCAAGAAATGTCATATTTTATGAAAGCCAATTTCCTTTTAAGAAAAACTATCATGTTGCACTAACCCCTGATTCTCCAAAAGAGAAGACACAATTCTGCACAAATCCTTTTGTGCTCTTGCAGGATGCTACTATATTGGCACCACATGTACCTGTGAATCCAGCTGTACCTGAAGATAATGTGATACAAGAGGCTTATTCACAAGTCCCTACACCAGACCTGCCCACACATGCTGAAATGGAGTTCTCTCAGTCAACAACAGACCAAAATGCAGATAACACTGCTGACAGTACATCTTTCACTCCTTCTTTAAATTCTCAAATTGACAATATGCCTGATTCTAATGTTGTGAATGACAGTAATGTCCCACATGTTTTAAATGACAATGTGCCTAATCTGCCTGTTGTTAGAAAGTTAAATAGGAATCATGCACCTCCTACATATTTGAAAGTTTATGATGTTGATTTGCCTGCTTTTATTAGTAAGTCTAATTGTGTTCAAAAGAAATCTGGGACAGTAAAGTACCCCATTGAGTCTTCCATTTCTATATCCCAACTTGGTAATTCCCATAAAGCTTTCACTGTTGCTTTGTCTCACATTAATGAACCTAAAACGTTTACTCAAGCCAACAAAATTAAAGAGTGGCAGCTTGCTATGAGAAAAGAGTTAGATGCGTTAGAATGCACTAACACTTGGGAACTAACTGATTTACCTTCAAATCAACATGTGATAGGTTGTAAATGGGTTTTTAAAATTAAACAAAAGTCAGATGG
This sequence comes from Linaria vulgaris, assembly GCA_948329865.1. Lineage (NCBI taxonomy): Eukaryota > Viridiplantae > Streptophyta > Magnoliopsida > Lamiales > Plantaginaceae > Linaria > Linaria vulgaris. The sequence goes on along the minus strand of OX415250.1, from coordinate 5,984,071 downwards.
ATCTATTGAACGTTATAAAGCTAGATTGGTTGCAAAAGGGTACACCCAAGAAAAGGGTTTAGACTATTTAGAGTCTTACTTGCTTTAGCTGCTTCTAATAATTGGCATTTGCATCAACTTGACGTTAATAACACATTTTTACATGGTGACCTTGATGAGAAAATATACATGAAACCAGCCCGGTTACTGTAGTCCATCAGATAATCGGGTGTGTTTACTTAAAAAGAGTATTTGCGGTTTAAAGCAAGCCTCGAGGCAGTGTTACACCAAGTTGACCACTTGCCTCACCTACTGTGGCTTTGTTCAAACCATTTCTGACTGTTCATTGTTTGTGAAAGTCTCTGGTCAGTCCTTTACTACTCTTTGTGTCTATGTCGACGACATAATTTTGTCTGGAAATGATTTACATGCTATTGAATCTTTGAAAACTTATCTAGATGCTAAATTCACAATTAAAGATTTTGGTCGTTTAAAGTATATTTTAGGACTAGAAGTAGCTAGAAGTTCTAAAGGCATTTCATTATGTCAAAGAAAATACGTCCTGGATATTTTAAAAGATTCAGGGTACATTGGCTGCAAACCATGTTCCACTCCGATGGATTCATCTACTAAATTACGTGAAAAATGATCATCCATTGTTATCTGATCCAACTGAATACAGACGTCTTGTTGGTCGTTTATTATATTTAACCATAACTCGTCCTGATTTGAGTTTCAGTATTCACCGTCTAACACAACATATGGCACATCCGACCACCTTCCACTTGGCAGCTGCACACCGAGTTCTACGCTACATCAAATCTGCTCCACGTAAGGGATTTTTTTATCCCGCCAATTCGGAGTCTCACCTAAAATTGTTTTGTGACAGTGATTGGGTCGGATGCCTCGACACGCGTCGCAGCGTCACTGGATACAATATGCCGGGGCAATGCAATCATCTCCTAGAAAGCGAAAAAGCAGTCAACCGTTAGCCGTTCGTCAACGAAAGCTGAATATCGCGCAGTTGCTACCACGACATACGAAATCATGTGGCTCACACAGCTCCTCACAGACCTTCACATCAGCCAAACAAGGACTCTTTTACTATTCACAGACAGCCACAGTGCCTACTGCATAGCCATAAATCCAGTGCACCACGAACGGACGAAGCACATTCAAATAGACTGCCACTTCGTTTGTGAGAAAGTCAACCTCGGTCTCATTAAAATGGTCCACATCTCCAACGATCACCAAATAGACGACATCCTTACAAAATCGTTTTTACTCGGACCTTTTCAACAAATCATTTCCAAGATGGGCGTTATCGACATCCACGCCCCTCTTGAGGGAGGGGGGCGGGGGTGTCTCAGAATATATTAAACAATTAAATAGCATTTTAGTTTATTAATTTTATATTCGGGTATATGTAAATATAAAAACACCCATTTTCTCCTTTATTTTATTAACTTAAAATAATTCATTCTGTATCAACATATTAGGGTTTTCGCCTCCCTTTTATCTCTCTCTGTAAAATCAAACATTATGAATAATCTTTCGATTCAACTTGTTAATAGTTCTTTTTCTTGTTTAACTACCACCTCACGGCCATCTGCTAACTTGCCTATGTAAACTTCTCAAAACACATCGGGAAAACGGTTCTCAATTCTAAAATTATCTGTTGCAACTTTTAGTTCTCGAAGAGAAAATCTCATGAGATATTCTTGAGGCTGAATATGTATGCAGTTAATTAAATGAGATTCACACGACTCAAAACGCAATGTATCTTATGTGCCAAAATGTCGTGTCAATCTATGTGCCACCGATAGACTTATAACACATGTTATCACAAAATAGCAAGTAAAACGATTTAGGTCTATATATCAACACTCGCCACCTACCACCGTGTGCATCAAAATCCACCACTAACTGTGTACATGTCTAATAGTAAAAAAACATACACAGTAAAGAAAAACATCACTGCATATAATATACGCATCTAATTTTATACCAAAATTCTCGTTGACTAGTAAATAACAAAACATGACTAACACTCTTTGAAGTTGGAACTTGAATATTAACAATCTATATCATATATTAAAAAGATACTTAGTAACTTATACAAATTAACATACTCAAATCAGAGTAACTAAAATCCGATGATGACGTGGAACTGATGGTACTGGGCTTTTGGTGGGGCTTGTGGACTGGGCATGAAACATTTGTCAAATCATCTCTCTTCGTAACACGGCTGCCACCAGCCTTAGTTTGACAATAGATCATTTATATAAGTATGAGTCGGTTACAATGGAGTACAAGGATAATACAACGAATCTATCTTAACAAACTAGGCCTAATCTAGGTGTCTCGATTAGGCTTGGTCCGGAACACCTCAAACTAACGCCTTGATGCTTGGACGGCTAGAGTATATCGGTAATTAGGTCGGATGTATATCGGTAATCATCTTCGATGTGATATCGGGGATCACTCTCGATATGATATCGGTAGTGAGGGGATATGACGTGTTAGTGGAGTACGTGGGTTATCTCGATATCGAATACGATATCGAGAGTGAGATCGGTGATTTCCTTCGATGTGATGCGTGGTAGCTGCGGGATGATAATTGCTTGCTTTGGGATCCGGGCATCGCGTATTTATAGACCTCGAGATCCGGGGACCACAGTATCATCACCGATATGATGTCGAAAGTGGCCCCCGATATGGTTAAATATGGGCCTGGTTTGGGCTAGGCCCAATATGCAAGAAACGTCCATATCATGTAGTCCCCCAATTTGGGGATTCTTATCTTAGAGATAAGAATTCGCAAATTTAATTTTAAATTTCTGGGTTACCTGTACCCTTCGTCCCGCCAGTTCAAATGACGGAGATCAAATTTGCGGGGAATGCACTTTGTGATAAATTTCGCTGGACTCCCCAGTGCAGTGGATGTATAATTTGAGGTCCTCATTTGAATTCTTCGTTCACCGTACGAGATTCTGAATTCGTCACACATATCGGGATTGCACTCTTTGATAAACTTTGGTGAACCCCGCAATGCGTCTGTCCTTGCGTGTTGTTAGAATATTAGTGTAGGGGTGTAGGTATAATGGGTGTAGTGGGTGTAGTGGTATAGTGGGATAGTAGGTATAGTGATTAGTGATTCATATATTACCTAACATAGCTAATCCTCTTGTATAAATATGTGTGTTTGTGACTTGAATGAATGTACAATTTTCTTCGTCCAATCTTGAACATGGTATAAGAGCAAGCTACGAATCCTTCGGTTCCAATTTTTTTTTTCAGTCAATCCGCTTGCGCAACCGCCACCACCAATTCCGGCTTCAAATTGTCGGTGCTCTAATAGTAATTCCGGCTCAAAGTCACCGGTGTTCTGTTCCGACAAACCCGCCTTAACATAACCGGTGTTCGGCACTTCTGCAACCGCTCGCCACGGCTATCTTTCCAAAATCCTCCTCCACTCACAAATAGCCGCTTGCACCACCGAGCTCCGCCACACTCCGCGTCACCACCACCGTCCGCCGCTGCTTTCTCTCTCTCCGCTGCTGCACTCTCTCTCTCTCGGACGCCGCTGCTTTCTATCTATCCGCCGCTGATCTCTATCTCTCTCGGCTGGAGCTGCTCTCTCTCGGCCGGCGCTGCTCTCTCGGCCGGAGCTGCTCTCTCTCTCTCTCTCTCTCTCTCTCTCTCTCTCTCTCTCTCTCTCTCTCTCTCTCTCTCTCTCTCTCTCTCTCTCTCTCTCTCTCTCTCTCTCTCTCTCTCTCTCTCCAGTGGTCTGCTCCTTTCCATTCAATAGAGGCGTACGGGATCTGATCTGAGGTCAATTTTTATTTTTTTACCTTTTGGTCCCTCAATTTTTAAAGTCTTCCTCCCTTTAGTCTTTTAACTATTGGGCTCTACTTTTTTTAATATTTGCAGTTTTGCCATTGCAAATATTTTTTTTATTATAGTCCATCTGTGTTTGCATTAATTTTAAAAAAAAAAAAAGAAAAAAAAAGAAAAAAAAATGAGTGAAGAAACACCCAAATCAGAAAAACAAACTCTTGTCATGAGTGATGTGGTTCCCATTATGTCTCGTATCACGGAGCATAAACTTACGGGAGCTAATTATCTCGAATGGGGGAAAGACGATCCGAATATATTTACGCAGTATATCGAAGGAAGATCATCTCACTGATGATCCCCCCGCAGGTGAAACTCGAAAGGAATGGTTAAAAGATGATGCCCGATTATTTTTGCAGATACGAAATTCCATCGACACGGAGGTTGTTAGCCTTATTAATCACTGTGAGTACGTTAAAGAATTAATAGAATATCTTGATTTCTTGTATTCTGGAAAAGGCAATATCTCCCGCATTTATGATGTCTGCAAAGAGTTTTACCGCCCTGATCAAAGTAGTCACTCCCTTCAGACTTACTTTATGAACTTTCGCAAAATTTATGAAGAATTAAATGTTTTGCTACCATTTAGTGCCGACATTAAAGTGCAGCAATCCCAACGGGAAACTATGGCTATAATGAGTTTTCTGACAGGATTGGGTCCTCAGTTTGACATTGCTAAGTCCCAAATTCTTTCGAGCAAAGATATCTCCTCGTTAAACGAGGTGTTTGCCCGTGTACTTCGAACAAATTCTAGTTCTGTAATGGATTCTGCTACTCATCCATCTAGTGCACTTGTCTCTCGCAACAATGGATCAGTTGCATCTCCACCAACCGATCAGAATAGGGCAAATCTCCAACACCACACATCGGGGGGAATTGAATGTAATTACTGTCATAAAAGGGGTCATACAAAGCAAAATTGTCGAAAACGTTTGAGCAAGCAAGGCTTACAAGGGTCTTCAACTCCCTATCAGAGTTATCAAAATTATCAGGCCCCACCTCAGCCTCCTCATCAAAGTTATCGGCCTCCATCTCAGCATCTTAGGTCCTATTCTCACTCGGCCAATATTGCTTCTGCATCCCAGGATTCCCCTTCTGGCCAGGTCCTAATAGTCTCTGCCGATGAGTTTGCTAAGTACCTTCAGTACCAAGAAGCAACAAAGCATTCTTCTCATCTTATCACAGCCATTGCGGAGTCAGGTAACCCAAATACATGTTTGCTTTCATCCACATCCAAATGGGTCATTGATATAGGGGCTACTGACCATATGACAGGTAACCCTAATGTCTTCACTACTTTTCGACCCCACAATTCTCCCTCTCATGTCACTTTAGCAGATGGCTCTACTTCACATGTCTTAGGATCAGGATCAGGCACTGTTCACCCTATTCCATCTCTCCCACTTTCTTCTGTTTTAAGTCTTCCTAATTTTTCTTTTAATTTGATCTCTGTTAGTCAAATTACTCGTGCCTTGAATTGTTGCGCCTTATTTTTTCCTGATTATTTTCTCTTTCAGGATCTCTTGACGAAGCAGATTATTGGTAAAGGACATGTTTCAGGCGGCCTGTACATTCTGGATATTACTCAACAATTACCCAGGCCCATTGCTTGTTCCGCTGTTGCCACACCTTTTGAAGTTCATTGTCGACTAGGTCATCCATCTCTTTCAGTGTTAAAGAAGCTTTATCCCCAATTTCAAAGCTTGTCATCCTTAGATTATGAGTCGTGTCAGTTTGCCAAACACCATCGTTAGTCCTATGTCCCTCGAGTCAATAAACGAGCTTTTGCTCCCTTTGAGTTGGTACATTCGGATGTTTGGGGTCCTTGTCCGGTTGAGTCAAAACCGGGTTTCAGATACTTTGTTACTTTTGTTGATGATTTTTCCCGAATGACGTTGTTATATCTAATGAAAAATCGTTCAGAGGTGTTCTCTCATTTTACTGCATTTTGTGTCGAAATTCAAAATCAATTTCATACATCGATGAAGGTTCTTCGAAGTGATAATGCCAAGGAATATTTTTCCAACTCTTTTACATCTTATATGGCACAACATGGCATTCTTCATCAATCATCTTGTGCAGACACACCTCCTCAAAATGGTGTTGTTGAACGAAAAAATCGGCACCTTCTTGAAACAGCCATAGCACTTATATTTCAAAATCATGTACCAAAATATTTTTGGGCTGAGGCTGTCTTAACAACTTGTTTTCTAATTAACCGGATGCCTTCCTCAGTTCTTCAGGGCTCAATTCCTTATAGTACCCTGTTTCCCAATAAGGCCTTATTTCCTATCGAACCACGTATATTCAATAGCACATGTTTTGCTCGGGATATTCGACCAAATGTAACAAAGTTAGACCCCAAGTCGATTAAATATGTCTTTTTAGGCTATTCTCATTTACAGAAAGGGTACTTGTGTTATTGTCCTCACCTTAACAAATTCTTTGTATCTGCTGATGTTGCCTTTGTTGAACATTCACCATTTTTCACTACCACATCTAATATTGATACTAGTCAGGGGGAGACAGATGATTTGTTGGCTTATCACATCACATATCAAACACATCGTGTGGAGTCACCCACACCACCAATTCATCAAGTGTATACCAGACGCCCGCGTCCCCTTGTTGCATGTCCTGATCCAGTAGCTCCTCATTCATCAGATCCGTCAGGCAGTGACCTTGCGCTTCCTATAGATGTTCGCAAAGGTAAACGCCAATGCACCTACCCTATTTCATCATTTGTCTCATATACACATTTATCTTCCCCTTCATGTTCATTTATTGCTTCCTTTGATAGCGTGTCCCTTCCTAAAACAACTAATGAAGCATTATCACACCCTGGCTGGCGTGCCGCTATGATAGAGGAGATGAATGCTTTAGATGCTAATGGTACTTGGGATTTAGTGACTTTACCTACAGGAAAGCATGCTATTGGGTGTAAATGGGTTTTTGCTGTTAAAGTTAATCCGGATGGCTCTGTTGCTCGACTAAAAGCGCGTCTTGTTGCTAAAGGATATGCTCAGATTTATGGGATAGATTATTCTGATACATTCTCTCCAGTGGCTAAATTGACCTTTGTTCGTCTATTTATCTCTTTGGCAACTACTCATGATTGGCCATTATATCAGCTTGACGTGAAGAATGCTTTTCTTCATGGGGACTTACAAGAAGAAGTGTATATTGAGCAACCACCTGGTTTTGTTGCTCAGGGGGAGCATGGGAAAGTCTGATATCTTCGAAAAGCTTTATATGGATTGAAACAGAGTCCTCGTGCTTGGTTCGGTAAATTTAGTCAAGAGATTGAAAGTTTTGGTATAAAAAAGAGTAAGTCAGATCATTCCGTATTTTATCGGCACTCTTCAGTTGGCATCATCCTTCTTGTTGTCTACATGGATGATATTATTATTACAGGGAATGATGCTCAAGGAATAACATCCCTGAAGAGTTTTCTTCAGAGTCAATTTCACACGAAGGACTTGGGATCATTGAAATACTTCTTAGGAGTTGAGGTGATGAGAAGTAAGAAAGGCATTTTCTTGTCTCAGCGAAAATATGTTCTTGATCTCTTGACTGAAACAGGAAAATTGACAGCCAAACCATCTAATACCCCGATATTACCTAATGTACATTTGTCTCAGGATGGAGATTTATATGAGGATCCTGAAAGGTACAGACGACTGGTTGGAAAACTAAATTATCTTACAGTTACACGGCCAGATATTGCATACTCAGTTAGCACTGTAAGTCAATTTAGTTCTTCTCCAACAGTTCATCATTGGGCAAGATCCAAAATTAGAGTGCTTCTCAGATGCAGATTGGGCAAGATCCGAAATTGATCGGAAGTCTATTACTGGATATTGTGTTTTCTTTGGAGGAAACCTGATTTCTTGGAAAAGCAAGAAACAAAATGTTGTGTCTCGATCGAGTGCTGAATCAGAATACCGAGCTATGACTCAATCAACTTGTGAGGTAATGTGGATTCATCAACTACTGACTGAAGTTGGCCTTCAAATCTCGGTACCTGCAAAGCTATGGTGTGATAACCAAGTGGCACTTCACATTGCCTCCAATCCCGTGTTTCACGAACGAACCAAATATATTGAGATCGATTGTCACTTCGTCCGTGAGAAAATACAACAGAATTTGATTTCTACGGGATATGTGAAGACTGGAGAACAACTTGGAGACATTTTCACAAAAGCTTTAAATGGGCCTCGTATTGATTATCTTTGTAACAAGTTGGGCATGACTAATATCTATGCTCCACCTTGAGGGGGAGTGTTAGAATATTAGTGTAGTGGTGTAGGTATAATGGGTGTAGTGGGTGTAGTGGTATAGTGGGATAGTAGGTATAGTGATTAGTGATTCATATATTACCTAACATAGCTAATCCTCTTGTATAAATATGTGTGTTTGTGACTTGAATGAATGTACAATTTTCTTCGTCCAATCTTGAACACGTGTTTTTTCACATAACTTGACTATAATGTCCTTTTATCTATATCGAATATCAGTACCGATGTGAGATCGAAATTTTATTTCGACCTAGCATCTCCGATGTCTATAAATAGGGCTTCCAGTGAAGTGAAACTCACTTTGCCTTTTAGCGAAAATTCGTTGTCCCTCCGAAAAGTACGTCGAATTTCACTTTCGATATCGTTTTCGATATCTCTTTCGATATGTTTTCCGATTTATTTTCCAATTTGGTCCTGAAGTTATTTCCATATTTATGTATGTATATGTGCCTAGATATTTTAATTTAAATAACTAACCTTGCCATGTTTATTCATTTCAGGCTTTAACGTTCAATTTGATTTTTCTCACTTAGCGCCTCAGTATGCTGTTTGGTGGTCACAGTGTTGGCTCAGGTTTGCCCGAGATGGAGTTCGAAGGGATCAGAATGGGATTTACTGAAAATGAAATGTTTGGGTCTGACCAATTGATTGGCGACCAATCTGGTGTTGGATTCTCTGCTCCGCCGGAAGCTGATGGCCCAAATGTAGATGAGTGGGGCTTGGGGATCAACCCCCCGAAATATAAGACCACGGAGAAGTATGAGGACATGATGTCTCACGTTCCTCATCATGCTGGTCATTACGCCGACGAGTATGACATCCCCGAGGGGTACATGGTCATATTCCCTAGTGCGGATCAAAGAATGCATACTCCACCGAAAGACTGTATTACTGTTAATGCCAAGCACTTTAAGAACGGACTGCGCTTCCCAATTGATCCTGTGGTTAGTGCTATCATAGCGAGCATAGGGGTCTGCTTGGGGCAGCTATCCCCCAATTCTCTGGGGTATATCGTGGCTTTCATTTGTGTTATGAGAGCCTTGGGTGCCCCTTGTGGGGTAATGAGTTCTGGCAACTCTTTAGTGTCATGGTCAACAGGAAGGGCGGTGATAAAAGGGTTCTTTTGTGTGCAGGCCCAGGGGGTCTTAGGTTTGTGCAATATACTCAATCCAGTTATGGATTTGGTAATAAATGTGAGTATATGTACGTCCAGGAGAGGACGACTGGTGAATTTGATGTGCTTCCAAGTGTGCGGTGCGAAGACACCAAATATGAGAGACGAGCCGTTGTTGGGACAACTGCACATAGCCTTGAATTTCTGAGGAAGCTGATTAACCATCCGTACGGTGGTATCCTGCTTTGCAGTGACATAGTTTTGCGAGCAAGTGGGATATCTCTCGTGCCTTATGATGGTCCCTCTACTCTCGGTAAGTGCTATATCTTCACAAACCGATAGCTTTCTCCTGATTTATCTCTTGACTTTATGTTTCATGTATCTTGCAGCCGATTTGGTAGAGTACTGTAGTCTGGACGCGGTAGAGGAACGTAAACAGCTGGGAGCCGACGCCGCTGTGGAAGATGCACCTCCGCTCGTCAAGAAGAGGGGCCGTGAGGGCGTACGCAAGAACGCAAAGAAGACTGCTCCCTCATCGGGTGGAAATACTGCAGGCGTGGGTGGCGCCTCGCAATCTCAAACTGATGTAGATGCCGGGACGTCCACGGGGCCAAAAAGAAGGAGGGAGGAGGGTAGTTCAAATGGGGGTCACAGCGGTCTATTCCGATCTGTAAGTAATCTTTGTGTCTATTGGATGCGTATTTCTTTTGGGTTTTTTATTCAATTGAGTAGCTAATTCCTTATTGTGAATGCGCAGGTGGAGAGCTTTTTGAAAGGTTTCTTGGAGATGGCTGTTAAGGGCCAATCGGATTACGTAGAATAGCTTCGGGTTACCAACGGTTTGCTCGAAAAGCTGGGTTAATACGATCTTGTTGCTGCCGTGCAGCTCCAGCACGAGAGAGACGAGGCCCTGGATATTTTGAAAACCAGCGAGAGTAATGTGAGAGGCCTGTATGACGATAATAAAAGGTTAATCGCAGAGCTCGATGAGGCTCGACTTATTGCTGGTAGTGAGGCATCCCGACGGGAGGCAGTTGAGGCCGAGGCCGCAGTTCTGAGGGACAGATTAGCCCAAGCTGAAATGCACATGCGGTGCATGACGCTGAGCATGAGCCAATTGACCAGTGCGGCCAAACAATTCCTTCTAAGTCGATCTTATAAGATAATATGTGCTGAGCACGGCTTGCTAAAGCGGGAGGAGGCCAAAGCCTCTGTTATACGTCAAATTTAGCTGGAAGGTGGTTTTAAGGACAATTATGATCCGTCAGCCATAAATCTGTTGAAGGGGCCGGATGGAAAATTTCCTGAAGATTCTGACGGTGATGAGGAAGACCTGGAGCTGGAGGCGGAGTATCGTGAGATTATCGACCAGAAGAGTGTGGCGTTAATCCATATTAAAGAAGCTCCTCGTTATCCCGGTTGAGAATTTAGGGATTTGTAATTTCCCCGTTTTGTCTATAACTTGATGGTCCACCCGTTAATTCAATCAATCCTTCTTGCGTGTCCTGATTTATATTCGTCCATACGTATTCAATGGTGTGTTTGCTTGTCTTATTATTGCGCCTCCTTGCTGTGTCGCCTATCAGGTTATACTGGATTATATTGGCTAATCCCTCTCATCACAAGGAGGTGCTTCTGTTTTTGTTCTTTAGAGTCCGACCCTGTTATCACAGGGACACCGTTATTGCTCAAATATTTTAGGATCGACCCCGTTATCACAGAAGAACTTTCTCTTGTGGGTAGGGGCCCATCCCGTTACCACAGGGAAACCCGCTACCGTTCATGTGTTTAGGACCGACCCCGTTATCACAGGGGATCTTTTTCTTGTGGGTAGGGGCCCATCCCGTTATCACAGGGAAACCCGCTACCGCTCATGTGTTTAGGATCGACCCCGTTATCACAGTGGATCTTTTTCTTGTGGGTAGGGGCCCATCCCCTTATCACAGGGAACCTGCTACCGTTCAAATGTTTAGGACCGACCCCGTTATCACAGGGAACCTTTTTCTTGTGGGTAGGGGCTCATCCCGTTATCACAGGGAACCTGCTACCGTTCGAATGTTTAGGATCGACCCTGTTATCACAGGGGAACTTTTTCTTGTGGGTAGGATCCCATCTCGTTATCACAGGAAAACCGCTACTACTCATGTGTTTAGGATCGACCCCGTTATCACAGGGAATTTTTTATCTTTGTAGGTGACCCGTTACCACTCATGGGTAGGAGCCCACCCGTTATCACAGGGGAACCCATTACCGCTCATGGGTAGGAGCCTTTTCTTTGTAGATGACCCGTTACCACTCATGGGTACGAGCCGTCCGTTATCACAGGGGAACCCGTTACCGCTCATGGGTAGAAGCCTTTTCTTGTCTTCGTAGATGACCCGTTACCACTCATGGGTTGGAGCCCTCCCGTTATCACAGGGGGACCCGTTACCGCTCATGGGTAGGAGCCTGCCTTTTGTCTGTGCCCCTTGGTAACTTTGTAGTTGTCGCGATGATGGGTCGTTAGGCACCTATAAAATAACATAGACAAAAAAAGGTTTTGCACTGTACCATCTTATGTCAGAGCATGAAATGATGCGGCTTTGTTATCCGACGAATTTTTCCTTAACCTGTGAATTTCGATTTTTTGAGCAAAAGTGATGCTCGCAGCATGTTTTGATGTACCTGTTGTACGCTTGTACCTGTAAGAAGGTGATATAGCAAATACATATTTGCGGGGTAACTTCCCCGATGCTATGTGCCATCATTTGCACTTTCATGATATCCGATTAGGATGTGCCCCTACATAAAATGAGAGATTTAATGATACAGTAATATCGCTGAGAAAATAAAAAGTAATGACGGATAACGGTCGAAGGCTAGGTAAACCTAACCCGCCTACGTATCCCGTTGAGTGGGGAATCAGACCGGCGTATTTCCCCCTGTTTTAAGTTACAAACCGACCCACGATGGGGCAATGTTCTAATTGTTCAAGTATGATTGTTTTTTTTATATATAAAAAAACTAAGGAAACTTAAACGATTGTACTGGTTGTTTCTCATGGTAATTACTCCATAGCTTGTTGATCCCTATTTGGCCCGATTGCTTCTTCCTCCGCTTCTCTAATTCTTGGCAACGTAAGAGAAGTAATGTAGCAGAACCAAGCCTCTTCCTGGTTGGCGATCACTTCTCCGACCCCTCCTTCTGCTGGAATTTCACCTTCTGATGGAATGTGGACACCACCGCTCTTATCGCGTTCAGGGCCGGCCTGCCGATTATGACATTGTATGCAAATGGTCGGTCCACGATCGTATATTGAACATTGATAGTTCGCATGTGCGGTTCTTGTCCAAATGACGTGGGAAGGTTCACTTGCCCTAGGGGGATTGTTTCTGCTCCACCGAATCCCACCAGTGGCGTATGGATCTATTCAATTACATGGTGGCCGAGTGCCATCTTCTCCAAAGCATGTGCAAATATAACATTGGCGGAACTACCATTGTCTATAAGTACTTTGTGTACAACGTAGTTAGCGATATCAAGCTTAACAACCAAGGGGCAGTCGAGATTTCCTGCCTGGATGGCTTTGGGGTTGAGATCTAAGAGGTCCCTGTTGGAAAACGTAATAACCTCGTCTGGAAGCTCCTCAATTAGCATCGTGAATCCGACGACTGGTTGGTGGAATCTGCTCCCGCAGTCCCGTCGATTATCACATTAATCACCCCTCTCGAAGGTGCATTATTTATTGTATTGCGTCCTTGTCCACTCTCAATTGCCTTAAGGCCCTCCCTTCTTGGGGATTGGGACCGCTCTCTCGATTCGGCATACTGCCTGCTCGCCTTAACGAACTCTATTAACCTTCCGTCCTTAATCAACCTCTCGATCTCATCCTTCAAGTCATAGCAATCCTTCGTGTCATGGCCTTTCTGGCGGTGGTACTCACAGTAGCGCCTAGATTTCTTGGTGAAATCCGTCTCCTTGATTTTCCGAGGCGCATTTAACCAATTCTTGCTTTGTGCGACGACCAAGATAGTGCGGATGTCCTAGTTGAGGGGAGTATATCTCTTCGACGACCTGTCTCTTCCTCCACTGCTCCTGTTCCATGCCTCTCTACCCCTTTCCCTGCCAGATTCCTGGGGTCTAAGATTAGCTGCCATCATTGCGTCTTCATAAATCACGATATGTGCCAACTCGTTTATCCAATTTATGGTAGGTTCTGTGAGCTTGATCAGTTCTTTGGCAAATCTGTTGTGTGTCGTTACCCTGAATAAGGTCTGTAATACTTATCCTCCGTAGGGGTTGTCCACCTTCAGTAGCTCCTCATTGAATTTGTTCATGAATTCCCCAAGAGTTTCCATCTCCCTCTCTATTTTAACGCTTCCAGATGGTACATGCTTGTCTTCATTCGCTTCTGACTGGAAAAGTGGTTCTCCAACCTCTCCTCCATCTGCTCGAAGCTAGAGATAGACCCCGCTTTGATTCTGTTAAACCAGTCTAACGCCGCTCCTATTAGTGTTGTTGCCATTATTTTTGCCTTAATGCCTTCGAAAAAGCCTTGTAAGTTCAAGAGACTCTCCACGGCGTGGATGTGATCCCTTGGGTCACTCTTCCCATCATATGGTTTTATAGTCGGAATCTTGTCTCCTCTGCACAACACTTCTTTCTCGATTTCACAATAGAAGGGAGTCAACGGCCGTCGGTATCTGACTGCTGTCGTTCCACGATTTACGTTCCTTCTTCTAGCTTCCATGTCCTTAGTCATTTTAGCTGTCTCCCTTATCAAGTTATGTCAGTCCTCCTCAAACGTCCTGGCTCTCTGGTCGTTCTCTGTATCATCACTTACTTCTACCATGTCTTCACTTCTGGCCCTTGTCAAACGCCCTCTTCCAGTGTTGTCCCTTCGACCCCCTTCCGGGATATCCTCTTCGTCCCGCTCTTGCCTTGTCCTCCACTCATCTACCCTGGATTCATGGGGCCTTGCTTGAACGTCCCTTGTCCTTTGTTCCGCCAGTTGTGGAAGCAAAGTCTCCAGTGTAGCGTCAAGCGTCGCTTTTACAGAAGCGTTGATTTGTGCTAGCATCTCCGGGGTTATGGCGGCAGGGGGAACGACGCTATGTCCTGCAGCCATCGTCTCCCCTGAGCCGGGAAGATCTGAGTTTGGCACCTCGGTCATTGGGACATCCGCCGCTGAGTTTTCAGTGGTCGGGCCCTCAGTAGCAGGCTTTGCCGTATTTGGTGCGGCAGTGGTTGGACCTGTATTCGTAGCTTGCGATGGCTTACCGGGCCCGCGCCTATGTCGCGGTTCATTCTGTGCTGGAGGAAGCTCCATCTCAGCTTGGGTCATTGTCTGTTCTTGGTCAGTCGGCAGTTGAGGGAGTGGTGTGTCCTCAATCCTCGTGTTTCTAGTCACAACTCTGTTAAACTTGGATCGGGTCCTCCTTCCTTGCATCTTGACGTCCTCGTCCGGGAACTGGTGTTCCCACAGACGGCACCGCTAGTTTGACAATAGATCGTTTATATAAGTATGGGTCGCTTACAATGGAGTACAAGGGTAATACAACGAATCTATCTTAACAAACTAGGCCTAATCTAGGTGTCTCGATTAGGCTTGGTCCGGAACACCTCGAACTAACGCCTTGATGCTTGGACGACGGGAGTATATCGGTAATTAGGTCGGATGTATATCGGTAATCATCTTTGATGTGATATCGGGGATCACTCTCGATATGATATCGGTAGTGAGGGGATATGACGTGTTAGTGGAGAACGTGGGTTATCTCGATATCGAATACGATATCGAGAGTGAGATCGGTGATTTCCTTCGATGTGATGCGTGGTAGCTGCGGGATGATAATTGATTGCTTTGGGATCCGGGCATCGCGTATTTATAGACCTCGGGATCCGGGGACCACAATATCATATCGGTGATTATCACCTATATGATGTCGAAAGTGGCCCCCGATATGGTTAAATATGGGCCTGGTTTGGGCCAGGCCCAATATGCGGGAAACGCCCATATCAAGCCTCTCCCAATTGTCCCGACTCATATTTTATTTCTTTCAGTAATAAAATAAAATGTGGAAATAAAATAGTATGGTAAAACTTATTTGTGTGTTTATTCAATTTCTGCGATTTGATGATGATATTAGAAAGGTTCCGTTGACCAAGACCAGAAAAAGTGGTGCATACATTTATATTATTTATAATTATATATATTATAGGAATATACCGTGTGTGCTCTACATGGGCATGTTCAGCCTCTGATAATCAAATAAACTATAAACACATGAAATGTGCACACTTTAGTTTTGTATTTATTCCACGTATTACATATGCGTATTCCCATCATTTAATCACTACAATCATTACTACGTATTCCGGTGTAGACATAGGTTTAAGACTTTTTAATATTGTAATTATTTTGACAATAAAGGGGCCAAAATTGATTAATTTGTGTAGTGCAGCAATGGTTGAAGCGCCAGTTTAATTTAAACAATAACCACTTTGAAATAAACGATAAACATTAGTACGCGTACCTCGGTGATTAATCTTATTCTACAGTACAGGGATCCTAGCGATTAATGTGAGTGTGTGCGTATCCCCAAATCGTTATTTACTAATTCATTTTATATTTGGTGGATCCCAATATAATGGACTCAAACTATTAGTAAGTTGGTCCACAAACTATTAATTATTAATTTATTTTATGTTAGGTGAAGCATAATTGATTTATACGTGCCAACGTACAAGGTACTTATTACTGCAAAACAAATCATAATATCGTGATTAGTCGAAATTACAGGACAAAATCAAAACAACAAAAGATGGACGCTCAAAACGTCCATTTTATTGCAATTGATAATTTAATTGCAATTTTAAATGTTGTTCTAATTTTAATGATATCCAATTCAAAATAAATGATACACATTAGTATGCGGGTCCTCGAAACATTGATTATTAATTTGTTATATGTTTTTGGTCTAAATGGCCACATGCGCGCGGCTCCCCGAGCTATTAGCGCGTTGGTTGCCAAACTACTAATTACTAATTTGTTTTATACCAGGTAGACTCCAATCAATTAATATGCGTGGGCCTACAAGGTAACTATTACTTCAAAACTAAACAGAATATCACGAGACCACTAAGTGAAAGAGTATAAACTTTTGGGGCAAAATAGGAAAATTTAAAACTAAAAGGATTGTTCTACTATTTACATTAGGAGCCACAAGTAAATAACATAAATTTTTTGGGGTAAACTGAAAGAATTAAAAACTAAAACGACTGTTCGATAATTTGCAATAGAACATTAATTACTTGTTTATTTTATATTAGGTGGGTTACGACAGTTAATGCGCACTTAATTTGCGTGAGCATACAAGGTATTTATTACTGCAGAATAAGATGGACGATGGAATGACTCTAATAAGAAAGCTTTTAGGAGCAAAAATAACAAATTTTAAAATTCGAAGGAATGTTGTACGATTTACAATGAGACCTATCAATAAATAATAGAAAACTTTAGAGGCATAATTAAAATAATTGATAACTGCACGGACTAGCAATTTATAATGGACTAAAAATAAGAAAACATCAAAGTTGAAGGAACGTTTTACAATTTACCGTGGGACTCATAAATAAATAAACATTTTTAAGGCCAAGATTGAAAGAGTTGAAAACTACAAGGATTATTATGCAATTTGCAAGGGCAAAAAAGGAAAAGAAAGATTGGTTGATAACATCCATGCTTATTAATAGACTAGTACAAAAGCCCGTACTTCACACGGACGCGCTAAAATTTAATTGCAATTTTAACAGATGTTTTAATTTGATTGATAATTTATTCGACAATGATCAACATTTAATTCTATTTAATTGTAATTTAAACAATATCGAGTTTAAGTTTATCTACGATCACATTTGATAAATTTATACAATCATAACGTAACTATCCAAAAAGAATGAGTCATGCACACATATATCAGTATGTAGTATTTAAGTTTGTTGGTTATATACAATAATACAATTGTTAGCCTTTGGACAACGAGTCATTTGCAAAATAGATATACCGTCTAACTTTGATGCTTTATACATTTTAAGAATAAATCATACAAACTTATTGTATCGAAAGACTAACATAATCGGTAAACAAACTCACAATTAATTGTTTAACTGAGTGTAGTAAGTAAGCTAGCACGTGCTTTATAATTTTAATTTTTAATTTATTTTCAAACACCTTAAAAATATTATTTGAATGAACTTTACAGTTTAATTTAAACTATGAGATCAATTTTTCAAGTAGAGTTGCAAAGACCATTATAATCTCTTTATTTTTTATTTTTGAAATTTAATTCATGTTTATGGTGCATGTTTGATTTACAATACAGAACCCAAGCAAGGTAGTATAATATTTGGTTTATTTTCTTAATTGCTGTTACATATATGTGATGTATACAAAGCTACAAGTTTATTTTTACCCATAGTAAATGTGCTTATAACATTGGTATAAGAAAATTATTTTTAAAAAAGAAAAAAGAAAATGCAACATGAAAGTCAAATAATGCGGCTCTCTTATGTTTCACTTGCGGCGTCAACAAATATGTAGTAAATGCATGTTAAATAAAAAACATGTAGCAAAGAGCAAGATAGAAAGAAAAAAATTTAAATTACAATAAAGCCCATAAATAAATAATATAAAGCTTTTGGGATAAACTGTAAGACATAAAAATTAAAAGGACCATACGACAACTTACATCGGGTTCGGTAGTGCACAAAGTAAAATTTTGGAGGCGAGATCGAAATAATTAAAAAATTAAATGGAATTCATAATATTTTGTGAGATTGTACCTTTATGCAATTGGGACAAAATAGTTTTTTTCATTTTGCTAAATAGTGGCCGACCATCTCACTCAAAAGTTGCGGCCGCCCCTCTTTTTTTGTTTGTTTGTTTGTTTGAGTGGCAAAACAACAATTAAGATTAAAAAGAAATATAAATTGGTTGATAAAGAGTTGCTATCCATTCTTATTATTATACTAGGTAAAATCGGCCCGTGCGGTTCGACTGCTGACGATTAAATAAGCGATAAACACATGAAAGAGACATACTCATTTTTGTATTCTACATATTACGTTAGTTCATTTTGATCATCTAATCACTACAACGAGAGCTACCTATTCCGGTGCAGACGTCGATATTATTTTGACTATAAAGTGGCCCCAATTGTTTAATATGTGCAATGTTGCAATGGTTAAAAATGCTATTTTAATTTTACGATAACCAATTCGAAGAGATTAATCTGATTCTATTATTCTACGCGGATCGTAGCGATTAATCTTATTCTATGCGTATCGTACCGATTAATCTTATTACAATAGATAATTTAATTGTTATTTTTAAAAGCGTTGTTCTGATTTTAATTGCCATCTAAATGACTGTTAGATAATATACAAAAAACCATTAATTACTAACTCGTTTTATGTTAGGTGGGTTCTTACGGTTAATGCAAACTTAGCCCCCAACTATTACTGTGCGGGTCCCTAAATCATTGATAGCTAATTCATATTATATTAGGTGGACCCTAATAGATTAATACGTGTCGGTCCACAAGGTGTCCCCAACTATTAGTGCGTGCCTAACCCTTAACTATTAGGGCGCGGGTCCTTAAACCATTAATCTCTAACTCGTATTATATTAGGTGAACCCAATCGATTAATACGTGCCAGTCTACAAAGTATTTATTACTGTAAATAAGATTGCGATGCAATAAGTCAAATAAGCTTTTGAGGGAAAAAAAAGACAATTTAAAATTCGAAGGTCTATTTTATAATTTATTGTGGGCCTATAATTAAATAACAGAAAACTATAGGAGCATAAGTGAAAGAGTTAAAAACTATAAAGGCTATTTGACAATTTACAGTGGACAGCTAGTGACGGTTAAATAAGTCATAAACATGCAGTGCCGCGATGGATAAAAATGTTGTTTTAATTTTACCAATAACCAATTCGAAATAAATTATAAACATTATAACGCGTGCTTCAGTGATTAATCTTATTTTGCGGTACGCGGATCCTAACTATAAATCTTATTGCAATCGATAATTTAATTGTCATTTTTAAAGGTGTTGTTCAAATACCAAAGTTCAAAATATATGATGTGCATTATTACTGGGGTCTTCGAAACATGAAATATTTATTCATTATATATTTTTTGGATCTAAATGGCTGTATGCATGCAGGTCCTCCCAGTTATTAGCGTATGGGTGGCCAAACTACTAATTACTAATGTGATTTATATTAAGTGACCCCAATCGATTAACTACAAAACAAAACTAATTATCGTAACAAAACCACTAAGTTTAATTTTTTGGGCCAAATTTGAAGGAATTAAAAACAAAATTAATTGTTCGACAATTTACAATAGAACATTAATTACTAATTCATTTTATATTAAGTGGGTCTTAACGGGACGATAGAATGAGTCCAATAAGAAAGCTTTTGGGGGCAAGATATGAAATTTGGAGGACTATTTTACAATTTATTGTGTGATCCATAAGTAAATAATAGAAAATTTTAGAGGCGAAATTGAGAGAGTTGATAATTGCAAGGACTATTTGGCAACTTAGAGTGGACCAAAAATAAGAAAAAATAAATGTTCAAAGACTATTTTGTAATTTACCATGGGCCCATATGTAAAATATAGAAAATTTTAGGGGCAAAATAAAAAGCATTACAAACTGCAAGGACAATTCTGCAATTTGCAAGGGCAAAAAAGTAATAAAAAGATTGGTTGATAGTCACCTGCTATCCTCCTTTATTATATAAGTAGACAAGGATGCACATCCCGAGCAAGTTTGATCCTAAATGCTAGTATATTTCTTAATTTAAAAAGTATTATTCAAATTTTATAAATACTAATTATTACAATATTAGTTTGTATATTCTTACATTTATAAATTAATTTTAGAATTTCATTCAAAATTTTTCTTTTTGTGATGTAGAATGCCTCCTCAAAATTTAACAGAATACAAATATGCATTACAATATTAAATTTTTGTAATTATATTTTCTTAATTTTATAAGTAACAATTTTTTTATAGATACTCTTACGAGGGATCCTTTTCAATTTTTACTCGTTCTTACTCATTTCTCCGCCGCAAAACCTGCCAGGTTATCCTTTTGCACATCTCTGATATAACGTAACACAATTTGTGACCCGCGCAAACCTTTTAATTATTATTATTGAAATAAAGAATCAAATTTTAAACAACAGTAAGTTTATCAATTTTTGTGTATTTCTCATGTAGTTTCTAAAGCGTTTGGGTTTTCTTTTTTAAACACATACTTGGGGTCTTTGAGAAATTTAGTGTGATTTTTGTCTAACTTTATTTGTCCTAAATGTAATTAAAAAAGGATAAAATAAGCAAAATACTACGTGAATATTTGTGAGGACCTTCAATGATTATGAAGTTTTGAGACTCTTTTGCAATTTATAAACTAAACAAACAAAATTATCTTTTAAGATAAATAGCTTTTTGCTTTTGTACAATTATAAATCATTTTTAGTGTGTTAGAGGAATTTGTAAAGCTTTGTAGCATTTTCTTATAATTTATGAAGGATTCAAATGAAAATACCAAATATTATAGGGTCAATAGAAAAAATAACATAACGCAGAAGAGAGAGAGAGAGAGAAATATTAGAGAAAATATGTTGTGGGGTCCATCAACTCTATTTTACCAAAATATGTTTAAGTGGGCTCAAATTTACAACAACAAAATGTAGGTTGCAATTGGGCTGAGAAAGTAAATAATAACAAGGGAAAAATGTAGGAACCTATCCAACGTTTGCCCGCTTTTGCATTTTGGCTATCCAACGTTTCATTCTGGTAACACTTTCCTATCCAACCTTTGTTTTCGACCTATTTTCGCCCAAAAAACGTTACTTTTTGACGAAATGACGCATCGCTGACGTCATTAAGAGAGGTATTTTCGGTACATTACTGTTTATTTGTTTAAAAATTAAATAAATTAACAAATAACGTTATAGTACAATCACGCGGTATTTTCTCAAATCACCCGCCAATTTCCGAAACCCTAATTTCCATAATCGAAAGCAAACCCACGAAATTGAAGCTCAATTTCTTGTTTTTCCACTCGATCGACAGAATCTAACAATGGTGTGGAGAGTTAGAACACCCGTTGACGTTATTCCTGAAGGTCAAATTACACCCGATTATGGTAAGAATGCCCAAATCCAAAATTTAATTTATTTCTTTGTTTGGAGTTACATTTCGTCGTGTGGTCCTCCATTTGGCTGTATGTGAGGGAATAGTTTAAGTGTGGTCCTCCATTTCATCATGTTCTTTTTTCCTTTTTAGATGTCGCTCTAACTTGTGTGTTTGTGTGATAAGTTAGTTTAAGTGTGTATATGTATGTCAATATAATACTAAATAATTTTTGTCTATATTCAGTTGGAGCTAGATATGACCCATTCACCATAGTATTGCATCATTCTGGTAAATTAATGAATTTGGGGAAATGGGTTTATCTAGAGGGACAAGTGAGCTATATAGACTGGTGCATTGAGGATGAAATGTCCAGGCTAGAGATACTGGATATGGTGAAAGAAGTGGGTGTTAAAACAGAGAGCTGTGTGGTGAGAATATGTTACCTTCGAGATTCTGCTCCAGGCGAGTATATTGAAGTAGGTAATGATAAGGAGGCACTGGATATGGCACTCTTTGCATCTACAAGGAAATCAGTAGATGTATATGTTCTCATAGATGAGGTAAATGATACTCAATCACAGAGTGAATTGCCTAATCTTCCTCCAATGAGTGAAGGGTTGGATTATATTGGTAACAATAGAGGTGCCAATGTTGGTGAAGAGGATAGGTTTGTAGAAGGTCTTGTAGAGAGTGATGATGATGATGATGATGAACGACATGATGTAGAAGATGTAGCAATTCTGTTAAGAGATATGGCCACCAGAAAAGCAAGAGCAAGTGATATACCAAACTCTTCAAGTGCCCCCCCAACTGAATCAAGAAGCCAGAGACATATACCTCAATGCTTAAGAGACAATACAAGTCCACTGTTGGAATCTATAGTTGATATAGTGGACAGTGATGATAGTGATGGTGAAGTCTCATGTGGTGATGACTCTGAATTTTTAGACGATCTGAATGACAGTGACAATGATGCAGCTGATGATGAATATATTAGTAGTGCTAGTCAGGCAGTGGGGTATGAGGAGGAAGAAGTTGTTGCACCACCTGAATTTGTTCCAAATGATGATGATAGAGTTGGAAGCTCTAGCAGACAAGCTCTTGTGCAAGATGGGAAAGGAAAGGAAAAAGTGACAGGGAGAAAACCACAAAAGCCAATACCACAAAGATATTCACACCAAGGTCATCCAATTTTCAATCCATTACTTGACATGCATTGTGTCACATTTGAGCTAGGGATGCAGTTTGCAACAACTGAAATGTTGAGGGATGCAATAGTTCATTTCTCAATCGAACAGGGGAGGTCTGTCAAGTTTCCTATCAATTGTGAGTTGAAGGTCTAAGCAAAGTGTGCACAGCCCAACTGTAAATGAGAGCTATATGCTTCAAGACCAAACAAGGAAGACACAATGAGAATTAAGTCTCTTAAGGAACCCCATGAATGTGTCAGACATAACAAGGTCAAACAAGCAACTACCAGATATTTGAGAAAGACAAAAAATGCTTGGATGGGACACACCTCAAGACAAAAAATGGATATAAACGCATTATATTTGTTTCCTTTTTTATGATAAGAATCCGATATAAATGCAGCTGCCAATTATCCCATCATCAATTCTAGATCACATCATTATATTTGTTTCCTTTTTTTTTTATAAGAAGCCGAATCAACGCAGCAGATCATTAATAATTCCATCATCAATTCTGAACGCTACCATTAATTATTTGTTTCCTTTTTTTTTATCCAACCCCTATATCAACGCAGGAGATCACGTAAACCAACAACTGAATGATGTCAGCCAACTTTGAAAAGCCTCAATTTCCTTAATTTGTATTTATGTGGTTACTCAACTACCAATTGTCTCGAGAAGATCATAAACTTAAAACCTGATTAGACCTCTCCAAAATCGTAACCGTAGGATAAATACTGAACCGGTGAGATGCATTAATTCAACAGACGAAAACTCTAGCATTTAAATAACACTCATCAACTCCAAAACACGCATGCAATCAAACCCTCAAACAAAAATTCTTCACTTCTCTCTTCTGGCAAAAGAAACTCTTCACTTCTCTCTTCTGTCAACAAAAAAACTCTTGACATCTCTCTTCTTTCAGAAAAATTCTCCATAGAAAACGTTTATCAATCAACCCTAAAGAACTCTTACAACGAGGTAACCGAATACCTCCCCAAAATCTTCCTCAACTTCGATGACTTTTCAGTCGTCGATGAATTGGTTCTTATGGAAGAACTTCAACGCCGTGTCCAGTTTGAAATTAGATATACCGAGGCTATGATGCAGTGAGTTTACGAGGAACTTGTTGATGTTTTCACGGAGAGGAAGAGAGTGGTGGTTAAATCGATGGAGATTCTGGACCGTCTGCGGATAATGCAGACGCGGTTTGAACTCTTCACCGAGTTCTATGGGAAACCAGGGGTCACCTACAACCGGAAGACATGGGATGTGAAGACAAACTCTGTCTATGACCGTCTCTTCAAAAATGTAAGATCTTCTCCTCAACTTCGTATATTATGATATTTCACGAAACTAATATTTGTTGCACCCCTTATGCAGCCTTCGAATATGGAGAAGAGATTTGCAGCAGAGGAGTTTGTGAACTACAACGTAATGGACTACTGCTTCCGCATCAAGAAGCTTCCCATCCCACCCATTAGGATCGTGACCAGATTCGAAGTAGAATATGGCATGATTCTCGTATAGTTTATTTTGTAATCATTGTTGACCTCCCCCCCCCCCCCCCCCCCCCCTTATACCCTTTTTTGTCAAGGGTTTATTTTGTTTTTTGTGGGGATTTGTTAAGAATTTATGTTATTTTCTTATGTTTCAGTTTAATTCAGTTTTTAATCAACAGATGCATAACGTTAAAAATCTCGAAATCAGATAACAAATGCCTGATTAATAACGTCAACACACACCTCTGTTTCAGCAGACTATAATCTCGAAATCAGATAACAAATGGCTAGTTAAACAAGTTGTAGTACAATACAAAAAATAGGAAACAACAAAGGACTATCAATAATTTCCTATTTTTGGACTCTAAATTACTAGCACACTATTCAAGCTTCTTCATCTTCTTCATGAGCTTCTTATTCTCCAACTCCAACTCAGTGTTCTTCTGCTGCATGTTAGGTTCAATGTTTCCCTTTTCGAATTCCTTCAGTTTGGCTTCGGCCTTTTCGATTCTTCTCCTCAACATCGGTATAACCTCTCGTGCACGATGACAAAGTGGTTCATCAACCCAGAACCACAACCCACATCCTTTGGATCCCTTGTAACATTTCGTAAATCGACGACCCGAATGTTTATCGGTTAGGGAGAGTTGGGTAACAGCTGGAAACCCGCACTTGCAATGAAAATCCTCCGTAACAGTAGTCTCTGACATTACTCGATTATGATTGTGGCGTTAATTTGGTGAATTTGTTGTTAATTTTTGCTTCGGAATTTTTAGGGTTCGTCGGAAAAATCGATTTGGGGCCGAAATATGTTTAAAGTTGGTTTTAAAATGTTTTTGAATGAGTTAGCCATTGAAAACAGCGATGTACCAAAAATACCCCTCTTAATGACGTCAGCGATGCGTCATTTCGTCAAAAAGTGACGTTTTTGGGCGAAAATAGGTCGAAAATAAAGGTTGGATAGGAAAGTATTACCGGAATGAAACGTTGGATAGCAAAGTGTTAAAAATGAAACGTTGGATAGGAAAGTGCAAAAGTGGGCAAACGTTGGATAGGTTTCTGCATTTTTCCCTAATAACAATTCAAATGACAAAACAGGAAGAAAAAAATGGTTGATACTTGATAGTATCCTCTCTTATTATTGGGGGCAATAATGGAAGAACAAAAATTGGTTGATAAAAGTTCGGCTATCCTCTCTTATTATTATAGTAGGGATTATAGTAAGATGATGGAGAATACATATACAAGAAATGTTGCAATGGGACCC
The DNA here is from genome assembly GCA_948329865.1 of Linaria vulgaris. NCBI lineage: Eukaryota > Viridiplantae > Streptophyta > Magnoliopsida > Lamiales > Plantaginaceae > Linaria > Linaria vulgaris. The sequence goes on along the minus strand of OX415250.1, from coordinate 5,958,623 downwards.
ACCTCACCAACGAGGTGTGTGGATCTAACCACTTAAGTGGTTTATTGTTGTGGAATTATTAGGGACGGGTGACTTCCTTAGTTGAGGATCATTCCCTTTAGAAGGAAAAAATATCCGAGTTCAGAGTAATTTTTTCTTCTCCATGATATTATGCAATGTAGTATTGATATACTTGTGGGGTATAAGTTAGGGAGTGGTGAAAGTGAAAAGGGCTCTTTGGGGGTTGTTGGGATGACTGAAAATTATGTAGTTGTACAATTTTTTTACATAATGAATTTTACTCGGTTCCTCGTGTTTTTTCTTAGGTTTTAAAGTTTTCACGTTAAATCCTTGTATTGTTACTATCGTCAATGTTTTATTCATGTTGTTTGATATTAACATCATAGGCAAGTCCTCGAAGCGATATTTAGAGGTGGTTCAAATACCCAACATAAAATAATATTTTTTTCATAAATTTGAGATTGTTAAAAAAGACAACGATTTAATATGATATTAGAAGTCGTCGCCTCGTCGGGTAAAAAATAGTGCTTGTAATACTACTTCTTGGATAATTTCAAGGGTGTTAACTGTTTGGTTCCATAACTTGGCTTCTTTTCGATTTTGGTACAATAATTTGACAGATCTCGATTTTGATCTCGTAACTTGGCATATTGACGTGATTTTGGTCACATGTCCACTCCTCCACCAATTTTCGTCGTGAAACTCCTACGTGTCACCGGTTGACTCCCAACTTACCCGATTTGACAATTTTTTTACCCCATCTTCACACATGGCACCTACGTGGAAATAAACAAAAGACAAATCAGAAACATAAAACACCTCACATTTATATATTATCTAAAATCATTCAAAACTTATTGTATAATATCAATTTAATTAAAATGTGTATTTTAAAATACTTGTTAAATTTATATTTTAAACTAAATATTAAAATAACATATATATTTTTCAATTATATATTTATCTAAATATAAAAATTTATATATAATTTTAATTTTGAAACTTAATTTGTATAACTAATATACTTAACAAAAAACAGAAAAAAGGAAAAAGAAAAAAAAGAAAGATTCAGTCCCCTTCACTGGTCACCACCACCGATCACAACCGCCAATACCCATCACAAGCCCTCAAAACTCACCGGAAAAGCCCCTCACCTTCATCAATAAATAGTTAAGTACTCTGAATCGTCCACTTCCGCCTCCAAATTAAAAATTAATAAACAAATTCACAATCACCGCGATGTTTATAATCTCCATCGCCGTCGCAGCGTGTCGGCCTCGTCTTCAACGAGCTCGCGATCCTCGCAAGCAACCAATCAGCATAAATCGAGAGCCCTAGCGAGGAAACGACAACGTTTTGGGTCTTAAGTCCACCGAAAACATTCAGTTCGTCGACGATTAAGGCGTGAGTGTGTTTCTTATTTATAGTTTTTGTATGTTGAGGATTTGGGAGATGTGGATAAGGTGGGATTTGGAGATGGTTGGCTTAGATGAATATAGTGGTGGTGGTGGTGGTGGAGAGGGGTTGGGGAGAGGGCGGGTATGAACTGAACCTTTCTTATTTATTTATTTTAAGCTTATTTGTTATTGAGAAATAAGTTATTTAAATTAAAAGTTTATAATAAGTTTTTTACACTTTAGATAATATATAATAACTTAAATATATTTTTTAATTATGAAAAATATACATATTTTTAGTATTTTTGTTACTGAAAGTAATATTACTTTTAATTTAATAAGTTTATTAGATATAAGAGTGATGTAAGGTGTTTTATATTTTTGATTTTGTTTCCACATTGGTGTCGTGTGTGCGCATGTGGGGTCAAAAATTAGTCAAAGCGGGTATGTTGGGAGTCAACCGGTGCCACGTAGGAGTATCACGACATAAATTGGTGGAGGAATATACATGGGACCAAAATCGCGTCAATTCGCCAAGTTACGTGACCAAAATCGAGGTTTACCAACTTATTGTACCAAATTAGAAAAGAAGCCAAGTTATAGGACTGAAACAATTAATTTCCCATAATTTCAACTAGCAATAATAGAGTTGGAGATCCATCCTTCTTTTCTTTTTTACTAGTACTAATATTAGGCACGAAAAATTATTTCATGCAACCCTAATTGACTTTTCGTAAAAAAAGTTGCAGTTTATAATCAATATATACTGGGCCATACCTCCCAATAAGCGAGAAAGTATTTCATGCAACCGTTGTATTGCTGACGTGATGCAACCACTACCAATACACGGTGAGAATGGGGTTATGAGGGTTAGTTATTTTCTACATTCTAATAAAAATTAAATTTGTAACCAATCTTAACCATTGGTTGCACCACATAAGCTATGTAATGATTGCATAAAATATTTCTTCCCAATAAGCACTAGTTTCTCATTGAACCGAATTCACTAATCTAATGGCATTAGTTTTTAATCGATTAAAACAAAATCAACATGTATTTTTTTCGTAAATTGTAACTATAATAATTGTACCAATTCTTCAAAATATGTCAAAAAAGAACTCAAAACATAGCGAAACGTGTTGACAAAACAAATATATTTTGCAGCAACCAAAACTTTAATACATTATGTGTGCTTTAGATAGTAGATGTGCACCAATATGGTTAAAAAAGGCATTAGTAGTATAAGTGAGGACGAGCAATTGTTGGGATTATACAACTTTTCTTATTAAGAATTTCTTACCTTCCGCATGATAATAGAACGTTATTCTGGCACACACATGATGAGGTTTGTTTAAATTAAATCGTGTTACCTTTGTTTGAGAATTAATTAAATTTCGTACATAGATAAACTAAGTTTCATCTACCCTTAATAAGCTTTTTTAAGTATAAGTTATATGGAATTTGAACATCACTACAGACCTATCTATGGTTTAAATTTTAATTTGAAGTAAATAACACCAACTATTGTGCACATATTTATTTTGCACCGGTTCAAATCAGGGATAAGTTTAAGAATTAGAAGATGGAGAACATGAATTTATATCGATTAATTTCATTATTTCTTATGGAAAGTAGAAAGGAAGCATTGGACATTGCCTAAACTGCAAAGACCAGACTAACAGACAAGATGAATGTCTTGTTGATACGCCATGAATGAAGCTTTACCCACGCGACTTGCATTTTGCACTAAATTATTGTTTTCATATGCTTTTGTTTTTAACAAGCTGTGTGGAGAGAAAATAATGTTTGACAAAAATACAAGCATGTTTGTCTTCTGGCTGGAAATTGTCCTTTTGTCATAGACTAGCAATATGAAATGTTTCACTGTCGATTTCGTCTCCCCTAGCTTGATATTGTTTACCTATCATATTGTTGGAAAAATGAGTTCAAGGAATCGGGTTTGTACAACCGACTTTGGACCGAGTTTGATATATGGATGAAAGAGAAATTGATGCTCAACGTTGACTAATTAAAGTCGAAAATATTGTATATCAATATTTAATATTTTTATTTTGTGTAAATAGAATTATGTAATTTTTTGTTATATTATATAAAACAAAAATAATAAGCATCAAAATTGATAATTGATTAATTAATTATCTTACAGAATTCTTTCCTTAAGATTTTGTGATCAATTTTATTAAGTGAAACGCATCCAAGTTCATTCTCCAAGATTTACCTTAATTATGCGATGTGTTATTAGGTTAACTACGTTCCTTGGAGACTAAGTTTTCCTATTTCCTCCCATGACCTAGTTTATGAAAGGAGATCGCTCCCCGTAGGTTTTTTTCATCGAAAAACATAGCATGCACGAATACAAAAAAGCTTTTCTACGCAACCATAAAATTCTTTTTCATTTTGTGGTGGTAGAGAAAAATTATAGTTCGAGTTCGCCGGAGTTGTTCTCGTTCGTGCCAACAGTCCAACTCGTTAGTCGTTGTATCCTGGGAGACAGTCGTTCACGTATTTTCAAGCATGTAGAGAGGGCGAATATATTTTAAGAAAACCGCAAGGTCCTCGACTTCCTGTTTCTTTGTTCATCCAATTGAGGTTTATTCGGTAACGATTAATTTTGAGTATTGTTCATTCCGTTCTTTAATTTTCGTCAATCATATATTGTGCTTTGTTCGTCTCTCTATTGTTTGGGTGCTCATTTACTAACACATATCTCATCTAATATAACTTTGTGTCCGAATTTTAAGGAAATTTATTGTTACAGAAAATAAATTTATCAAACGGCGATGACCTCACGAGTCACGAGTCATGGAAACAAGATCGTTTGTCTAAATTAACAACCACCCTCACAAATTCCAAGCAAAATGAATGCTCATGCGCATTTACAATGGTACTATACGGTTGTGGCAATACTTAACAAACATATAGTAGCCCGTCTCTGAGATGTCACCAACCTATAAATGAAGATTTTGCAAAAATAATGAGCCGAAGTTCACTTTTACCACTCACAAGATTTAATCCGTTGAGAGGCGATTGAGTCCAAGAATAAAATGATCCGAAGTTGATTTCTCGTTATACTCTCGCTTATTGGATTGATTTAGAATCTTAGATGCATGATTATTGTACGAAAGGCAGCTTTGATCGGTAAGTAACATTAATCTAAGATTGGAATGAATGCCTAACTTGCTCTATAAAAAAATGATATTTTTTATTTCAAGATTTTCTAAAGTACTAGCAACCAAATTCTCACCAGTTGCTATCAAGCTACAATGGGAAAGACTAGAGAACAGCATGCATGTGCGCTTGTTTTTTTTTTCTTTCGCTTTTCGACTATTTTTGTATGAAGAATTTGACTATAATGTAACTTTTTGTATACTTTGGTAATATAAGGTGTGGAGTGACCCATTTCTTCAAAATTAATTAACCGTCAATAGGATTTGTAATTTTTGGTTAGTAGCATAATGATCAATTAACGTATATATCAACACTTTTAAAAGTAAGTTAAGTATATTTTAAGGTAAAAAGCATTTAAGCCTTATCGACTTATCGTACCCTTTTTCACAATGTGTAATTGATTAACTTAAGAGGAGAAACTTGCACCATATCCTCTCTCTTTTTTCATCGGTGCAAAGTGTCATTATATAGTGAGAAAGTCTATATTTGGTGGTGTGGGGGGCGTGGGGGGGGGGGGGTGGTGATATAGAAGATTAAAAATTGAAATGAAAATAAAATTTTTTTTTTTCATTACAAGCAATGAAATAAGGTAAAAAAAAAATATATTACAAGAAATGAAAATAAGGTAATGATACTGTATCCTTCTTCAAATGATAAATTTCCCCCCATTAATTTAAGTATTTCATTTCCTTTAATATATTGCCTAACCATTGCCTAGCAATTGAATTAAATAATGAAAATGAAATCTATCGTTTGGCATTTTCTGATTCATGAAACATATGCCTGAATTCTTGTAACAACAATTAAGACAATTTTGATGAATAAGACGTTTTACCGACATTATCAAGTTTAATACTTTCTTTGACTTTAACAGTAATAATAATGATATCAAAATGCTAATACGCAACAGACAATTGCAAATCGGATTCGACACCTTGAACGAAATAATTAGCAAACAGCCTTGTACCGACGCTGAAGCTTAATCATTTAACACCAAAAAAAAAAAACACCAATAATTATAATTTCTTAATTAAGATGTAAATTGTGAACCCCGTCTAAAACTAAATTGCAGTTAATAAATGAGTATTCGAAGAAAGTTATTAATAACACTTCGAAAAAAAAAAGTTAACCTGGTAAAAATTAAAAGAAAATAAATAATTAAATAGTTGGCAATCGAAATCTTTACACATTTTGAACATTACTAAAATTCACGACTACTTTTAAAAGGATTCGCAATAGTTCTACAAGTAATAAGTAGGCTTCCAATTTCTAGTAAATTATGTTAACATTCTACAAGGAATTACAAACACTTCTCATATACCTAAATTCAGTATCTTGATCATATTTATCTTGGCATATACAAGTATACAACACACCTCCTTAAACTAGGGCATTTAATATGGTACATAAAGTACTATCCTAACAGAAAAATATATGTACCTTAATTTATACCGAACACTTGTCAATTTTTTAAATCATTACGTCACTTTAAAACTATTGACACAAATACAATATTGAGGCTTCGATGTCCTAGGCCCAACAATTAGCGTCCAAACTCACTATGTACATATCATGTTTATCACATTTCTTGCACGATTTGAGATCCTATAATCCACATTCTTACCTGATTTCGTTTAGTTGGAGCAAATTTGATTCATTCTCACATCTCATGTTTTATTCTAAGTCGTATCTTTTTTCGTATAGTCTTTTTGTCTGATTCATTCTAACTTAAATATCAATAAATCGTAGACGGAGCTTGATTTAATCGACAAATTTGCGTTTTTGTTGTTTGACAAGATTGTCTCAAACCATGGCAACAATAATATTGTACCAACTATATGATTCATCAAGGAGCCAATGAGAAGATAGGTTAAACCAAATTTAGAGGCTTATATATACAATTGCCTACTTTCATGCACGATGAGCATATTTCATAAGTGATACAAAGACCAAAATATGTACACCTTGAACTAAAAGCATTAACTAGTCTTCCATATCTAGCATTTCTTTTGACAAAGGTGAATCACTAGCTAGATTTTGGGAATTATTTTCTAGGGGTGAGAAAGTAAAGCCATGTCCTTTTCAGTTGGCATAAATCAATCCCAAGCAAACAAGATAAAATAAATAACACAAAAGAAAAAGAAAAGCTAAAAAGCATATGCTTTTGGACGTGTGCTTTTTCCCATAAAACTATTTTAGAAGTACATCAGTCGGTGGATCATGAAACATTGGGAGAAAATTAAAATGAGGGTACTGCACAAAATCACATTCAATCAAATTAATAGTAAAAATTAGTACATGAACAAACAGTATCTTTTGTCACGTCACATTCCACCAGAGTAAAACAGACACGTATTATATGGTCATCAATGGCCCATAAATGACTGAAAGCATTGTCCGTTACGGTAAATTATGAATCACATCATATGAGAAAAAAGCCATACAATTATTTCATATGAATAATAATTGGACGTGATTAAACACGATCTGCACTTATAAAAACATAATTAGACTAGTCACGAAAAAAAACATAATTAGACTACAATTTACGTAACAAAACATTATATTTTAAAACTATACCCAGAGGAATAACGGCACGAAAGAATAAAAAAAAGTGTATTTGTTGTTACCCCACTAGGCCCACCACCAATCAGCAAAGTCACGCACAAATAATAAAATAATATTTTATTATGAACCAAAAAGTACACTAACGTGGTCCTTTAGCCCCCCGCACTACGTGGTCATCATTTTCATTAATATTAAAAGCTCACAATTAAAGTTCCATTCTCACTACCATGTGACATTCCATAATATTCCTCAATGAATCTCTACAAGATAAATATTATTTAACGTGTCTTAATAATCCCAATTAATGGATTATATAATTCGAGCCCCCCTAAAATTTGATGCAGTTGCAAAACTACTACCGAGGTTTAGAAATCCATAAACGCCCTCTCGCAAACCTATGCAAAATTACAACAAGGTCCGATCGAGTTACGCCACCTGAAATTTCGAATGTATACCTATTTTGGCAATGGTGACCTAAACTCTCCGACAAAAAACGCCCTTTGCACCTAAAAGTGTGTTGTATTTGATAGATCAGTGTCCTCGTAATATTCATCAAGATTGGGTCAGCTAGGCAAATACGTCCACAATGACTAGGATGGATATCTCGTATACGAAAACTAGCAGTTCGCCTTGTTAGTCCTCCATGAGCTAAATAACTTAATTTCTACCATGAGCTATTTGTGTCAACCGATTAGTTCGATTTAAAAGTTGAGATAAGGAACGTAGACCAAAAAGAGATTCATAAGGTCTATTTTCGACATCATATCCATAGTTAGCGCATTCATCATATTTCGTAGTTCCAGCTCCGTATCAAGGTCACGATCGATTGTCGTGCTAACGTACTTTTAAGACATTGACAGAGTTAGATACATGGGTCATTGTAATTTTCCTCATCTCTAAAGTGGATTTTGTAATTAGACCAAACATCAAAGGTGTAGGATGCAATTATCCCATTAACTAATTACAAGAATAAATCGGGATTTGTTGTAGTAAAATGCAAAGGGAAAAAAGTAACAGCATCTAGCTCTTGCAGCTCAGAGAAGCTTCTCCTTTACAGGCTCTCTCTCTCTCTCTCTCCTCCACTTTCTCTCTCCCCAATCTTGGTGACCACTGAGAAAGTTTAGTATCTGAGTGAAAACAAGAGATGAAAGAAAACAAGACAAGAGAGTTAACCTTAAACAACACAACAACAAGAACAAAATGAACAAACCTCATCATATTACCACCACCACAATTTTCTTGATTTTGTCATTGGTGGTTGCATCATCAACCAGTGGTGAGGAGACTAACAACAGGAGAATCCTGCACCAACCCCTGTTCCCAGATATCCCAACAACCCCACCACCAGCGCCGCCGTCTCCTCCTCCGCCAACACCGGAGCAAGACCAGCCGTTCTTCCATGAACTCCCAACTGACCCTGCTCAGGTGCAGCCCTCCCCACCTGGACCAGCTACAGCAGCCAATACAACTGCCACTCAACACTCAAACTCAATCAAGAAACTGGCCATTGCCATTGCATCCACCGTTGTAACACTTGCGCTACTGTCGGCCGTGGTTTTTTTCGTCTACAAGCGGCGGCGTACGAAGCACCGGGACGAATCCCAGAAGCTGAATTATTTGAGGAGCAATGAGAATTCAAGAATGCCGCCCTCGAACTTTCTCTACATCGGTACCGTGGAGCCCTCCGCCACGAGTTTGTCGAATGGGAACAACGATGTTGTAGCCAACGGCTCGCCTTATCGGAAACTGAATTCGGGGAAGAGATCGGATCGTTATAGACCAAGTCCTGATCTTCAGCCGTTGCCGCCACTAACGAAGCCTCCACCGCCTCCGTTGATTAACTCGCCCCCGCCAATGTCGTCGTCTGATGACGAGAGCCACGACACGAATTTCTACACGCCGCAGGGGTCGTCGATGAGTAACGAGTCGCCAAGATCGAAGTACAGTTATTACAGTAACAATGTTGTTAGCCAGGTGAATCAGAGCAGGACGGATAACCGTGCTCCTCATTCGAAAAGAACTTCGCCCCCGGATACTAAGCCTGTTATAATACCGTCGATTAAGCAATCGATCCCACCTTCGCCACCGCCACCACCACCACCGCAGCGTCAGGGAGCCTCGTCCTTGCCGCCATTGCAGCCTAGCAAGACGTTCTCTTATGCTACTAAAAGGGCTAAGTTTTCGGCTCCTCCGCCGCCACTTAATATGGCAAGGCTTCGATCAATTACCAATGACGATCAACCAATGCCTAAAATCCCAATTGCACCCCCACCCCCAGCTCCACCTCCTCCGCCTCCGCCACCACCAAAGATTGGAGCTTTGGAAAAAATCGCTACTTTACCGATCCCCAAACCAGTGATTACGCCACCGCCAAAGAGTTCAGGCCTCGTTAGCGAAGTTGATAAAACTGTCTGTTCTTCATTAGAAAGAGTTGGTTCTGAGGAGAAAGAAGGATCAAAACCGAAGTTGAAGCCTTTGCATTGGGACAAAGTACGAGCGACCTCAGAGCGAGCGACTGTCTGGGACAACCTGGAATCGAGCTCTTTCCAGTATGTGTTGAACGCATACATGCTATATGGATCTAATGGTAGTGTGCAATCTCAATCTCTGATTTATGAATAATGTATGTATATGCAGGTTGAATGAGGACGCAATGGAGTCGCTATTTGGGTTTAGTTCGGCAAACTCAGTTCCTAAAGAAGGCACTAAGAAATCTGCAGTAAGAGAAGATCAGGAGATCAGAGTACTGGATCCAAAGAAATCACAGAACATTGCTATATTGTTGCGGGCGTTGAATGTGACGAAGGAAGAGGTTTCAGAAGCGCTTTTAAACGGTATGCAATTGTTCTATCCCTATAGAGATACAAATGTGGATCCTAGTAAATAAATCTTTGGTAGTTAGGCAATGGAATGTGCTGTGATATAAAGCAAATTCTAGAATCTTAATATATTTTTAGGTGTGCCTAAGGAAGACAAGGTAAGTTCATAATTAGAGAGAGCACGAATTCAAAAATAGACTCTTAATTGGGATTTCATTGCTTGCTGTTACGAGCTAATACTTGGTCGAAATCAATATCAAAATAAATGCCACACACAGAGAAACAAGAAAAGCATCAGAAAACAGCAGTACAACTTCAGTATCAGCTATGGTTCTTTGTTTTTAATAGGCAGTATCAGCTATGTTTCCAACATTCAGTAAACTAATCTGTATTCACTTACTGGTGAAAACGCCTAAAACTATCCGCGAAGGATAATAGAGTTTCCGGAAGCAAGTTCAGTATCACTTGTCCCTTATTAGGGATGAAGAAAATGTTATGTACCCAATGATCAGAAGCTTCACACCAAAACTTATACACTCTCTTTCTTCTTCCTAAACCTTTGGCTTCTATAAAGTAGTTAGAGCAATTGAAACTTCATTGATACAGAGATGTGAGAATTGTTTGAAAATGAGGTTTCTGATTCATGTACAAGTGGTACCATTCAAACTCCCAACTGTACAACCAAAAAGAGAAGGAAAAGCGTAATGGCAGATTACCTAAGGTTCATGCATAATTGAGAGGACCTCAGGGACAATCTAGGGCTGTAGTTTGTAGGAGATACCATACACTGACTGCATATAAGATGCTGCAAAAACATCCGGTTTATAGGTCAATTATGAGTCCTTTATAGGACTTGAAATTAAAGGTCACTTTGATGTTTTAACAAGTAGTTCAGCCGTTGAGCGATTTGGATGCCATGGGAAGAATCATCACATAGTACTTGGAAATCAGCATATTGGTGCCCAACAAGATGATTTAGTCATAAAGATCAAATTCCACAACATGGCGAATAATAAGATATTTGAGTTTATTGTTGACCTGAGTTCATCAAACAATTACAACTACCTCATTATCATATTCAAAGATGGCTTCAGAGTTCTGAGAATACAAAACTAAACTGGTCATTTTGAGCTGCAGGAAATCCAGAGGGATTGGGTCCAGAACTTTTGGAGACTTTAGTGAAGATGGCACCAACCAAGGAGGAGGAGATCAAGCTTAAAGATTACGACGGTGAAAGCTCCAAACTAGGTTCAGCTGAACGATTTCTGAAGGCAATACTTGATGTTCCATTTGCCTTTAAAAGAGTGGAAGCAATGCTCTACAGAGCAAACTTCGATACAGAAGTAAAATACTTGAGGAAGTCTTTCCGGACGCTAGAGGTATTGTTTCTATTTTTTTGGTATATGATAATGAACTCGTAGTGAACCGAAACAGATAAATATGTCTAAAGACTTGCACAACATAGATCTTACATGTAGTTGATTCCACAATGCAGGAAGCTAGTGAAGAATTGAAGAACAGTCGTCTTTTCCTTAAACTCCTTGAAGCTGTGCTAAGGACAGGAAACCGCATGAATGATGGCACCAATCGTGGCGATGCCAGGGCATTCAAATTGGATACACTTTTAAAGTTAGTAGATGTAAAAGGAACTGATGGTAAGACAACCCTACTTCACTTTGTGGTCCAAGAGATCATCAGGTCAGAAGGAGCAGATTCTGATCCCGCCACAGAAACCAATCCAAACAACAACACAAATTACAAATACAAAGAAGAAGAATTCAAGAAGCAGGGCTTACAAGTCGTGTCCGGACTAAGCAAAGAACTCGGCAACGTTAAAAATGCCGCAGGAATGGACTCAGACGTACTAAGCAGCTACGTCTCCAAGCTCGAGATGGGACTTGAGAAAATCAAAATGGTTATCCAATACGAGAAACAAAGCACGCAGGGCAAATTCTTCGCCTCTATGAAAGAGTTTCTCAACACTTCCGCAGAGGAAATCAACAGAATCAAGACTGAAGAACGACGAGCACTTTCCCTCGTGAAAGAGGCGACGCAATATTTCCACGGGGACGCAGCAAAAGAAGAGGCGCATCCCTTCCGGATCTTCATGATCGTACGTGATTTCCTCTCGATACTGGACAATGTGTGCAAAGACGTAGGAAGGATGCAGGATAGAACGACAATGGGTGCGGGGAGATCGTTCAGGATGCTCCCGACCGCTTCACTGCCGGTACTTAATAGATATAATAATGTGCGGCACGATGGAAACTCCGACGATGATAACATGTAACACGTACACGACTACACGAGGACTTCATCAAATAACCGCCAAACTTTGCGTAAGAAACATCAATGGAGCAATGAGATAACAGAGACAAACACAACAGCATTGCTCTCAGTTTTTGCATCATCATCACACAAGCCATGAAACAGTGTGGAAGCACAAAAGATACAAACTTTACAGGCAAATAAGCAAATGGGAAGTTGAACGGAACGTAGTACAACATTGTACGAAGCAATAGAAAAGAAGGGTAAATTTTCGTTGTGCACAGCACAATACATTAGTTCATAGCAAATAGAGGAAAGAGTATTAATGTCAATTATTAAGTATAAATATATGATGAATTCATTTTGTTTATGAGCAATAAGGGAAGTTCTTTCATTTTGTTTACTTACCATTTTTGTCGTCTATTGTTGTTGAAGCATTCATGGGCGTAAAAGAGTGGTAGCCAGGTGACTGTGAAAATGCCTCTACGAAAAAGACAATGATATTATTCATATTCATTGGTTGAGTAAATTGCAAAAAACTACGAAAATTTAGTGTTTGCGATTTTCAGAAAACTATATATACTTACAAAGTACCACATTTCTTACCTTAACGATGCTAAGCAGATATTTTTGCAAACAAATGTCGTTCTTGAAACCAAAGATGAATGCTTAAGCAGTTCACCTCACACAACCATAGGTAACTCATAAAAGAATAAAAATGCATGGAACAACTCTTTGGTAGTATATATGTTGTTGCAAGCCCAAGTGTGGACAAGCCTATTCGTACTAAGATATGTCCCAAATGGCATTCTGATTATATAATATGCATTTGACACGGAGCAGCTATTGTGTATCATGGAAAAATTAAAACATGGCCATGCAGTTGATATCCCCAAGTATGATTTCAAGAGTTATAAAAATGATGCCTTCCCTTCTCGAAGAGTAAATCCCTCAGATGTTATTATTTTAGAAGGTATACTCATTTTTCATGATCCACGAGTCCGAGAATTGATGAAAATGAAGAAATATAACGTACTCTTTTAGAATTTTTTTTCTCTTTTTCCCTTCTAAGAATTCTGGAGTTTAGTTCTTCTACAATAAAGAACAATTTAATTTCTGATTGTATCATTTTGGTGCTTTCATTGATTTATGGCTCCAAAGCCTAATCAATCTCAGCCATCAACTGATGTTGCTGCAACAAATGATTCGCTGGAAAAATTACAACTAGAAATGGAGGATACAAAGATACAAATGGCTGATACAAAAGCACAAATGACTGCCATGATGACCATGATGGCAGAAATGAATCTCAAATTGGACAGGCAAGCAAACATGAATCCAACAACACCACTAGATTTTCATGTTGGCAGTTCTACTAACCAATTTCAGAATCCAATTTTTCACGCAGCAGTGCACAATGAAGCATACAAGCCTTTGCAACCACATTTGAATGCTTTTGATGGGACAGATCCGCTGGATTGGGTGCTTAACGCTGACCGATTGTTCAACCATCATGGTATTCCCATGGATCAACGTGTTCATTATTCATCATACTATATGCAAGGTAAAGCTTTATCTTGGTATAATTGGATGTTTCTTAACAGTCAATTTGGAAATTGGAACATGTTCAAAAGAGATTTGTCATTACGTTTTGGGCCATCTTCATATGTTAATCATCAGGCAACTCTTTTCAAGATGAAACAATTGGGCTCGGTAGACGATTATAGTGAAGAATTTCAAAAGATTGGTAATTTTGTTCATGATTTACCGGAATCTGCCATTCTTAATTGTTATATTTCTGGGTTGAAAGTTGAAATACAGCGTGAATTAGCCATTTTGAAGCCTGTTTGTATTGGTGATGCCATTGGTTTGGCAAAATTACTTGAAGATAAAATCCGTGATGCACGCCCAAAACCACTCTATACCCGCTCCAACACATACATAAATGCTACAACCAACACTCTTCCACTACTTACGGCCCCAAATACCCAAGCATTACCAGCACCTAAAACAACCTCAACATTACCCATACGACGTTTAAGCCAATCAGAGATGCAGGAACGTCGTTCAAAAGGCTTGTGTTATAACTGCGATGAAAAATTTATACGTGGGCATAAGTGTAAATCACCGCAGTTTTTGGTGCTTCTTGCTAATGATATAAATGCAGAACAAGATATTGACGCTGATTACTATGTTGAGGACATTGAGCAAGCTCAAGAGCCTCCTGAGCCACCCACCCCGTCTGAACATTTTCTCAAACGGTCAAATTCAGTGGCACAACCTGAATTTCTTTGTTCGTTGGCAGCCTATTTTGGGTCATCTGCTCCAAGAACCATTCGAGTTAGGGGAATGATTTTGGGAAAATCATTCACTGTCCTCGTGGATTGTGGAAGCACGCACAATATCATTCAGCCAAGAATTGCAGAATTTTTGAAATTGCCCGTAGTTTCGGTGCCCACATTTCCTGTTATGATAGGAAATGGTGACCATATGAAATGTGAAGGGGAGTGCAGAGATGTTCAGTTGACACTCTCAGACACAGTTTTTCCAGTCTCATTGCTGGTATTGCCTATTTATGGTGCAGAAATTGTGCTTGGTGTACAATGGCTAGAAACTCTTGGAGATATTAACGCAAATTTTAAGCACTCACGACTAGTTTTTCCTTATGGGGGGAAGACAGTTGTAATCCAAAGGGAACCACGTATCACTGAAGCTTCTCACTCACAAATAAACCGTTTACAGAGAACTGATTCTATTGCCCACTTGTATGCTTTAACTTTTCAACCCACGCATCCCAACCTCACTTTACCAGAAAATCCTACAAACAAATTACCCAGTCAGTTTGCCACACTTTTAACCGAATTTGATATCATTTTCTCTCAACCAACTACCTTACCCCCAAAGCGACCCCACGACCATCATATACACCTACAACCCAACTCTCAACCTGTTAATGTTAAACCATACAGATATCCACATTTCCAGAAAAAACATCATGAGCGAGATGATTCAAGAGATGCTTGCTGAGCAGAAAATACAACCAAGTACCAGCCCTTTTTCTTCACCAGTCTTGCTAGTGGGAAAAAAGGATGGAACATGGAGGTTCTGTGCAGATTATCGTGCTCTAAATGCAATCACAATTAAAGATCGCTTTCCAATACCTACTGTGGATGAATTATTGGATGAATTGAATGGGGCAGTTATATACTCTAAACTTGATTTACGGGCAGGATATCATCAGATAAGAGTTGCTTCAGAGGATGTACATAAAACTGCATTTCGTACAGTTGATGGGCACTACGAATTTTTGGTTATGCCATTTGGATTATCAAATGCACCCTCTACTTTTCAGGCTGTTATGAATGAGTTATTTAAGGGGTTTCTTAGACGGTTTGTGCTGGTGTTTTTTGACGATATACTAGTCTACAACAAAAGCTTAGATGATCATGTTGCTCATTTGCGTCAGGTTTTTACGAAGCTACGCGACCATCAGTTCTACGCTAAGTTGAGTAAGTGTGTTTTTGCTGTTTCTGTTGTTCAATATTTAGGCCACATAATTTCTGCTGATGGTGTTAGAGCAGATCCAGAGAAGGTCAAGGCTATCATGGCTTGGCCAAGACCTACTTCTGTTACGGGCCTCCGGGGTTTTTTGGGCCTAACCGGTTATTATAGGCGGTTTGTCCGCCATTATGCTACTCTCGCCTCACCCCTCACAGATTTACTAAAAACATAGAGTTTTACATGGACAATTACAGCACAAACAGCATTTGAGAAGTTAAAAGAGGTGATGACGACGTTGCCCGTGTTGGTTTTGCCCGATTTTTCAATTCCTTTTGAGCTCACTGCGGATGCTTCAGCTTTAGCAATTGGAGCGGTGCTTTCCCAATCTGATCACCCCATTGCTTATTTTAGCCGAAAGATGACTGGGCGCATGCGATCGGAATCTGCATACAATCAAGAATTATTTGCAGTCAGTGAGGCGGTAAAAAAATTCAGACACTACTTGTTGGGCCGAAAATTCATTATATATACTGATCATAAGAGTTTGAAGTATATCCTATCCCAAACTATACATACTCCTGATCAATTGAAGTGGATCACGAAATTAATTGGGTACGAGTATGAAGTGGTGTACAAACCTGGACGTGATAATCGGGTAGCCGACGCTCTTTCAAGAGTTGATTTTCCAGAATTTTCAGCTTATTCAGTGCCAACTGCTGATTGGCTTCATGAGATAAGAGCTTATTTTGACTCACCTGCAGGGCAACAATTTAAACATCAAATTGAGGCAGATCCTAATTATCAATGCGTGGATAATCTGATTTTGTTCAAAGGGCGTATTTTTGTACCTGATATTGTTGGGTTGCATCAAAAGTTGGTTGTTGAGTATCATTCCAGTCCCATGGGTGGACATTCTGGTGTGAAAGGTACTTTATCTCGACTTTCAGCTCAATTGTATTGGCCTCGCATGAAAGCAACAGTTCAACAATTCGTGAGGGAGTGCATTGTTTGTCAACAACAGAAATATGTCACAAGTAAACCAATGGGTTTATTACAGCCACTGCCAATACCGCAGAATATATGGACAGATATTTCCATGGATTTCATCACAAAGTTACCGTTATCATATGGTAAAGCAACTATTTGGGTGGTTGTGGATAGATTAACAAAGTTCTCACATTTTATCTCCTTACCAGGTAAATTTACAGCAGCTTTTCTAGCTTCCATTTTCATAAATGAGCTGTACAGTTTACACGGACTTCCTAAGTCTATTGTTTCGGATCGCGACCCATTGTTTTTGAGCAACTTTTGGAAAGAACTTTTCAAGCAAATAGGCACGAAATTATGCTACAGTAGTGCTTATCATCCTGAAACTGATGGACAAACAGAAGTAGTCAATCGGTCACTGGAGTGCTATCTACGTTGCTTTACAACAGATAATCCAAGACAATGGTCCCGTTATTTACCTATGGCCCAAATATGGTACAACACTTCTTTTCATTCAAGCATTAACATGACACCATATGAAGCAATGTTTGGCAGAAACGCGCATATTATTCCAGATTACCAGATTGGGTCAAGTTCTAATGCTACAGTAGATGCTACTCTTACGACACGAAAAGAGCTATTGTCCCAGTTGAAAATAAACATGGCGAAGGCTCAACAAAGGATGCGCACACAGGCAAACAAACAACGTCAAGACCATGAGTTTAAGGAAGGAGATTTGGTCTTAGTGAAGCTGAAAATTTACCGTCAAATGTCGCTGAAACCGCACGCCCATCACAAGTTGTCCAAGCGATACTACGGTCCTTTTTCTGTGCGCCGCCGCATCGGATCCACCGCATACGAGCTCGATCTACCTAGCTCCAGCCGTATACATCCCGTGTTTCATATTTCTCTCCTCAAATCGTACTTTGGATCAACTCCGAATGTTGTTGCTGCATTACCCGAGTTGAATGAGGAAGGGAAAGCTGTGCTTTTGCCGGAAATAATGGAGGATAGGCGTTATGTGTGGCGAAATGGCAAGAGGGTGGAGCAAACCCTAGTCAAATGGAGAAACGCCCCTTTAGATGAAATGTGTTGGCTGGACTCAGCTGATATTTCAGCTTTATATACTCCAATGAATGGTGCAGATCACTTTCCTCACTCCACCCTAATATCCAATGGTTCACAAGAGTCTGATTCCTTATTGGACCTTGAGGACAAGGTCTCTCTTCAACATGGGGGAATTGTTGCAAGCCCAAGTGTGGACAAGCCTATTCGTACTAAGATATGTCCCAAATGGCATTCTGATTATATAATATGCATTTGACACGGAGCAGCTATTGTGTATCATGGAAAAATTAAAACATGGCCATGCAGTTGATATCCCCAAGTATGATTTCAAGAGTTATAAAAATGATGCCTTCCCTTCTCGAAGAGTAAATCCCTCAGATGTTATTATTTTAGAAGGTATACTCATTTTTCATGATCCACGAGTCCGAGAATTGATGAAAATGAAGAAATATAACGTACTCTTTTAGAATTTTTTTTCTCTTTTTCCCTTCTAAGAATTCTGGAGTTTAGTTCTTCTACAATAAAGAACAATTTAATTTCTGATTGTATCATATGTACCCATATATGATGATGATATTCGATAGAAAGAAATTGCAGTTTTATACAAAATGCAGAAAATGAGAGAACACACAGAAAGTTATTCATGCTAATGAATTGGATATTAGTAATAATACAAATAAATAACAAGTATCTACCAAATTGAGTATATACATTGGTAATGCACCATCGAATCTTCGTCCTCCTTGTACGACCACGTCAGGGTCCTCTCGTATAAAGATATAAGGAATCGGAAAGGAATAACGCTGACAAATTGCCTTCAAAGAACCTATCCAACCCTAGAGATAAGAACTAGACCCCCCCCTCCCCCAATAAAAAAATTGACACCTACCTCATGACACTTGTCATGCGTCTATTAGTCACTTCAACCACGATGAATAGACATACATCAAGTGAAGCAAAGGGACCCACCTCCACCCCAACGTGGCTAGCCCCCAGTCAACACGGAATGACGAGCTACTCCCATCTGCCTATAAAAGGGACCTCACTCTACAGTTAAGAATGAGGGACGACCAGAGGAGAAAAAACCATAACCTCTCCATGAATTCTCTAGGCCGAGGAGAAATATTCTGACACCATGTAAAAATACCTTTTCGAAAACGATAAAGTTGTTCCAACCCCCTGAACCCTAAACATATCTCTTAAGCAATAAAGCAACACACATGAGACGAGTATCATCAAATGGCGCCGTCTGGGAACGTGAACGAAACTCCTTGAGAAAGGCCTTTGCATACGAGGGAAGTAGCGGGTTGGATCCCTCCCCTTGAAATCCTACACCCGATATGAGGAAAACATGTCGCCTTCTCCTCAGGTATCTACCTGAAATTGATGTGACTCATGGTTGAATAATAATCATCACTACGTAAAGGATACGCGACAAAGGTCACCAGAGCCATCTCGCCAGTGAACCTCCGGCTAAAGAAAGAATACAAGGTTCCTCTTAAAAAATTGTGTATCTACCTTTATGCTAAATAAAGCGCCCCCAAGGAACTTTAAGCAACATACCTAAGGTGGAAGGTATAAGATTTATGAAGTGATGATTTTATTCTTCACTCAATGGTGGTATATATAAGTACAACTTATAATACAAGAAGGAAAGAGATAATTACAAAAAGGAAATAAATACAAAGAATATTTTCCTAAATTACAAAGACTATGACTCTTGTCTAATACGCCCCCGCAAAATCGACGACCCATCGGCGATGGCGATTTTGGACCGTAGAAGAAGAAAACGAGCACGAGGCAACGGTTTGATGAGGAGATCCGCGAGTTGATCAGTCGTGTTGATGTACGAAATACTGAGAAAGCCCTTGTTGATAAGATCGCGAACGAATTGTAGATCAATAGAGATATGCTTCATTCAAGAATGCAAAATGGGATGAAGAGATGTACGGATCGCCCTTAAGTTGTCACAAAGAACATGCGGGGGAGAAGGAAGAGAGACACCTAGCTCACGAAAAAATGCTGCAACCAACGAACTTCAGCAGCTACATTCGCCAAGGCCCTATATTCAGATTCAGTAGAAGACCGAGAAATAGCACGTTGGCGACGAGAAGACCAAGAGATGGGATTGCCACCAAAAAATATAATGTAGGCCGAAGTAGACGCAGCAGTGCCCGGATCACCTGCCCAATCCGCATCAGAGTAAACAAGAAGACGAGGGCAGGAGGCACGGCGAAGAAGCAGTCCATGAGAGAGTGTACCCTTTAGGTAACGTAGGATACGTTTGAGAGCTGTCCAATCAGTCTCAGTGGGAGCGGACATCCGTTGCGCCAACCTATTGACCGAGAAGACAATGTCAGAACGAGTCAAAGTAGGATATTGCAAGGCGCCAATAACACGCCTGTACTCCGTAGCATCGGTCAAGGATGTGGAAGTCTAGACCACCGAGGTTGACGCCATGGGAGTAGCTAAAGGTTTAGCACCATCCATCTTGTGTTGAGCAAGAATATCACACATGTATTTATGTTGCGAAAGAAAGAGGCCCTATTTGCAAGTGAAAACCTCAACACCAAGAAAGTAGGAGAGATGTCCCAAATCTTTAACCGCAAACTTACTACCAAGACCATGAACAATACGTGAGATAAGCGTGTCGTTGCTCCCTGTCACAATAATATCGTCCACGTAAACAAGGAGGTAAACGATATCATGACCCTTGGAGTAAATAAAAAGGGAGGAATCAGACTTGGACTGACTAAACCCAACAGCATATAACTCGGCAGACAAGGCAAGAAACCAAGCGCGAAGAGCTTGCTTCAAACCATACAAAGACTTCTTGAGATGACAAATATGATGAGGGAAAGATGGGTCAACGAAACCCTGAGGTTGAGACATAAACACAACCTCATCAAGCTTGTCATGAAGAAAAGCATTGCTGACATCAAGTTGGCGTAACGACCAACCACGCATAACCGCTAACGACAACACAAGGCGAATAGTGACAGGTTTGACAACGGAGCTGAAGGTTTCCTTGAAGTCGACACCCTCACGTTGATTGAAGCCCTTCCCAACAAGACGAGCCTTGTACCGATCAATAGACCCATCGGGATGACGTTTAATGCGAAACACCCATTTGGAGCCAATAATGTTCTTCTCTAACGAGGAAGGGACCAAATCCCAAACACCAAATTGCATAAGTGTCGTGTACTCCTCAGCCATAGCCGCACGCCAAAGCGGATACTTAAGTGCTTGAGAAACGCATGTAGGTGCGACGAGGCCCAAAACTGGATGTTTAGAAGCGAAGTAGATGTGCTTCGGCTTAAAAATGTTGTTTTGAGCGCGAGTGGTCATGATGTGAGTACGCGGTGGAGTAGATGGCCTAGGAGGAAGAGGTGGCGGAGAAGGGCAAGAATCTGGGTCGAGCGGTCGCGTGGAATTCGACGATGCAGCGGACGATGCGGGCGACGACAGCTCGAGCAAAGACAGGACTGCGGGTTAGGCCGCAGTGGGAAGAACAGGGTTCTGGATGGAATGTTGCCTCAACATCACTCCAACATTGGGAACATAAGGCGCATAAACTAGTGCTACAGGGGTTTGATTGCAATGTTGCCCCAACAGCAACCCAACATTGGGAACAGAAGGTGCAGAAATCAGTGCCATTGGAGTCAAACCCTGACCGCTGACCGTCTGATGGGACCCATGACCCGTGGGATCAGACCTAATAGGAGATGGGCCAGATCCATGGGGTAGAATGAGAAGCGGCCCAAAGGGCTGAGGTGGCGGCGGACGAGGGCTAGGGCAACGGGTCGCAAACCCTGGAAATCCCGTCTCCACAAAACGAACGTTGCGAGACACATAAACCCGAGATGTTTCAATGTCGAGACAACGATAAGCATTCTGAGACACACTGTAGCCCAAAAATATACACGCGTGAGAAGGAGGCGTGAGTTTACCCGGAAAATAACGACGGAGCCACGGGAAACACAAACACCCAAATGTGCGTAGCTTAAGGTAGTTGGGAGAACGACCAAACAAGACCTCAAAAGGACTCTTGCGGTGAAGAACCATTGTAGGTAGCCGATTATAAAGATAAACTGCAGTAGAAAAGGCCGAGTCCCAAAATGAAGATGGAAGGCCTAATTCCTGTAAAAGAATGCTCCCAAGTGTGACAACATGACGATGACGCCGTTCAACAGTGCCATTTTGTTGCGGATTATGAGGAGCAGTGGTAAGCCAACAGATACCACAATCCAAGAAGTAAGAACGGAGTGCAATGAATTCACCCCCATTATCCGAATAAAAGTTCTTAATGGAGAACCCAAATTATTTCTCAGCAAACGTGTGAAACTGACGAAATACCGTAGCAACTTGCGACTTGTGAGACAGGGGATAGAACCAACAATATTTTGAAAAATGGTCAACTAACAACAAGTAATAACGACAACCATCCAAAGAGGGAACCGGCGAGAGACCCCAAACATCACCATAAACATACTCTAACGGCGAAGTAGAGACAAGAGATGTAGCACTAAATGGCAATTGCATACTCTTATTTAATAAGCAAAAACGACAAAAAGTAGCATCTTTTGAAGTACAGGGTAATTTAAACTTGCTAAACAAAAAGGAACTAATATCCGAAGATGGATGACCTAAACGACTATGCCAATTGTCTCTATTAGTGCGAATTCCAACACACGCCAAAATACTCGAAGCAAACCGCGACCGCACGTCCAAGTGGTAAATTCCATTACTGCATTCCCCGCTCATGAGTATCACCCCCGTTGTTCGATCCTTAACAAGGAAATACCAAGGATGAAATTCAAGCATGAGATTGCTAGCAAGACAAAATTGATGCACCGATAATAGATTCCGTGAGATGACGGAACACATAAAACGGGAGTGAGAAGGAATTTACGACCAGATTTTGTAATAGAAGCGGAACCAACGTGAGTAATAGGCAAACCTGAACCATTAGGAATTGTAACCTCATCTGTCCCTTCATACTCGGAATGAACGGTTAGATTTTGAAGATCCCAGGTGAGATGATGCGAGGCCCTCGAGTCAACAAGCCAATTTGTGTCGTGAGAGGGAGAGTTCGGGGTCGAAGCCAGGTTAGCAAGAGGTTGCTGAAGACGACGACAAGTGCGAGCCCCGTGACCATAAATCCCACGAATTTGATGTTAGGACGACCATTAGAATTCGAACGGTTGTTGTTGTTGTTGTTGTTGTTGTTTCGATTCCCCTGATTGTTCGGGTTGCTACCATGGTTGGAAGAGTTACTGCGGTATTGGCGATTGGAACCACCACGTGAGTTGTTGTGGTGGCTAGAGTTTGGACCACCACGTTGACCCGAGTTGTGGTGATACGAGGCAGCATTGGCCGAAGCCACAAGGGATGCAGATTGAGCCTCCAAGGGCTTGACATAGATCTCGTGAGCCACCAATTTGTCATGAAGCGTAGAGGAGAGCGGATGATCACGAGCATGGATCTGAGCCGCAATATCACGGTAGGGTGCCCCCAAACCGTTCAAAACGAATAGAGTGACATCATCATCAGAGAGGCGATGATCAACTAGGGCAAGTTCATCAACTTTCAACTTGACAAGTTGGAGGAATTCCGACACGGATTTGGAGCCAATGGTCAACTGAGAGAGAGATTCCTTCAATTGCATGACACGAGCACGAGATCGGTTAGCATACGTGCTCTGCAAGGACGTCCATATTTCAGCCGACGTCTTCTTGTTGGAGACAAGTTGCATGACTTCCCAAGAGAGCGAACCAAAAAGGGCGGATACGAGGAGAGCATCATGTCACGTCCAGTGGACAAACGCAGCAATAGATTTCGGAGATCACCGCAAGGAGGGCAGGGGGTCGTACCTTCCAAATAGCCATAAAACAGATGGTGAACATGTGCATTCCAGGATGTGTAGTTCCCAGAATTTAACTGCAGAGGTAGATGAGTATGTGCATTGATGGGCACAAGAGACGGAACACTGGGACCAAACGGTAGAACGAGGGGTTGAACCCCTGAACCTGCAACCTGAAGAGAAGCAGTGGACGACTGCATGAGCGGCGCCATGGAAGACGCATCCGCAGACGAGGTGGCGGCCGAAGCCGAAGCCGAGTCACTAGGGTTTCCAGCGGAAGACATCAGGAATCGGGAATTCTCTTTAGAGATATTTTCCTGCTGATACCATATAAGATTTATGAAGTGATGATTTTATTCTTCACTCAATGGTGGTATATATAAGTACAACTTATAATACAAGAAGGAAAGAGATAATTACAAAAAAGAAATAAATACAAAGAATATTTTCCTAAATTACAAAGACTAGGACTCTTGTCTAATAGAAGGTGCTACAAATAGGAGTACCCCCCACAACCATGTGCTCGGATATCCCCTCAAAGGATCTTCCTTCAACGAAAGGCCTAAAGGGCCTCTCTCGACCCTAGGAAAAGAAAGGAGGAGTCTGCATAACAACTCGAAAAGAACACCGCACCTGCGAAAAGTGTCCTAGACCTAGAGACACTCTAGAGACATAGGGAGTGTCCCTTAGCGTTAACTCGGGCGTGTCCGCGTGGCATAGGCATGGCCCTCTCAAAGAATGAAAGAAGAAAGGCACCCATGAACAAAGAAATCGCGGTGTCAAAACCAACTAGGGAGTCTAAGCACAGAGAAGACACTCCCGCGCCACAGTTGATCCTCCTGCGCAGACGGTGGCACAGATCGGAAGGTCGCGGGAAATAAAAAAAATCCGATAGGGCGCACGCGTGCTACATCCCCTCAACCGCCTTCCGACGAGCAAGTAACCATAAGCCCCCTTCATGTCCTAATGTCCCTTGATGTAATGTGTAAAGGTAGCTCCTTTTTTCCATCTCTTGATCAGATCTATCGTATAAATATCTTTTTTCTAGAGGCGTGTAGGTCAGTGTAGAGTGATCTAAAACGTCTTATAGAAGGACTGAGTGTCCATATGTTAGTTAGAACTTTATAGAACAACTTAAGATAATTGTTGGATCAAAATGATCACAACTTGTTTATATATTGTTCGTTTGTATTAAATCTTTAAAAACGTTATATAATTTTAGATAGGCAAAATTAGAAAACTAAAAGGTAACGGGGAAACCAATCGGTTCGTTTAGTATTGTAGATAGAAAACATAGAAGAGCTAGCAAAATTGAAAAATTAAAAGTCCACATGGCAAAATATCGATTTTTATAGCATAGTAAATAGATAGACAGATAATATATCTGCAAATGTACTATGTACGTAGATTAGTTAAGATCACTTGTGAAATTTTAATATTAGAATATACCCCCTTACTATAATTTGGATTTGGACTATACATACCAAAACAAGAATTTTATCATAAGCTTAATCTTCACACTGTACTGTCCGCAGACCACAATAGCGGTCTAATTGGTTAAAGAGGAGGGACTTTCTTTCCTTGGTCTCAATTTGAATTTCACAAGAAAGACTTGATTATGTATGCAGATTAGGTCCCGAACACGTTCAGCTCATATAAAATTACACCCTCGGATGTTAGAAGAAGGTCAAATACGGTCAATTGCTTCTTTGAACTTCACATCTTGTTATATATAGCAAAAGAAGCCAAAACAATACTAATATTTGTGGGTAACCATTCTTAACTAGAAAAAGACAATGCATTGTGTTCTTTTTAACTAGCAAATAACTCCACATGTAACTTCTTATTAGTTAAGATCAGTTGAAGTTCTAATAGTAGAATATACCCCCTTACTATAATTTGGATTTGGACGATACATATCAAAATAAAAATTTTATCATGTGCTTAATCTTCACACTGTATTGCCCGCAGACCACAAGAGTAGCCTAATTGATTAAAGATAAGATACTTTCTTTCTTTGGTCTCAATTTGAATTTCACAAGGACTTGATTATGTGCTTTCTAAGTCTGTGTTCATAGGTCAACGCGAGGTTTACCTAGCGCGCACCCAAAGGGTAGCGGCTGCAGATTCCCACGTTATAAAAATAAGAAAAAAAAACACCTTGACACTTTTTTGGTAACCATTATTGAAACTAATGTTTATATACATTTTTATGAATAAAATTAGCAGAAGAATAGATGTAGAAGGCTAGAATATAAAATACAGTATTAATAAGTTACAGATATAATAATATTCTTTGGCATCTACAAGTAATGTTGTTCTACCAAGTAACCTGACTTAATTCACAAGAACTGGCCTGGATTAGAGGTAAGATTAAGGGGGGGGGGGGGGGGGGGGGGGGGAAACTAGAAACTAAGCTTCTGTGCAAACTGAACTAAAGCTTTGTTCTGGCTAAAAGTCAACCATATAAAAAATATATATAAAGAAAAAAACGAAAAAAACAAAACAATCTTTCTTTACAGTTTTACGCTGCTTCCAGAGAAAAAAATGGAGCTCCTGAAATACTGCTGGATCTCACTACTTTCTTCACCAAAATTCTCCACCTGGTATCTTCTTTCTTTGTATGTTTTTCCCTCCTCTGCCTAAAGTTCCTGTAATAACAACAAAATTAACAACATTAAGTCATGTAAGAGTACGATCCTCTGCATGGATTTGCAAATCTTCGACGTGATTAAAAGAAAAAGAAGATAAACGAAAAGGGCCATTACTCGCATAGTGGAACTTTGCATGCATCCGAATTTGCACAAAGCCAAGAATGCAATTCCAAGAGTTGCCACATTCTCTTGCAATGAGTGCAGGATACCCCATGGCCTCGTGTCTTGCATTCCCTAAAGTGGCGTATAAGTGTTTCAAGCCCCTTACACGCTATGTACTGACAAGGAGGCTTGTCGTCTCTCAAGGTCTTGTCGCGGGGACCAATAGTACGACAACCATCTTTACATATGTGAACAAGCGCTTCCATTGCCTCATATAGCTGAACGTAGATATCTCTCTCGTTCGCCTTCTTAATCCGCTCGTCGTGCTTCTAAGAAATCAAAAAACAATTGGCCATTCAGATAAGAAAAAACAAGAGTATTCAGATAAATCAGATTCACTAATCTTGTTTGGCAATTCAATATGATAGTACTACTTACGACTTCCTCAAGAATCACAGATTCGAGTAGTTCGGTTTCTAATACCGGATGGCTCAATTTCATGACTTTCCATCCCTCGGAGGCAGAAACATACTTAAAATTCGACAGGATAAAGCGATGGCTGATGAGGCTGAGGCGAGGTGCATCACACAGCAGTGCAAGCTGAAAAATATCAATTGCGTTCTCTGTTGTGATCAATCTCTGCTCTAGCCAGCTCTCACATAATCGTTTTAGCTTCGGAGTTGCATATGCATGCGACAAGGCAAACAAAGGCATTGCAAATATCCTCATCTTCTCTTCCTCGTAGCTACAATAGTATGATATTTCTTTAGCAAATTGCATATGAAACAGAGCTCGTATCGATCAAACAAGAAAAAGAGTGTCACACCACCCTGTTTATGGTAAAATGCCTTATGATATTTTATACGTTGTAGAATACCTTCTTTTTATACGCAAGTGTTAGAGGATGTGTGTCGCGCAACCTTTTGCCTATATTTTCTCGTAAGCAAGACGCTTTTATTTCACGAATGTGCTTATTTAACATAACACAATGAGTAAAATAGCACCAACTTGGAGTAAAATGTTACCACGACGAATATAGGAACCGAATGAAAACTCGAACTGCAGCAGGTGGAGCTCCATGTATCGAGATTGTTTGACTGTGATGGCGACCTCGACTTTTCGATTGCCTCAAAATACTCTTGAAGATTGGAGAAGCAAAGCCCTGCACTCAAACCATAATGAACGACATTATTTTCTTCTTCATAACTAGATTATGCAGCTCAGCTAAGTATGAGGAAGAACTTACGAGAACGCTTGCATGAGCGTAAATTACGGTACCATCATTCATTGAAATCGAAACATCTGATCTATAACCTTCATCAAACAGACGATCCCACGAATTATACGAGGCATTAACTGGGACACAGCAATATTTATTGCTCTTTGTTCCTTTTTGTTGAAACCTTGTATTGAAATGAGCAGGCAATGGAGGTGGAATTGGTAATAATGATCTCTCTAAATTTGAGGGAAAATCCTCATATTTAGCCTTCATTTTGTCCAAAGCTTTTTTTCTGCTTAAAAACATATAATCTGGTATTGAAATCGAAAATTCAAAGAAATCAAAATTTGCCAAAAAAAAAGGAAAATTGCATGCATGTTAATTACCTTACTGGAGGCCTATATCAGGAGAATACAAGGCGAACAATATACAGAAGAATATCAAAATGCGTTAATATTGAACCTTTCTTAACAATTATCTCCATCAAATGTACATTGTGATCATTAAATTTTAAGAACACAACATGCAATATTTCAATGTCACGAAATTCTCTAACTCCTTGTTCTTGTAACAATATTTGGGGTGGTTGATGTTTTTTATTTTTTATTTTCCCCTGAGGCCTGCAAGAGAGTTAGGGAGAGTTTGAGACCTCGGGGCGGGGTGGGGTGGGGGTAGGGGTGGTGGGGTCAGGCAGCATCAGCGTATGAAATGCTAAAATCTATGAAATATAAAAGTTGGGAAAGAATATTTTTCGTGGCAGAAAAATGAGGGCCCGAAATATATTCCGAATCCACTAGCATGTCCTATTCTTGTACAATCTCGGAATGACCTTTAATTTATTTATATGGTCTTTTTTCTTATTTCTTCTCCTCAAATTTCTTTACATTACATAATGGTTCATCACCTCATAAAAGACCCCATTTTACTTCTTTTATTGGATTATCAAGTGAAAGATCTTAGATCTATGTTACTTGAAGTCAAATACAATTGCACTTGTCAATAGTTGCAATTGTACTCGTAAGTAAGACAGATATGTTAGTTCTTTAACGTTTAAAACATGTTTGACTGTTGCAACTACGAGAAGACCGCTAAAATAAAATAGTAAAGAACACAAGAATTTAACGTGGTTCGGTCCAAATGGTCCTAGTCCACGGGGCTTGCACCCAACAGTTTGACTCAAATAGTATCCTACTTAAGAATTACAATGTAGGTTTCATATCAACCCAAATCTTAGACTCCCTCTAATATTTGCTGTTGCAACACCTATCCCTTAACTATTTTCGGAAGACTCGATTGAATCGAAGAACACACTAAACTACTCCAGAGTTTCTCTGACTTAATGCTCTTCAAAAAACTTTGACTCGATACAGAACTGACTCACTCAATATCTTCTTCAAAGTGTCCTTTCTCATTGTCTCGAGTCTTCTCCTTATATAGGAATGGTAGAATCTTCATCATATCGTTAGTTCCAATCCGCAAGATATCTTCCTTCCTTATAGATAAGCGCGTCTGATTATCCGGTTGCAATCCGATTATATTTTCTTACCTTATCCGAGAGATCCTGCAATATCATACAAGATATCCAATTGTATATGCTACCTAAATATGTCTAGATGCGTGATAAGGAGATATATGTAAGTTAAGTGATAAGATGAAATAATATCTTGTGAGGATATAGAAATAATAACAAGATTACTACCATCTAAGATTTAACTTTAACCTAATGATTTAAACAAAACAAAATCAATAAGGCGTGTTCGGCCAACGCAACTTAAGCCTACATGACTCGTGGTAATCGGCCCTAACAATCTCCCCCTTTGATTTGTTTTATCAAAATCATTTACCTCTCTGCAAGAAGATTTAGCACAAGTCAGATATATATAGGAGTTCAAGTGTTGCCTCAAAACGAAGTGCATACCAAGAGAGTTCAAAATGTAATTGCAACACCGGTGCAACCATCAGTCAAAACACAAACAGAAAGATAAAATTGTTCATACTAAATAAAAACAACTGAGGGCAAAATGAAGCTCCCCCTCAACTGGTTCTCCCCCTTTTTGACACAAGAAATCAAGGGGTGCCAAATGTGCCACCCTGTTGCAACAGTGCCTCCAGGCAGTCTAGTTTGGAGTCCATCAATGCCATAGAGGTGCTCATTCCCTCGTGAGATTTGCTCAGAGCTACCACTAGGCCGTTGAGGTGGGCAAGTTCCATGTGGAGACCATCAAGACTCGCAGTTGCATCTAGAAGAGAGCACGACCCCTTCTTTGAGTAGCTGCCAGTTGCAGCTGGGGAAGGGGGTGGTTGTTCACCACTTTGGGACTGGCCCACATGGCTTGAACGCTGGTGAGGTCCTCTTTCTTGTCCTTGAGGGATGGCACATGGGCAGTGATAATGCAGTAGATGAGCGACGGAAAACCAAGGGAGAGATGTACGTCTTGGAAGGCCTTCTTATAGATGCACTCAAACACGAGCTTACCCAGGTCAATCACAGCACCTGTCCCAATGCGGTAAAGGACGCTAGCTACGTCCGTATTCATGAAGGAGACGTGGGTGCAAGGCATCCAATGACAGACAAGGATGCGAAAAAGTAAATTGTACCTCTTGGTGAGGTCACTAGTGGTGAGGGGGCCTGAGAGCCAAAAGCGGATGAGCCCACTAGTGAGCTCGGTGGTAATTTTGTTCATGTTGCGCTCCAGTCGCAACTCGGATTGATCTCTAATGTCCACCTTAGGGACACCCATGGCAGCAGATATAATGGCAGGGGTTAAAAGGCACACATGCTTGCGCACATAGATCATGTGCCTTTGGAGGGAACCCTCTGCATCCAACTGTTGAGTCAAGTTGGCATAAAACTCTTGCACCAGAGCTTTGGAGTAGCTGATGTCCTTCTGAGTTGCGACCTGCCAATACCTCTCAGTCAGCGAGTCAAGGATGCCCGTGTTGGAATAGGACTTCTCTTCAAGCGGCCCGTTCTTTCACCAGAGTGCATTTAAGATAGGTCGTGAAGCGAACCTAGGTTTCACGAGTGTAGGATCGGGCTGAGAACGCCCGCACGGATTTCATGGCAAGTGTTGCAGGTGCAACTTTAGAATAGGCAAATTGTTCCTCAACAAGGGTAGCGCCATCTTTTTAGGGGCAGCAGCGTGGCGGCGCTTCTTAGGCGTTGGTTCATCATCAGCAGCAGTGGGTTCAGTAGGGGCATCGTCATCAGAATCACCCTCAGATGTAGACCGCTCAGAAATCTTGTGCGAGCAAGGACCTTGATCCGCTTCTTGGTTGCAACATCAGAAGCAGATGAAGGATGGGCAGGTGTCCCTTCCACATCATCACCCAACTCATCATGGGCAGTCGATGATTCCCTTACTTTGGCAGAAGCCCTAGCAGATGATTTTGGCGGAGAAGGCGGCGGTGTGAAAGTCGAAGTGGAGTGATCAGGAGAGGGAACACAATCATTGGTTTCATTAGGATGCACGATGGTCAGTGGTGGTGAAGGAGGGAGAGTCTGTAGTGGTTCCATGGTGATGGACTCGTCGGTGTCGGAGTGCATGGTCGCCGATCGCTTCATTGAACCACCCATCTGTGAGAAAGAAAGAAAAACTTGCGAGAGGATGTGAGAGGTCGTGAGTAAAGAGGAGTAATTGGTGATAGGAACGATTTGTAATTGTTAACAGGGTAAAAATCCACGTGCTTAAAGTACACGATAATTCGATTACCAAAATTACGTGGTATATGCCTTATATGGTATATTATTATATGTTTTATATATTATATTATTATATGATTTATATTCATAAACGACATCGCATTATAACACGGTTTAAATATCGGTTTACTTCGTTAAAAATTATGCTATTCGTATATCATAAATCACGACTCGATATATTATTACACATACAATTTTGTATTAGTTCTGGTAAAATAACCCGTATTCGCAAATACTCGTACTACACAAGCCATAACCCATGACACATCTTGCGACACGTGGTGGCATAACTTTAAAACAAGTGGCACACAATGCAAAAAGCCACATCACTCATATTATCACCACGCAAAAGGCTCACATGCAACAGATAAATAACTAATATTAAAATAATAAGATCCCAAACTTGGAGAGGAAGACTGTACTTCTATAAAAGGGAACAAGAGCAGTAGAAGAAAAGGACAACTTATGTTCTCTACGGGAGAACAACTCCTCCCCTCGGACTCCTCTCTTTCTCTCTTATAATTTCACGAGGGCAACCCCACCAACAAATACAAAACCAATTCATCCGATAAAATTGACAAGCAACAAATATCCAACTCCAAGAACAAGAACTACGAGTGGCTTGATTCCCAATCGGGGGATACGTAGGCATCTCGGAAAATATCCGAGTCCAGCCGCAAATCAATAAAAACCAACAATCTCCTCGGGTCGGGATCGGCGTTTCGAACAATCCGTTACGCTCTTCGTCAAAGCTACCAGGCACGACGAAGATACCGTTAACAAAGTGGCGCCGTCTGTGGGAAAGCAGGTGCTACAGCCACGGGGCGATACGCTCCGAAGCTAAGTTTTTCTTTCTCCACAATTGCGTGATTCGATTCCAATCTTGGATATCTCCTTGAAAATCATAAGATTTTCTAAATTGCTATATAAGTATATATAAGTGTATATATACGAAGTCTGTAAAAGACTTGTAAATAAACTTGGGCAGGAGGGGATTTTTTGGCCTACTGCCTGAGAGTTGCAGAGAAAATCTGCAAATGAAGAATGAAAGAAAATGAGAGAACAGAGAAGAAGAAAAGAAATAAAAGAAAGAGAAGAAAAGGGAGTCACGTCTCTCTTGTGATTAATTTAAGCTTTGAAGGAGACACATGTCTCCTTTAAAAAAGTGTTGGACAGGTGGCCTAACATGCATAAAAAAAAAAGAACGGGACAGCAAAGCCAGAAAAAAAAAACATTTATCTAAGGGTTGTTATAATAAAGATACAAAATTATCTTTTATAAACCAAAAGAGAGATGTAGCCCAGCGGTCCTCGGAGAGCATCTCCGAGAACCTCTCTCCGAGGACCCGGGTTCGAGTCCCACCCCCGAGGCCTTCTTTTTTTATTATGGAGAGCCATAATATAATAATAATAATAACAAAAAAGCTCTTGTTATTAACAAGAAAAAGGAACGGTCTAGCGGTCCTCGGAGATGCTCTCCGAGGGCATTTGCGCGAAGCACCCGAGTTTGAATCCCCTTTCCGAAGGCATCATTTTATATGAAGAGCCTATATAATAAAAACGATAAAGATGTCGTGTTTTAAATAAAAAGGTACGTGGTCCAGTGGTCGGAGGAGATCTCCGAGGACCACTCTCCGAGGACCCGGGATCGAATCCCATTCACGATGGAATTTTTATTTTGCTGGCATCATATAATAAATAAATAAAAAAGTCACTTGTTGTTAAACAAGAATAAGAGCTGGTCCAGCGGTCCTCGGAGAAGCTCTCCGAGGGCAGTTACCCGAAGAACCCGGGTTCAAGTCCCATATCCGATGACTTTTTTGTTGTTTTTAAGACTCTGCTATGATATATATAGCGAAAATAATCTACTTATAAACAAAAACAGGCGTAGCCCAGTGGCTTCGGAGATGGTCTCCGAGGGCTTCAACCAGAGGAACCCAGGATCGATTCCAACATCCGGAATGGCTTTTTTTTTTTTTTTTTTAATTAAAACGCTTCCATAATTAATAAAAATAATAAAAGATGTTTTATAAA
Organism: Linaria vulgaris; assembly: GCA_948329865.1. Taxonomy (NCBI): domain Eukaryota; kingdom Viridiplantae; phylum Streptophyta; class Magnoliopsida; order Lamiales; family Plantaginaceae; genus Linaria; species Linaria vulgaris. Next base: position 5,925,252 of record OX415250.1, on the reverse strand, counting down.
CAAAAAGATGAGATGGTCCAGCGGTCCTCGGAATTGCTCTCCGAGGGCATCTACATGAAGCACCCGAGATCGATCCCATCTCTGAGCAGGTTTTTTTTAATTATTAAGGTGCTGCCATAGTATAATAAGAAATAAAAAATGCTCTTCCTATCCAAAAAGGGGACGTGGTCCAGTGGGAAGAGAACAGTTTCCGAGGGCATCTAACTGAAGGACCCTGGATCGAGTCCTCTGGCGAGCCTTTTTATTATTATTAATTCCCTGATATATGATATGTAGCGAATGTAATATCCTTATAAACAAAAACGAGAATGGCCTAATGGTTGGAGTAGCTCTCCAAGTTCATCTATCAGAGAAACCCGAGTTCGAATCCCCGATGGTGGATTTTACTTTTGCTCTTTCCAGCAAAAAGAAAAATAAATAAAATAAAGAGAAGAGAAGTTTCTCCGAGAGGAGTTCGAACACGAGACCTCTCTAATAAAATCTCCTGCTCATACCAGTGGGACAAGCTTCTATTGCTTTATGACAATACTAAACCCTAGATTTAGGAGTAAAGTTTATTAACCTCTTATGATACTCACGAGTATCCGTGTATGAAATCGAACTTTTCTAAGTGTAGTAGCTTTGAGCATCAGAACAAGGACTAAGCACTCTCAGGGCATGGCACTTACGAACACTCAAAACGGAGCTCGCGACGACCCCTACCCACGAGGTAAACGGGAGCTCGCAACGACCCCAACCACGAGGTTCGCGGGTGACCACCCCCTAAGGAGTCAAAATATATATATATATATATATATATATATATATATATAATACGATGACTACGGCTACCCACGCGGGAAATCGAGAGTGATTCACGGGTATTTACACGAGGAATCAAAAACTCTCTAAATATGGCGGAAAAAGTACAAATTATTGCCAATATGTATTTCTTCCCAAACCAAATACAACGGGTCTTATTCTCGGACTTTACGAGGAATACGCACCCATTCACCAAGATCGTTGTATAATTTTATCATGAGATAAATAGTTTTTCCATCGGAAACACGAAGAGATTATAAATATACCCAAAATCTATAATCCATGAGGTCTTCGTGCTTAAATATGGACTATGCTCTATATATTTTTGAACACTGACGTTGCCAGAGGAAACTTCGAGCAAAGCTAGCTATTTGTTTAAGCTACATGCAGGCATTATAGAACCTCGGATGTAGCGTGAAGAACGCCGTATAGAAGAAAGGGGTTTCGAAGGGAGTTCCGAGGAGAATTCCTTGATAATGAATTAGCGCGCATGGAATGAAGAGGCATCTGGACTCCAGATAAGTGCTACGAACCTCTTATGCAATTTTGATTTCGATAAACTTATACTATTAAGTATAAAATTCAACAGAGAGACATAACTTTATCTTTCCAAACAAGAAAACTCCAAAAGTGAAAGCTTGCAACGGAAACCTTTAGGATTAAGTGAAAACATTCACTAATCCCATTATATATACTAAGAGAATATCCCCAAAAAGATTTATAAACAAATAAAGCCCTAAAGTGGAGCTGCCCGATAAGGTCAACTATGACCTCCACGTACCCGGTACTCTCCCGACTTAGAGGAGAAGTTACCCGAGTCATCCTCCGAGCGTGCGCAGGAGACAAACACTTGTCAATTCAACTTTGTTATGCAAAAAAAAAAAAAAAAACTTGTAAAACAAGTTAAGGATTAACCTTAACTCTTCCAACTCAATAATTACTCCCGAAATAAATAAAACAACTAGTCCTAAGATACAAAAGCCTACGATTCGGACCCCCTCCCCGATAGTGAAAGTAGAGTTATCCTCCTCCATCGGATTATGATCCTAATCCTTAGATGCATCGCTCTCGTCTTCGAGAACGTCATCCCCCGCGAACATTTGGTCCTCTTCAAAAAATCTCACCCTCATCGGGAGCATATGAACTCCCACTAGAAGAGCGAGGCAGAATCACGGCCAACATTCTAAGCCGCCTCCTCCCACTCCGAGAAGATAGACCCTGCTCCGAGAACTCCACGGTCTTGAACAAACAAACTATATTTTTCCAAGGCATTGTCTGCACAAAATAACGGGAATGTAAAACTTCCCGAAGAAAGAAATGAGTAAACAATTAAAGAGAATATTAGTCCTAAATCAAAAGGATTAATAAATGGACAATACTATTGTCACGAGTACTTCCGATGAGTTGTACCCACTCCCAACGAGGAGGCCCATCGGGTGTAACCAATACCGCTCGGTTACTAACCCAAAGCGGTAGTAGTGGCCATCCGACGAGGGCACCTAGCGTCCATCGGAAAGTCACGATGAGTCAAAACCAGATATCAGGGTGGCATCGAATAAAAAGCGAACTCGGATAGATCCACCTGATTCAGATATCCATCACGACACCGAGCAGGGCCCCAACGGACTCCCGAGTCCCAGAACACACTCCCGACGAGGAGGCCCATCGGGTGTGACCAATATCGCTCGGTTACTAACCCAAAGCGGTATGAGTGGCCATCCGACGAGGGCACCTATGCGTCCCTTGGAAAGTCACGATGAATAAAGAAAATATATCAACGCGGCATCGAAAAAAAAGTAAACCCCGATGGATTCGCGAGACTCCGATATCCATCAATGCGCCAAGAGGGACCACTACAGAGGTCAAAAAAAATAATAAATAAATAAAAATCTCTCGCCTCAATGAAGGCACGCCTCAACGAATGCAACACGAAGAAAGAAAAACCCTCCCGCCTCAAAGAAGGCATCAGGGATGAAAAAATTCTCGCCTCAATGAAGGCACGCCTCAACGAAGGCAACACGAAGAAAGAAAAACCCTCCCGCCTCAAAGAAGGCATCAGGGGTGAAAAATTTCTCGCCTCAATGAAGGCACGCCTCAATGAAGGCATCGAAAATAAAAAACTTCTCTCCTCTAAGAAGGCAACCACGATATTCCCCTCGCCTCTTCTAAGGTAAGCAAAAAACTGGGGGGGGCTTATGTTAAACGGATATAAACATCGAATGACAAAGGCCTACGATACCCCAAAATAGTTCCCCGATACCTTACCAAGGCTTTCCGAGTCCTATATGAGACTCATATGCCTTTCGAGGATCTACGGGACAATCACGATGCAATAACCGACAAGGACCTACAAGGTTCTAAATAATTCTACGATACCTCAACAGAAACGGTAAAAACGTTAATAGCTATCGGGATACACTATAATATCTCCGACCAGAAAAAGCGAGAAAGACGTATACTTTAAAAGGCTCGGAACAATGCCTTAAAACGACTTCGTTACAAGAGGCTACAATACCTCTCTAAAAAATCCGCGATACTCGTGACTCTCGACTTTTTGAGTTTCTAGTGCAGTCATAATGACCGACTGCACTAAAAATTGGGGGGCTTTGCTAACAGGGTAAAAATCCACGTGCTTAAAATACACGATAATTCGATTACCAAAATTACGTGGTATATGCCTTATATGGTATATTATTATATGCTTTATATATTATATTATTATATAATTTATATTCATAAACGACATCGCATTATAACACGGTTTAAAAATCGGTTTACTTCGTTAAAAATTATGTTATTCGTATATCGTAAATCACGACTCGATATATTATTACACATACAATTTTGTATTAGTTCCGGTAAAATAACCCGTATTCGCAAATACTCGTACTACACAAGCCATAACCCATGACACATCTTGCGACACGTGGTGGCATAACTTTTAAAACAAGTGGCACACAATGCAAAAAGCCACATCACGCATATTATCACCACGCAAAAGGCTCACATGCAACAGATAAATAACTAATATTAAAATAATAAGATCCCAAACTTGGAGAGGAAGACTGTACTTCTATAAAAGGGAACAAGAGCAGTAGAAGAAAAGGACAACTTATGTTCTCTACGGGAGAACAACTCCTCCCCTCGGACTCCTCTCTTTCTCTCTTATAATTTCACGAGGGCAACCCCACCAACAAATACAAAACCAATTCATCCGATAAAATCGACAAGCAACAAATATCCAACTCCAAGAACAAGAACTACGAGTGGCTTGATTCCCAATCGGGGGATACGTAGGCATCTCGGAAAATATCCGAGTCTAGCCGCAAATCAATAAAAACCAACAATCTCCTCGGGTCGGGATCGGCGTTTCGAACAATCTGTTACGCTCTTCGTCAAAGCTACCAGGCACGACGAAGATACCGTTAACAGTAATAAATAGAAGTCTTAACCCTAGAAAAGGGGGGAAACTTTCCCTCCAAAGTGAAATCTTAGCATAATGAAATAAAATCTAAATTTTGAGAAAGATATGCCAAAATTAGAGAGAGGATAGAGGTAAATCATGTTGAGCTAATCATAGGGTAATATCCTCATCTTAACAAACAAAATTCAAAATTTCCTAAGGTTACACGAAAATAGTTACAATCGTGAAATAATCAGGGCTCTACAGTTAAGTATAATTGAAAACAACGACACTATGCTCCAAGGAGAGAAAAGTTGCTGAGTTAAACTTACAAACTCCATAAGAGAACTAAGTCCAAAAAGAAACCAGACTACGTTATCTCCTCAGTTACAATTGTAGTCAATTAGTGCAAGCAACTGGTAGCTTTCACGTTGACTCATTTGTGAACAAGGTAGCTCTTTTCAATTAGTGGACGCGTGGGATAAGAATTGATAGCTTTTACTCTTGTTTCTTTTAGGTCAGGTAGCTTTTTCTAGTTGTGACTGAAGGCCTGTGCAACTGGCTTGCTGAATGGAGTTCATGCTTCGTACACATATCAATTTATTTCATTCATCTCCTTTTTTTTTTGAACATCAGTTGGTACTGAGGAGAAAAATGAGTAAATAAAATAACTAAGAGGACTGTTCATCAATGGAGTGAGTAAAGAATGCCAAAAACGTCACCCTTAGTTGCAACAGTGTCCCTATCACAATTCACATTAGGCAAAGGCCTAATGACTTACGAAGGTGCTCAAACCGCGTAACATCCAGAGCCTTTGTAAAGATGCCTGCAAGTTGAAGGTCAGTACACACATGATGTAACTCAACAGTCTTAGCCTCTACCAGTTCCCTGATGTAGTGATATCTTATATCAATATGCATAGTGTGTGAGTGTTGAACATGATTTTTTGATATATTAATGGCACTAGTGTTATCACAGTAAAGGAGGATCTCATTTTGAGTGATACCATAATCTTCTAACAATTGCTTCATCTAAACTAGTTGGGTGCAATAGCTCCGTGCAACAATGTATTCTGCCTCGGCAGTGGACAGTGTAATTGAGTGTTGTTTCTTACTGAACCAAGACACAAGGTTGGTGCCAAGATAGAAGCATCCTCTTATGATACTCTTCCTGTCATCAGCACATCCAGCCCAGTCGGCATCACTGTAACGTGCAAGTGAGATGTTATTGTTTAAGTTGTAACTGAGGCCGAATCCAGCTATACTTGCGATATATCGAATGATTCTTTTGACATCCTTCAGGTGTGACTCCTTAGGGTTGGCTTGATAGCGAGCACATACTCCAATACTGAAGCATATGTCTGGTCGGCTAGCCATGAGATACAACAGGCTACCAATCATGCTCATGTATAGACTAGCATCCACCGAGTTACAACCCTCGTCCTTGCTGAGATGGTCAATTGATCCCATGGGAGTCTTCATTGGTTTGGCATGTTCAAGCCCGAATCTTTTGATCACATTCTTGGCATACTTTGTCTGAGAGATGAATATCCTATCATCTTGTTGTTTCACCTGCAATCCAAGGAAGTATGTGAGTTCACCAACCATACTCATTTCAAATTCATTTTTCATGACAGAAATGAATTGTTGCAACTCGCTAGTGGAAGTGGAACCAAATACAATGTCATCAACATATATTTATGCAATCAGAATGTGTGTGCCAAAGTGTTTATAAAATAGGGTTCGATCTGCACTTCCTCTGGTGTATCCTTTCTCAAGAAGGTGAATAGTGAGTCTCTCGTACCACGCACGAGGTGCCTGTTTGAGACCGAAAAGTGCTCTTTTGAGTTTCAGTACATGATTGGGAAAGTGGGGGTCAATGAACCCTTTGGGTTGTTCAACAAAAATTCTTCATTTAGGTACCCATTTAAGAAAGCACTTTTAACAACCATTTGAAACAGTTTAAAGTGCAAGACACATGCAACAGCAAGTAAGAGACGAATAGATTCCAGTCTTGCAACTGGTGCAAAGGTATCATCATTATCTACTCCTTCGACATGTGTGTAGCCTTGTGCAACTAGTCTTGCTTTGTTTCTAACAATGTTTCCCAGCTCATCAGTCTTATTCTTGAAGATCCACTTTGTACCAATGATGTTTACTTTTGTTGGCCTAGGTACTAATTCCCGCACATCATTTCTTTCGAATTGATTCAGTTCCTCCTACATAGCTTAAATCCAGGCTTCTTCCAAAAGTGCCTCCTTGACGTTCTTGGGCTCAATTTTGGAGGTGTAACTGACAAACCGCACCATATGGTCATACCTTTTGCAAGGAAGATCTCGTGTATGAATGCCATCACTAATCTCACCAATGACTACTTCAGTGAGGAGGTACCTCTAGGTGTTCACTTCTTTCATTTGTCTCTGGTGGGGAATCAACTTCCATTGTGTCTTCTGGGGTAGTTACAACTGGTGGTTCAACAGGGTCAGTTGCAACTTGACTTAGTTCTTGGAAATACTTTGTCGTTGTTCATCCTCCTCTTCTTCTGAATCGACCAGCTCCGTGATCTTAACCTCTGAGGATGTTGAAGCAAAATCCATGTAGTCATCAAATTCAACATTAGATGATTCTACAACAGTTTGGGTACACATGTTGAACAGGCGATAGGAGTGATTGTTGCGAGAGTAACCTGCAAATATTCCTAAGTCGGACTTGGTTTGGAACTTACCTCTAGATTCTCTATCATTGAGTACATAGCAAGCACAACCAAATATGTGAAAATGTTGAACATTAGGACGTTTACTTTTCTAGAGTTCATGTGCAGTTTTAGTTGTACCTGGTCATAGGTAAACACGGTTTGTAACATAGCATGCAGTATTTACTACTTCTGCCCAGAACTTAAGAGCAAGTTTCTTCGAGTTCAAAATAACTCGGGCTATTTCAACCAATGTTTTGTTCTTTCGTTCCGCTACACTGTTCTGTTGTGGCATTATGGGTGATGAGTATTCATGAAATATTCCTTTGTCAGAACAAAAATTGTTAAAACCTGGAATTTTCGAATCCTTTCCCATGATCGCTGCAAATCCTTTTCACAGATAAATCTTTTTCACTTACAACAGTGTTGCAAAGGTTTCTGAAAACCTTTCTTTTAGAAATTCGATGGAAGTGAATCGTGAGAAATCATCTACACACAAAAATATATAACGTTTACCCGAGATACTTTCCTTCTGAATTGGTCCAACCAAATCCATGTGAAGGAGTTCAAGGATTCTTACAAATGGGGTGTGTTGCAACACTGCATGACTCACATTCTTCTGTTTTCCCTCAAGACATGATTCATAATTTCCCGAGAGGTTTAGGACCAAGCTTGGGTAGTCCTCTCACAACTTGCTTGTTGAAAAGATGAGCAAGAGACTTATAGTTGATGTGACCAAGTCTCTGGTGCCAGAGATCTGCAAGAGTATCTGCACTAAAGTTGCAAGTCAAATACCTAATAGCAGCTTTACAATTTGTCATAGTATAGCAATTTTTAATACTTCTTAATCCCTGTAGTACCCTGTTTTGATCTTGATCAATAACCTCACATTCATATTTGGTAAAACAAACATATAGGTCATCATAACACAATTGACTAATACTAATGAGATTAGCATGCAAACTATCAACATAGCATACACCTCTAAGTTTAGGAAAGCCTTTCACATTTAGTGTTCATTTTTCAAGGATTTTTCTTTGGTTGCCATCTCTAAAAACCACATCGCCTCATCGTTCGTAAACGAAGTTGTTCATGATGTTTTTAACTCCTATCATGTGCCTGGAGCAACCACTATCAAAAAACCAGGAGTTAGAAAAAGATGCACATTGAGATGTGGAATTACAAGCAGTAAGGCATGTAAAAGTGCTGGGTAATTTTTCAACCCAAACTTGTTTCATTGGTTTTTCTGTTGTAACATTTGTTGCAGTCTGCCTGACTTTCTTCTTCTTACGGTTCCTTTTTTCTTCTTGATCTCTACATCAACCTTATTTGGATGGGATATGTGGTGTGTTTCCCATAGTTGGTAGCAGTAAGGTCTGATGTGCCCTTATACTCCGCAGTGGTGGCACTTTGGAACAAAGCGTCCTCTTGGAAATCTGTTGACATAGTCAGGATTAGATAAGAAAATAGATGAGTTGCAACTCGGATGTACCTGAACCTGAAGAGGTTAAATCTGATTGTAGTCAAACTCCTTTGGGTACTCGCTTCTTCTTGGATATGGTAATTTTAGTGTCTTCAAGGAACTTGGTAATTTTAGTGACTTTCTGAGTGTCCAGAACTTTCTCCAGTTTGTCGGTTCCAGGGGTGAGCAACTTTACATTCTTAACTAGTGAATCAAGTTCCTTTCGAGTAAGATCACACACATCTTCCAGGGCTTTGTGTGCATTGAGTGATGTGTCAAGATCGGTGGATAGGAGGTCTCTTTCTCTTGTGAGTGAGAGTACTTTTCTCTCAAGCTCCTTGATCTTGTTTTTCATCCTGACAGGACTGCCAAACAAAGATACAATTTTGAGTTGCGCCTCTAGTTCCGAGTTTCTTTTGAGGATGGTATCCACATCGTATGCATGCTTCTCTTCATCACTGTCTAGTAAGTGGAAATCGGATTCCACAAGATTCTGAATTGCAACTGCTATGTTTGCTCTAGTAAATGGAATGAAGGATGAGAATGCAACATCAGCCACTTATTCTGACTCCTCCTCACTTTCCTTGAATTCGTCGTCGCTCCATGCAAGCAGCGTTCGGTTCTTGTTCTTCTCAAGGAGGTTCGCGCAGTTAGCCCTAATATATCCAAAACCTAGGCATTCCCTGCATTGAATACTTTTTCCTAACCATTTGTTGTCAAGTCTATTAGTAGCGAAAGGTTTTTTAAAGTTATTAGAGGGACTTGCAACAGGACTAGAAGTGTTACCTTTACTCAGTGTTTGTTCATTTTATTGAACCTCTTTGAGAGGAGAGCCATAGATTGAACCACTTCGGAATTGGAACTGTTCTCAAGGAGGTTTGCTTGTAGTGCTACTCCTTTGGAGATAGTGTCTCCGTCTCTCTTGAGTTTCATTTCCCATGCGGTGAAGGAAACCATGAGATCAGCTAAGGGTAGAGTGTTGATATCCTTTACCTCTTCAATGGCTGAGACCTTCACTGAAAATCTTCATGGAAGGGATCCTAGTAGCTTTAGCACAATTCTGGATTCTGAGAAGTCAGCTCCAGGGATGGTGGTTTCATTTGCTAGGTGCCTGGGTTTGGAATGGAACTGGGCAATGGTGTTTGTTTCTTCCATTCGTATGAAGTTGAACTGGTCATTGAGCAGTTGCAACTTGGATGTACATACTTTAGCATTTTTCTGGTGCGCGTTCTCAATAGCCTGCCAAGCATCTCTTGCAACTTCACAGTTAGAAATACTCTTATATTGGTCATAATCTACTGCAACTAAGATAATATTTGAGGTTGTAGAGTTATAATCTGCAAGAAGTTCTTCTGCGTCAGTCCATTCTAGTTCCGATTTGACTCTTCCATGTTCGTCGATAGGTGGGGTCCACCCTTTTAGGATGCTTTTCCACGCCTTTTGGTCCTGCTGTTTAATGAAGTTTCGCATGCGATTCTTCTAGTAGGAGTAGTTTGTTGCCGTTAGCATTGAGGGTTTTATGGTCGACAGACCTTCCCTCATTTCCTCCATAAAAAATACTTAAACAAAACAAAAGATCTTTGATCCAGGATCTACACTATGTAATATAGTGACCTGCTCTTGATGCCAACAGAAAGATCTTAGATCTATGTTACTTGAAGTTGCACTTGTCAATAGTTGCAACTATACTCGTAAGACAGATGACAGTTCTTTAACTTTTAAAACCTATTTGACTGTTGCAACTACGAGAAGACAACTAAACATAAAACAGTAAAGAACACAAGAAATTTTAACGTGGTTCGGTCCAAATGGTCTTAGTCCACGGGGCTTGCACCCAACAGTTTGACTCAAACAGTATCCTACCTAAGAATTACAAGGTAGGTTTCATATCAACCCAAATCTTAGACTCCCTCTAATATTTGCTGTTGCAACACCTATCCCTTAACTATTCTCAGAATACTCGATTGAATCGAAGAACACACTAAGCTACTCCAGAGTTCCTCTGAACTAATGCTCTTCAAAAAGCTTTGACTCGATACAGAATTGACTCACTCAATATATTTTTCAAAGTGTCCCTTCTCATTGTTTCGAGTCTTCTCCTTATATAGGCATGGCAGAATCTTCATCATATTGTTAGTTGCAATTCGCAAGATATCTTCCTTCCTTATAGATAAGCGCGTCTGATTATCCGCAAGATATCTTCCTTCCTTATAGATAAGCGCGTCTGATTATCCGGTTGCAACCCAATTATATTTTCTTGCCTTATCAGATAGATCCTGCAATATCATACAAGATATCCAATTGTATATGCTACCTAAATATGTCTAGATGCATGATAAGGAGATATATGTAAGTTAAGTGATAAGATGGAATAATATCTTGTGAGGATATGGAAATAATAACAAGATAACTACCATCTAAGATTTAACTTTAACCTAATGATTTAAACAAAACAAAATCAATAAGGCGTGTTGGAAGACAGTCACTAGATCTAAGAAGGAAGGGGTATAGGTATAAGAGTCTCCAGAGCTTGTAATGAATTCCTTCTTGCAAAATTGGCATGGAGAGTCATGACAAATCAGAAATCCTTATGGTGTAGTCTTGTGAAGGCAAAATACCTCAAACAACAATCTCTAGCTTAGTATACAACAAAAGGAACAGACAATACCACCTGGAAAGGAGTGGTAAAGTGTATGAATTTGATGAAGCCTCACTTAAGATGGAAGGTGGGGAAGGGGGAGACTATCTCTTTCTAGTTTGATAATTGGAGAGGTCATGGGTCACTGAATGAAGAGGAAGTCATTATACATGAATCAGAAAAGGGTTGGCGTTTAAATGATGTTCTGGACCAGAATAATGAATGGAAACTAAAGGAGAATCAATTAGTCATTCTTTCTCATATTTTTCAGGATATATTAGGGAGAGTGATAGTGCTAAATGAGCAGGAGGACATATTGTTGTGGAACGGGATATCTAATGGTTTGTTCTCATGTCAATCTGCCTATAAACTCTTCCAGGGGAGACATGAGACTCCTGTTCTTAATCATGATCATCATAAGTGGATTTGGGGAGTTGATGTTGGTAACAAAATGCAACATTTCTTATGGTTACTATCTCTGGACAGGTTACCAACTAATTCTCTGAGATTTAGGAGGTATATAGCACTCACTGCAATGTGCACATTATGTCACTACCATGAGGAAACTGGAATCCATCTCCTCATATATTGCAAGGATGCAAGAGAGATATGGGAGCAGATTATTCATCCGGAGGACATCCTGATTTTTGATTCAGTTGAAGACAAAATGTGGCTCCATGAGAACTTACAGTACCTGCAGATTAGGATCTCGCTGGTGCCTCATTCTCAGTGGAAATGGATCTTCATGGCCACCCTATGGATATGCTGGAAACATAGGAACTCAAGAGTCTTTCATAAACATGACAGTAATGTGAAGGGCATATTACTTCAGATTAAGACACTCAGTTATGATCTCCTTACTGGAAGAAGGAAACAACAGGGCTCTGAGAAGGTTGGCCATTGGGAGAAGCCAAGTACTGGATGATTCAAACTCAATACTGATGGAAGCCTCACTTACAACTTCAACATAGGTATAGGAGCAGGGGTTCTAAGAGCAGGTGATAGGAGCTGGTGTTGGGGATACCCCAGGAAAATTACAGCACCTACTGTAGAGGAAGTAGAGCTTACTGCTCTCAAAACTGGACTAGAATTGGCGTGGCAGAAGAGAATTCAAAATGTTGAAATTGAGGTGGATTCACTTGTAGTGTTTCGATTTGTTTCTGGTGCTGCTGAAGCAATGCCTCCTCAACGAGCCTTAGTGGAGGAATGCAGGAGTTTGATGAGAATGCCATGGAACCACAAGTTTAAATGGATTCCTAGAGTTTGTAATAAGCTTGCTGATGCATTATCCAAAGTGCATGAAACTGATTGTGAGGAGTTTGTTCTATGAGACAATCCTCCTTCTAGTTATATTAGTAGCCTAGTAGTTAAGGAATTGATGCAATTATTTGAACTTCTCTATTTACCGAAAAAAAGTTATTTTGAATTCCTGTATATCATATAAAAAATGTATCGTAAAATGTCGGACTTAGTCATTAATTTGCGGTTTCATTTTCCAATGAAAAAGATATATTGAGATTGGTAAACATAGTTTGTACTTAGATGAGGAGACTTAGCTTATGATATGCGAGGAGCCATTGGTCTTCTAAATCAACATGTACTATTGTGGCGTGCTAACATACAATGGTGGTAAGAAATAAGGATTTACAGTTTGGGATTTGGGCGATATGTTGTTGTGTTGCCAAACTTGTAGGCAAACGTGCATCATACAAGTGTATTTAGAGATGAAATTCTTCCAGTGATGCATGATATATCGAGAATTTGTTGTCTATAATGTTTTTCAACCGTGCGGAATGTGTAGAGTAGTTTTTGCAAATGAACATCACACTATGCAAGTTTTCGAACTTATGTTGGTGTAAACAATAGCGTGAAAACACTGAAAATTGAATCATAACATTCGGTGTCGTACATTGACAATAATTATGTCCATTTTGTTGGAGATTATATATAAAGTAATAAATACCTAATTACGTTGAAACTTTTAAATGAGACGGTATATTAACTTAGTAATCAATATTACTAGCATAATTTGCTTCTCAAGATTGGTTGAAGTCTTCACAGTTCATTAGGTAGCACGAAAGTTTATATCAAACAGCCCGGTCGGAACTCCAATTCACTTACTCAACCAAATATTTACAAATTTAAGTGTTTTTTTAAGTTTGGCCCAAATATATATCCAAAAAAAAGTCATCAACACCATTGGATTTACGTGGACTTCATCCTTACATATCATGTGCATCAATAGCTACGTAACTTTTCCATCAAAAAAAAAAGAAAAATAACTAACATACTTTTTAATTACTTGAAAGTTTACAAATTACTTCTAACGTTGGAGCCAATTCTTTTATACCAGCTTAATGTACCAATCTCTCTACCACCAATAAATAAATGATATGTGTACACTAAATTAAACCTACCTCACTCGCGGCCCAATTCTCCCAATTCCTTTTTTATGACAGAATTGACCCCATATCTGATTTAATTCTCATAACACCCCACAGTTAAAGATAACATTAAATATTACCATAAATATTACCAAGTAACTGAAATCAGCTCTTCTCACGTATCTAAACAAAAAAAAAAAGATTATATACTGACTCCTCTTTTCTTCTTCACGCTTTTTTTTATGTGTTTATAGCACTTATCACTCCATTGAAACACTATACAAGTTGCAAAATAGCATAACACTCTAAGATTTTCATTTAATTTATTCAATTGCAAATAACTGCAAAACCTCACACATGTTTCCTTCGGTTTGTGGACCTTTGTCTATAGAGAAGCCATAAATTAGTGTTTGATTATGGGGTTTTTGCTACTGCTTGTCTTAAAATAAGCCAAAAAAAAAAACACAAGCCCAAAGTTGGGTAGAGGGTGTTTTTAAAAGCTCCTTTAAATTATCATCATTATAAATATATTTCTCTCTCCTAATTCCCTTCAAAGTGCCGCATATACCCCTACAATTAAGAAAAAATAAAATTCTATAATCTTTCTCATCCATTTTCAATCACAAAAAAATATTTTTAATCTTTTCTCTTCCATATTCAATGTGATTCCCAATTATATTTTTTATTTTATTTAACAAAATGTATACTTGTCTAATGTAGGTGTATGTTAATTATTTATATGTTTGAAAAATAAGTGTATTTAAGTCTTATTGCATCATAAAAGTTGCTTCTCACTTATTATTGCAAACACTACAAAATCAATTTAAACGGCTTTAAGCTACTTTTTAAAAAAGGATTGCAAATACTCTCTGCTTTAAGTCAAAATGAGCTTTTAGTGACTTTAAGTAAAAGTTTGGAAGAAGGAGTTTGTTAACCGGGTAAAAATTCACGTGGTTAAGACTTAAGATACATGATGGTTCGATTATAAACGACATCACATTATAACGCGGTTTAATTACCGGTTTACTTCGTTAAAAATTATACTAGTCGTATATCGTAAATCACGACTCGATATATTATTACACGTACAATTTTATATTCGTTCTGGTAAAATAACTTGTATTCGCAAAATACCTGTATCACAAAGACCACAACACGTGGATGCTAACACAACCTCAATACATAAGGTTGTTTGCTATGCTGGTTAATGAGATAATAATAATACCAGATAATATCAGAAAATCAAATATTAAAATAACCCAAACTTAGGTAGCACGACTGAACTTCTATAAAAGAGGACAAGAGCAATAGAAGAAATGGGGAATTCCTTAAAAAACAACTTATGTTCTCTACAGGAGGAGAACTCCTTCTCTCCTCCCCATCGGACTCCCTCTCTCTCTCCTAGGGTTTTCCGAGGACAACTCCTCCAACAAATTTAACAACTACAAAACCAATTCAATCGATAAAATCGACAAGCAACAAATATCCAACACCAAAAATAAGAACTACGAGTGGCTTGATTCTCGATCGAGGGATACGTAGGCATCTCGAAACAAATCGAGTCAAGTCGCAAATCAATAAAAACACATATTTCTTCGGGTCGGGATCGGCGTTCCGAACAATCCGATATGCTCTTCGTCAAAGCTAGCAGGCAGGACGGTCGAAGCTACCAGGCAGGACGATCGTCAAAGCTAGCAGGCAGGAAGAAAATACCGTTAACAGAGTTTTTATAAGCTCTTGCAAACACCTACTAAGCGCCAAAAAATAACTATTAATTTACAATTATGAATTAGATGATTTGGGAATCATGATTGACAAATGACAATTGACAATATTTGACATCACTAATGAACTAGCAAATATTCCAATAGAAAGCCTAACAAAAACGCCCAACTAAAAGACAGCACCATTGCACAGACTTTGGCGTTTTTCCATATTATTGCGGCCCATTTTATCATTTGATCGAGCCCACATTTGACTCACAAATTCTTATAAACACTAATTTTATGATGCTTAAACGTAGGTTTATTGTCTTGTTACATTTTATAATCAGACCTTGTTACCTAACTTTATGCATCTTGTTAACTTAAGTGTCAAAGAGCATTTGTTGAAGGCCAGTTGCAAACTTAAGTGTTAACTTCAGTGTAGGTTATTTCAACCAAAAGAGTGACACTAATTGTGGCTCATTAACCTGGTCAAGTTGGCTCGAAACTCTAGTAAATATTAACTACCAAAATACTTGTAAGTAGGATTATTCGACCATAGAGTCCGCGTTGGCGACCAATCGCTATCGTGCATGTCTTGTTTCACCAAAAGTTATTTGAGTTAAAATGGGTCTATTTTGGGTCCGTATCTCATAGATTATCAAAGTTTTAACGTGCACTATTAAGTTGTGTGTCAACTTACTTGTTTAGCATAGAGATTGGAGTCTACTATTGCTAATTTCCGTAATAAAAAAAAATTGCTATAGTTATATCAATAAAATGGTCTCTAATGTCAGCTATTCACCAAGGAAAAAAAAACAAAAAAAAAAAGTTTTTCTCAAGAGCTTTTTATAGAAATCAATATGCATTAAGAATTTAAGACAAAATGATGGAATCAAATCCCAACCAACCCCCACAAGAAAAGGCTGAAAATCAGAGAAAAAAATTGACCATCAATATTATTTCAGTCTCCACCACCCCCATCAATCAGTTTTCTTTTCCCATTAATTTGATTTCAGTCTACTTTAAAGAAAATAAGCTAAAATGTCTGAAGCAAAGCTGGCACATTGAATGCACTCCTATATAAATTTTAATCGGTCAAATTAGGCTTGCAGTAATTCTGATCAGTCAAAGTCTCAGAAATCAGAATCTAGCGCTAAACCCCAAGTTACCTATAAATAATATATATAGTTAAAAAAATATTAATTAAAATTCTTCTGCTACAAAAGGTTCACTCAACTTTTATTATTTATTTAACAATTGTGTGTGTGTGTGTGTGAAAATATTAATTATTTTTGGGTGGGGAGGAGAGGAGCGTATTGGTATGATATTACCAACTCATAGAGTGGTCCAGCTGGCTCTGTCACACGTGAAGGCGCTCCTCCTCGTTACCTGCGCAATCATATATTTTTCACGTGGATTACACTTAGTAATTAAGTTAATATTATGCATTAATATTTTTTAAACGTTTCTTAAAAAAAGTGTCATTAGGTTTTCGTTTTTTAGTCCTTAAAAACTATACATAATACATACAAATATTTTTAAGATCATTCCAAATTTAGACGATGAATGTTGCTCGAACAATCGTCGTTCCACATCTAAAGTTTGAGTTTGTTCTGTAAGTTTGCTTGTAACTTGGTTCACGCAAGGATTTGAAATCTTTAGAGTACCACGAGTGTTAAAACGAAAGAATTACAATACATGACCATACTTCAAAGTTCATGTGAATTAGCGTTGTACGTTGAACCTAGGATTTACCTAAAGACTAACTATTCATACATAAATTGCTTAATTCGGTCTATTCTATTCGTGTATGTTTTATTATGAGGGTTCAAAGTTTTTGACCTATTGTTCTTAATGCAACATTGTTATAGCAATATTAAGGCCAATGTATATTGGAAGATGAGTGCTATAAACTGTTAGCACCTATGTAAAGGTCTAATGTGGTCAAAAAGACAAATAATGCAATTCTCGTATCGATTTCACAAAAGTTATGTTAGAATTGCATTACTTATAGTTAACATTTATGATGTACCAACATTGACATGGCTACACAAACATGTCAATACAATTTTTTTAAACTAATTCCTACTACAAATGTTTCAGTGACGGACACGCTGACATGACACGATATGAAGATGACACATGTGAATATTCGAAGTGTTGATTCATCATATCTTACTGTAAACCTAGGGAAAAAATTAATAGTCATCGGAGCTTGAAGCCCTCGGAGCAAAAACAAATAATAGCTATCAAGAAGCAAGTAAAGCCTCCTCCATCGGATGAACAGCATAGTATACACAATTGAGAGCTAAAATTACTTCTCTACAAACTTTGTCTTCAATGACGCACGTATTACTACACTCACAGAGCATCCGATGCTAAAGGCACTACCAGTCTTGGATGACTTTACGATGCCTAATAATCGCCGATGCTTTAGCTAGTGAACAATCCTATAAAAGGGAGACTCTTATTATGTTCCTCCCGAGGGATACCTATTTAACAATGCCATATGAACCTCGGAGAAAACATCCCGAGGGCACAGTAATATGATGGTCGAATCTGATGAATATCCCGATGGCACCCTAGCAGTTATATTATTCGAAGACATCTTTGGGAGAAGGACCCGAGGGAATAACATTAGAGATGACATCCGATGGCCACATTGCGAAAAGTAGATCCAATGCAGTCAATCCTAAAATCAGGAAACTTGTCCAAGCATATACAAACATACTTCTAGAACAAAAACCAGATGTCATCCTGCCAGATATAATTGCTGGGCAAAGTCTAGGTGTCATCATGGAGCAGCTAGGAGATTAACCAGATGTCATTTTTTGAGATGCTTCAGCATTATAATGGATGAGTCTTCACTTCATTTGTATCTGAGTTAACATACTAGTGAAGGGACATCAGCCACCTGGTAAGGAGCATGCAGCCCAGGGAGTGCTATAAAAGAGCTTCCATGGAAAGCAAGAAGGGGCAAGCTATGCTAGGTAGAAGAACTCAATTTGTAAATTCAGAAAAATATTACAATACTCCTTATTTTAAGAAGATTCTTTTGCCGGCTATTTGGGCAAGGCGTTCCTCAAGTTGAAAATTATAAAGTTCATACCCCTGTGTTAACAAATGGCGCCGTCTGTGGGAACGCCGTAAAATTATTGCCTTTGAGTTACGCTAGTGAAAGAATCTCCTTACTTGCAATATTTACTGCCAGTATAGCAAATGGATGAATCAACTCGGTCTGAATATCGGACAGACAACCACGATGAAAGTATACACCAAGAATCTACAGAGGGTTCTCCTGGAAACATTCCACCACCTAATGGCGATTACATCAATATCCCTAGAACAGTGTTCGAAGAGCTGGTGGAAGCAGCTTTAAGAAGGGTTCAGGCTAACGAAAGACTTCCAGAACCACAACCCATACAACCGTACGGAGAAAGGTATAGGGTGGAAGAGCAAGGCTCGAGAATGACTCCAACTCCCCAGCGAATACCCCCACCACAACCAGGGCTTCGCCAAGAACGATATCCGGGTGTGATACCTCCACCTGGAAACGTTCTCGATGATAGAATACCTCCTTATCGTCCCAATATGTTTCCTCACTCAAGCAATGAGCCAGCTCTTTGGGAAATGATGAATCATCTTCGACGGGAAATGCTCAACATGAAAAGAGCCATCACACCGGAAGACGAACCAGTATACCATGGATCGCCGTTTGTGCCAGAAGTAGCACAAGCTATAATTCCAGCCTACATAAGAACAGTTAACCTACCAATGTATTCCGGAGAAAAAGATGGGAAAGATCCACAAGATCACATAAATCAATATATCGCAACGATGGATTTGCAGTCAGCCCCGGATTTTGCATTATGTCGAATTTTTCGAGCTACGTTGACCGGAAGGGCACAATCCTGGTTCACCCAGATACCACCAGGCACAGTTTCTAACTTCACCCAGCTGGCTAGTTTGTTTGTAAGACAGTTTGCCTGTAACAGACGATATCCCAAATCAGCATGTCATCTGTTTACCATAAAACAACAAAAAGATGAATCTTTAAGAGATTTCATGAAGCGCTTTTCCGATGAGGTATTGGATGTCCCTAATATAGATCCGACCATGTTAGCAGATATTCTTGCTCAAGGATTACGATCAGGGAATTTCTTCCGATACTTGGTAGGAAATCGAGTAAAGGACATGAACGAGTTAATGCAGAAAGCTGAGACATACATCCTGATGGAAGAAGCAGAAAAATCCAAGTTGAAGGCAGAAACCGCCGATGCCCACACAGGGCCAAAAGAAAAGGAGGAATCTAAGAATCATCCTCCTCGAAGAGATAATCCTGGAATGGTGAAAAGACACCTTCAGCCCATACCGTTACCGACTCTAACCATCACTCAGTCAGAAGTACTAAATGTAATGAGGGGAAACAAGGATTTTACTTGGCCTATGCCAGTAAGGCAACCTTACAAGAAAAAAGACTCGGGAAAGTTTTGCAAATATCACAAGTCGTATGGGCACACAACTGATGGTTGTAAGAACCTACGGAGTGAAATACACAGGTTGTTAGACTTGGGTTATTTGAGAGATTACTTGAGGGGTAACAAAGAAAGTCATTCGATGGAACGGAAGAAAGCCCGCAATGAAGATGGAGAAGCGACTGTTGAGCCTCCCTCGAGGGACAATGAACAGGAGGAATTTAACCAGCAGTTACCGCCACCGCCAGGTACATATCGAGATAACCCTCCATCGGGAAGAACCATCAACATGATTGAAGGAGGAGATATATCCTCATCCCCAGCTGGCAGGAAGAAGAAGTATCTCAAAGAGGCCAAAAAGGCGGGGCACGGGCTATCGGTTTGTACAGTGCAGGGAATGAAGCTACCAACAATATCTTTCGGACCTGAAGATCTTCAAGGAATTGCATATCCTCATGAAGATCCGTTGGTGATTAAGGCCACCATAATGGGTATTGAGATACAACGAGTCCTCGTGGATACAGGAAGTTCGGTGGATGTGTTATTTACTCCAACCTTTGTAGCTATGGGACTAAAAAGGGTACATCTCGATCCCACAGAGATACCCTTGATAGGTTTTTCTGGAAAAACTAGTCAAACACTGGGAACTGTCATACTTCCTATGTCTTGGGGAGAAGGGGCATTGAGGCGCACTGAACATGTGAAGTTCTGGGTTGTCAAAGCACCCACGCGAACTTATAACGCAATATGTGGAAGGCCATCAATTCATGCTTTTGAAGCCATACCCTCTACTCTTCACCTCAAAATGAAGTTCCCTACGATGTCAGGCATAGGAGAGGTCCGGGGCAACCAGATCAAGGCTCGGGAGTGTCGTATGAATGCCTTACCAACAAGTGTGGAAGAAGAACCTTGCCCTCCGGAGAAGAAGCTGAAATTAGAAGAAGTACGAGTCCATCCCGTAGAAGAGTTGAAGTTGATAGAACTGGAAAAAGGGCAGAAAAAAGTGAAAGTAGGATCAGGAATGGATTCAGGAATAGAAGAGGAAATTATCTTCATCCTAAAAGAATACAAGCATCTCTTTGCCTGGGAGGAAGGCCCACCGGGACGGATCAGCCCGAGGGTATGTCAGCATCACCTCAACGTAAATCCCGGGTGCAGGCCCATCCGACAAAAGAAAAGAAACATGGGCCCAGAAAAGAATGGGATTATCAAGTCGGAAGTAATGCGACTTCTCGGGTTGCAACAAATAAGGGAGGTTATATACCCTGAATGGTTATCCAATGTAGTATTGGTACCTAAATCAGGAGGGCGATGGCGAATGTGTGTGGATTTCACCAATTTGAACGATGCCTGCCCGAAGGATTGTTATCCCTTGCCCAACATTGACCAGCTGGTAGATTCCACGGCAGGATGCGCACTATTGTCCACAATGGACGGTGATCAGGGATACAATCAGATCCCGATGGCCGAAGAAGATCAGGAGAAAACTAGTTTCATTACCGATGTGGGCACATTTTGCTACATGGTCATGCCATTTGGACTCAAGAATGCGGGTGCTACCTACCAGAGGTTGGTGAATCTAATGTTTGCCGATGTCATTGGGGAAACGATGGAGGTATATGTTGACGATATGATTGTAAAAATCAAAAGGGCAGAAGATCATCCGAGGGATTTACGACGAGCTCTAGCCATCATGGATAAGTTTGGCATGAAGATAAATCCCAAGAAATGCTCTTTTGGAATTAGGGGAGGAAAGTTTCTAGGATATATGGTAACGGAGAAGGGGATAGAAGTTAATCCAGAAAAGGCTAAAGCTATCATAGAAATGAAATCGCCCAGAACAATCAAAGAGGTGCAAAGGCTAACAGGAAAAATAGCATCGCTTAGCCGGTTTATATCACGATCGGCAGAAAAGGGTTTGCCATTCTTTAAGGTGCTAAGGAAGGTGAAGGAATTTCAATGGACCTCAGAATGCGAGGAGGCCTTCAATAATTTGAAAGATTATCTGGTAAGACCTCCATTGTTGGTAAAACCAGAACCTGGGGACAAATTATCTGTGTATTTGTCAGCAGGGGAAGAAGCCGTAAGTGCGGTCTTGGTAAAGGATAAGGAGGGCAGCCAGCATCCTGTGTACTATGTGAGTAAAACTTTGCAGAACGCTGAGAAAAGGTATGTACAGACGGAGAAGTTGATACTAGCCCTTGTAACTGCAGCTAGAAAATTAAGGTCGTACTTCTTAACTTATCATGTGACTATACTTACCAAATATCCGTTGCGGGTCATACTCAATCGCCCGGAAACATCGGGTCGAATGGTAAAATGGGCAATAGAGTTAAGTGAGTATAGCCTGGCATACGCTCCAAGACCAGCTATCAAGGCACAGGTTCTATCTGACTTCATGGTGGAAATGAAGGAGATACAAAACGAGAAACCACCTGCGTTATGGCATGTGTACGTAGACGGATCATCTGTCGGAACACATGGTGGGGTAGGAATAGTTCTGAAGAACTACGAGGAAGAAGAAAACTTATGCTTTGCTGTCAGGATAGATTACCCCTTGTCCAACAATGAAGCTGAATATGAAGCCCTCTTAATCGGGATGAGGTTAGCCATGGAAGGGAACATCAGTCGAATAGTGATTCACAGTGATTCACAATTGATAGTACAGCAAGCAATAGGAAAGTTTGAAATAAAAGAAGAGCGATTGAAAGCATATGCTCTGACGGTTCGGAATCGGCAGAAAGTGTTTGAAGAATTTCAATTAAGACAGATTCCAAGGTCGGAAAACCAAGAGGCGGATGCGTTGTCAAAAATAGCGACTCAATTCGTGGTGGGGACAAGACACATTACGTTGCTACAAGCCACGGGGTCAGAACAGCAGGAGCCTCAGAAGGATATCCAGGTCATTGTTGCCCCAGTGACATCAGGGTGGATGACGGAGATAGTTGCTTATTTAGAAGACCCTACGCAATACTACGATGACGACATTGAGCGAAAGAGGTTAGAAAGGAAAGCGGCAAGATACTTCTTGCACAAAGGGGTGTTGTTCCGACGCTGCTACTCTAATCCTCACACTCGGTGTCTGGATGATCAAGAAGCGTTGGGAGTAATAAAAGAAATGCACGAAGGAACATGTGGAAACCACTCGCAAGGAGCAAGTATGGCCAATCGTATTATAAGGCAAGGATATTATTGGCCTACGATGGTTCAAGATTGCCATGACTACGCGCGCAGATGTCCCGCGTGTCAAGCCCATGCTTCACAGATTCATCAACCAGCAGCACCATGGGAGCCAAATTTACTAGCGTGCCCTTTCGCCAAGTGGGGAATAGACCTAGTAGGACCCTTGATGCCTAATCCGAGGCAAAAGAAATATTTGTTGGTAGCAGTAGATTACTTTACAAAGTGGGTAGAAGCAGAACCGATGGCCAGGATCACAGCAAGCGCAGTCATAAATTTCCTATGGCGAAATATACTATGCCGATTTGGAATTCCCCGATACCTCGTGAGCGATAATGGGTTACAGTTTGAAGATCAAAAGGTGGAAGATTGGTGTAAGCATTGGGAGATTAAGCACCGCTTTGCTTCCGTCGGATATCCCCAAAGCAACGGCCAAGTTGAGAGAACCAATCGAACCTTGTTGAAGAGCATTAAGTCTAGACTGGATCATCACAAAGAGCGATGGATAGAAGAAATTCCGGGTGTTTTATGGGCATATCGAACAACTCCTAGCTCTGCCACGGGAGAGACACCATATAGCATGGCCTATGGCTGTGAGGCTGTAATTCCACCCGAGATCGTGACTGAAAGTTGGAGAATCCGAGAGTATGAAGAAGTCAATAACAGTTCTAATTTAGCCCTAGCCTTGGACTTATTGGAAGAAAAAAGGCATCGAGCTTCGATACGCATGGAAGGATATAAAGCCCGAATGGCCAAGTACTACAACAAGAATGTTAAGGTTAGAACATTCCAGGTCGGAGATCTGGTTCTCAAACGAGTGGGGGCGTCCAAGAATGTCGCTAAGCTACAACCTAAGTGGGAAGGACCGTACAAGGTGAGCAAAATCATTGGACCTGCTACTTACCAGTTAAGTACCCCTGAAGGTACGATGCTTACTCGGACTTGGAACACATTAAATCTTAGAAAATATTATGCTTAATGTAGTAACATCGAAGATAAGGGCATCACATCAGTGTACATGTAAATAAAGTCGTGGTGAAATAAAGATGGCCTTTTATTTATATAAAATTTGTGCGTAACCTCAAAATTCAGTTCATTCTGATACAACCATCTAACCCGACTAACTTGCATACACACATACTAATACGACTAAACTCGGATAAAGCTCCGAGATGCCTACGTATCCCGATACAAAGGAATCAAGCCGCTCGTAGTTCAATTTACATAGAAAATTACAAACTTAACATATAAAAAATATATTAGTTTTGCATAGGACGTTTTCCCTCTCGAATTAGACAACGGCGTTGTTCTTCGGAAAGGTCAGCAGGATCCATAATAGTTACTACCGGGACGGTAGATCTTTGGGAAGAAGCCGAAGGAGTTGTAGTTTGGGAAGAAGTAATGAATTCAAGGTCGGGAAGATCCAGGTGAGGAGGAAAATTCGGGAGTGTTCTCACTGCCTCTCGACAAATCTGAAAACCCATCATCACCATCTCCCGCATCTCCACACGTAGGGTGGCCCTCATTTGCTCCAAACTGGGAACTGCCATGGTAGCCTCGGCACGGGTAATCAATGCGTCAACTGCCCTAGATCCCTCTAGATCCGATAACTTTGTAGCCAATAAGTCCCTTTCAGCCAATAGAGAGGATATCAAAGCATCGGAGGTACGGCTCTGACTCAGCAAATTGTCTATACGAGTCTCCAATTCTCTGACATGATCCCGTCCCAAGGTTACCAATTGTCTCATATCCAAGATGGTATCTTGGGCATCCTTTAAAAGAGCTTCTAAGGTCGCTTGGTCGGAATCGTAGTGGGCGTGCAGGTTGTTAATCTGATTACGAGCATCGTCTATATTCTTCTCCAGATCATGGAGGTGTCTATACAAAAAACCAACATCAGTGGAAGAATGTGCACCAAGGGCGTCCGTGATCAAAAATACCTGCATGAAACAGAAGGAAGATTAAGAGAATATAATATAGGCGTCACCAAAGATAAACAGGAATACGACGTACCTCACATAAGTTACGGCATAACCGATCCTGGAGAAGATTCATAGAAACAGAGCTGAGAGCCTCACAATTAGCCTGACTCAACAAGCTACTTAAGAATCGCCGATGGTATGAAACATCTGAAGAAAGTACGGGAAAAGTATCGTGAAGATTCCCCGTGGCTATACCACTAGTTCCTTCCCCATGGGGGGGAACCATTCGTGGAGGAGAAGGTATCACATCATTAGAGCCAGTGGGTAGCGCGGTTACGTTGTCACCATCTATAACATTGACTGAAGGATCAAGGGGGGATTGGACAGATAAGGTCAGCGTAAGTGGAGGTGTATAGTCGGGATCCATGTTTAAGTCTGGAGGAGATGGATCTTCAAAAAGCGAATCAATAGAAGGAAGGGTAGATCCCCATACAAAATCGGATTGCGAAAACATCCAGATGTCATCGGAACCAAGACAAGGGTCGGGTGGATTGTGCTCAGACGAGGAGCCAGGCGTGGTCGAATATAAGGGAAAAGAAGGCAGAGGAACCAACACTTCCTCAGGATAACGCCTGATGGCAAATCGCTCCATCTCACTTCCTAAAAAGAAATAGTCAAAGGTTAATCACCATAGCGAAAAAGACAGTGTCATTAAGGTAAATAAGTAAATTAACTTACTAAAAGCAGGGTTGTAGTGCAAAGGCATCGGAGGAAGATTCAGCTGTTCAACACCATGTTGCAGACCCGCCATGATTAAGGCCGAAGAGTTCGTCAGAATAGAGCATATATCATAACTACCTAAAAACAGACCAGTGGAGGTTAAATACTCCATTTCCCGTACAGCGGTCTCAGGGCGAGGGATCACGTATCCTAAGCCCCATCGTAAGGGAATACCCCATGGATATCCAGAAGAATCCTTTGGTTTAATAAAGAAATACCTTTTCTTCCAATCTACTACAAATGCCAAACGACGAGGGACGTGAAAGTTTCTCTGCTGATCTCGGTAAACTAGGCTAAAATATGGGAGACCATTGGGACACGGACGCAGAATGAAGGCTGCACACACCCGGTACGGGGTCAGGGGTACATTCAATAGATTACAGCAAAGGACGAAGCCCACCAAATAGCGAAAGGAGTTAGGAGTCAGTTAGCTAGGACAAATCTGCCAGTATTGAAATAAAGAGTGTATAAAGGGGTGAAAGAGCATCCGCATACCACAACGAATTTGTTCCGAATACAAAGTCAGATAACCAAAAGGGGGCTCGAAGGCCCTATGGAAAGGACGAGGAACGATGATACTGTAGTCATCAGAATTCAAACCATTCTCGCGTAACGTATTAAAAATAGACTCGGATGATTCTACGCTTTGGCAGGAACCAACTCTATTTCCTCCAATCATAGCATTGACATTCAGGGCTGAAGTGTTGAAAATAGAAAAATTGTCAGAAGGGAGATAGGGTTCTCTTCGCAGAAATGTCAGGCGTAGAGAATCTGCCATGCTCGAACTAGGGCGAGAGGCTGATAATCCAGGCACAACAGGAGAACCTCTAAAATTCAAAGATAAACCATCCCCCTCAATTCTACCCCTTGCATGTCCATGAGAGGGTTCACCCGGAACATGAAGGGGAGGAGGTTCCTCGGGAGATGACGATGATCTGCGTATGAAGGAAGGCATTTAGAAAAAGAAAAACAGGGAAATTAACAGAAGTTATATCTACTACAATAAGAAACACCCGAGAAAGCCAAAAGCAATAAAAGGACAAGAGCAAGATCCTGAGAATGTGGTTGATAGGTGAAAGGATGGAGCATTTTATAGAAGTACTTGAAGACAGGAAAAGGGTACGTGTCAAAATAAAGTTGACATCTGGAATTCTCAAGGTATGGGCAAATGAAGAGTAAAGACACGTGAAAAGAATGTTGGCAGTATTGGCAGACATCAAGCATAAAAAACAGTGCAGAAAGTGACAAGAAAAGACAAAACGGCGGAATAAAAAATAAGAAGAGAAGACAATAAAACCCGTTCAGCAATTCATAAGGCAATAATATTCATACAATAAAGCTGATAACTTGTCCAAAATGCTATTACAAGTTTGATAAAATTCTCAAGGTTAAAAAACTAATCTAAGGGTGTCGCTCCGAGGGTTGAGATGGCAAGCCAGAAGAAGAAGCAGGAGAGGGACCCCGACCCAGCACCCTCTGGTAGGCATCGTGAGCTTCTTGGGAAGAAGGGGGTCGCATCACCAAAGACTGAGGTCTCAGACGCCTCCAGTTATCAGGATGTGAAAACAGTTGATCTTCGCGGCATTGGTTGAGGCATCCCAGGTACCCGAGTATGAAGTTGCCTAGGAGATGACTCTTATGCCTTTGTTGATACTTCTCCTCACAGTGCCTTTGAACTTCGTCCTTAGCAAGAAGGATTGCCCCAGATAGTTTATCTTCCAATACCTCTTGAGTAATGAAACCTGAAGATGGAGGCAAAGGCTTCTTCAGCTCCTCCTTGAGTTGACTATACTGAGTTCGAAGGGTAGAAATTTCTGCTTTTAAAATGTGTTATAACTCCCCCCAAGAACTCTTTTCTCTCGATAGCACGCTAATGTCCTCCTTCAGCTTATCGCACTCGGAGGTGCGCTGGGATAAAAGGGTGGTGGTCGCATCGAGCTTAGTTCTCAATATTTCTTCCCTCGCCAGGCTCTGAGCAAATGCCTCCCGAAGGTTCTTCAGTTCATCCCCAGCTTTCTTTAAAGCAGCATTTTGCAGAGATAGCTTTTCCATAGATGTTTGCCCGATAGCTTGAGCAGCATCTACTTCGCGCCATATGGCGGGGATGATTTTGGGAACCTAGAAGGATGCGAGAAGAAAGTTTATGATTATAAAAACTAGTAATCATGTTAAGAAAGGATAAGAAAGGGAGTCTTACCGTAGCAACCATCAATTCGGAGAAAAACCGGGCGGTATGCTCATCGTGAGGAGTAGCCGCTGATGTGGTATTCAAGTAATGGGTGATCACCTCAAGGGCTGAGCTCAGGTCAGAACTACTTGGCCTCACGCTAGACTCGGCGTTGGCCCCAGTGGTGTGAATGAAAAAAGGTGAGCCCGTCGGAGTAAATCGGCTGGAAAATGGCATTCCTTCGAAGTGGGGCCGAGTAGAGGTACCCTCGGGAACTTCAGAGGGGACATTCCATACATGCTGCTTCACCAGCGAAGGCAGCAAGGCGTCCAAAAGCTCTAAGTTAAGAGCACGAGGGTGAGCCGAGGAAGGAAGATCAAAAGCCTCACTTGAAAAAACTTGATCCTCGGAAGGAAACAGATCGTCAAGAGACAGATCCCGATGGGCCGAAGATGGATGCTTCTGGGCATCTGGAGGAGGGCTACCTACTTGGGATTAGACAATGATAATGAATACGAAAGCTAGAGCAAAAGAAAATAAAGTGATGCAAAAATTACAGAAAGAAGGATCAACCTGATCGAATGTTTTCATCTCCACTCTCAATCAGAATAACCTTCTCTTGGTTGGCTGCAAAATAGTAAAGGAGTTAAAGCACATCACCTAATAAGCAGTCAGTGAGAGTATTTGGCATATACCTAGAGGAGGAGAAACCGCAGGGGAATCGATCTTTTCTTGGGTGTTGAGAGCGTGATGAGGTGAATGTGGAAGCATGAGTGGAGTTTCCGTTGCTTGTTCTGGGTGAACAGAGTGGGGAAGTGAAGGGTTTAAGGCTCCTAAATCGAGGAGGGTCTCTTGTACCTCTGGAGTAGAGGTAGAAGTAGGAATATTCTTCGAGAAGTTCTCATCTGCAGTGTAAGGTAATGCGTTGAAATCCGTCGAACGTTGCTGTATTACGTAGGTAACAGTAGTATCGGGAAATTCCCTCTGAAGGTTTTCATCTTCGTGACCCGGCTCCGCAGATTTTTGAGATTTGACCTCGGATGATCCTTCGAAATTAGAACCTGCATCGGAGGTACGAGAGTCACTCTCAGATGGTAGCCTGATCTTCTTGGACACTTTACTTTTAGCGCGAGGAGCAGCAGGGCGGGGAATATCGTTCACGACCTTCTCATGCTCCTCCAAGTAGGAAACTGTGCAAGAAAAAAGCATATGAGGAAATACCATGTAATAATGAGAAGAATTTAAATAAGAAAGTAATATAATGACTCACCAAATGTAGGTCGCTCTGCATCGGAAAGATGTAGGAGGTTCTTCCCTACGAAAGAAGTGTCCAATGGGGCTGGAATATTTAACCCCGCAGTGTCATACAAGGGTAGGTAGTGGGATGACTTCAGCAGAGCGGAAGCATCAAGTGCCAGATGGAAAGAAAGAGATGGATCTGCTTTGTAAGTTGGGGCTTCAGGGTGTTGCCATGAGTATGGAAAGTCCCACTTACCATCGATGGGTTTAATAAAAATAAACTTATCTTTCCAGCTACTATAAGATAAGGTAGTACCTATGACTACTTTCTTCTCGGGATCCCGATGCGAGAAGAAATATGATGGGTGACCAGTGGAGGAAACGTTAACAGTGAAAATGGAAAAGAACCTCCTCACAGTACATTCTACCCCCCTCGATAAACACCAAAAAACAAAAGAGGACAGAATGGTGAAACTATTAGGGGTCAACTGGCTAGGACACACATCGCAGGCCTTGAACACCTCACAATAGAAAGGAGGATAGAAAGATCTGAGACCTGCACGTACCTGAACCAGATAAAGGGTAATATAACCCTCGGGAGGAGCATTCCCTCTATCGTCCAGAGAAGGAAGTTCCCGACGGATGTTCAAGGAAGATACCCCAAAGTCGCGGAAGAGCTGGTCAACTTCTTCTTCGGTAACGGTGCTGGCAACGTGCTCCACCTCTTTATAACGACGGTTACCCTTCGTCTTTAGTGGGGCAACAGAAGCGTTGTTAGAAGCGGTTGACTTCTTTGACCGCTTAGAAACTCGTGCCGCTTCGTCTTCCTTAGTAGCAGGAGCTTTGCTTTTCCTCTTGCGGCGGTAGGTTTCGATACCAGAAGGATTAACCTCCGGTAGCTGAGCCACCGTAACGGCGGTGGAGTCCTCAGCAGAAGTCAAAAGAGCGGTCGGAACGGCGACGGACTCTGTTGGAGGAGCAGGAACAGCACCAGGAGCACCCACCATGGCGGTGGCTAGAGGGAGAGAGATGGAGGAAGATTCGCCGGTCATTACGTAGAAGAAATAGAGTAAAGAAAATTTAGGGTTTTCTGATGCTGAGGAGGAAAAGCTTGAGAAAGAAAAATAATGAAGTGGTGAAGAAGACAGAATGAAGCAAGGAAAGGCATTTGTAAGGGTTTTATCTGGAAAAAGGGGGGAAGTTAATGCACGCCAGTATTAAAGAGGGCGACTCCCCATAAATAATGACCGTTGAAAACCCTTGAGATTCTCCCTTTAATGTGAAACGAATTTCCTCCGATGGCTATACTTCCGAAGACAAATTCACTTTAAGTTCCTGTTGATTACCTATATAATACACCAGGAACTGGGGGGACTGGTGTAAACCTAGGGAAAAAATTAATAGCCATCGGAGCTTGAAGCCCTCGGAGCAAAAACAAATAATAGCTATCAAGAAGCAAGTAAAGCCTCCTCCATCGGATGAACAGCATAGTATACACAATTGAGAGCTAAAATTACTTCTCTACAAACTTTGTCTTCAATGACGCACGGATTACTACACTCACAGAGCATCCGATGCTAAAGGCACTACCAGTTTTGGATGACTTTACGATGCCTAATAATCGCCGATGCTTTAGCTAGTGAACAATCCTATAAAAGGGAGACTCTTATTATGTTCCTCCCGAGGGATACCCATTTAACAATGCCATATGAACCTCGGAGAAAACATCCCGAGGGCACAGTAATATGATGGTCGAATCTGATGAATATCCCGATGGCACCCTAGCAGTTATATTATTCGAAGACATCTTTGGGAGAAGGACCCGAGGGAATAACATTAGAGATGACATCCGATGGCCACATTGCGAAAAGTAGATCCAATGCAGTCAATCCTAAAATCAGGAAACTTGTCCAAGCATATACAAACATACTTCTAGAACAAAAACCAGATGTCATCCTGCCAGATATAATTGTTGGGCAAAGTCTAGGTGTCATCATGGAGCAGCTAGGAGATTAACCAGATGTCATTTTTTGGGATGCTTCAGCATTATAATGGATGAGTCTTCACTTCATTTGTATCTGAGTTAACATACTAGTGAAGGGACATCAGCCACCTGGTAAGGAGCATGCAGCCGAGGGAGTGCTATAAAAGAGCTTCCATGGAAAGCAAGAAGGGGCAAGCTATGCTAGGTAGAAGAACTCAATTTGTAAATTCAGAAAAATATTACAATACTCCTTATTTTAAGAAGATTCTTTTGCCGGCTATTTGGGCAAGGCGTTCCTCAAGTTGAAAATTATAAAGTTCATACCCTTGTGTTAACACTTACCATTAACATAAAGTATATGAAAACAATATGACATTGTTAATATTTATATGAAATCAAAACTGTACAATGTTAATATAACTACATTCTTACGTTGTATGAATGGATTACAATCGTGGCCTAAACTACTTTAGTCCTTTTCTTCATGATTACAATGACAAACGAAGAACTATTTGCCTCTATCAAAAATCCCATGCGGAGAGGGCTTTGGGTCAATTTTTCATGTTGGTTTGTAGAATAATAGAATTTCACTTTTCTATACCAATTATTTTAGTATTTATTTTCCTGTTTTCTCTACGTGTCTTTTGCGAAAGCTCATAATATGGCTTTATTGATGTTTGAGCCAAATGTCATCTTGAGCGTTTAAGTACTAAATTTTGCTTTTACATGAATCCAATTTTGGTAAAAAGGGACAAGTAAAATTAGTCGGGTTTAGCGTTAGTGCTTCTCAAACTCCCTCTTAGAACTAGAGTTTTTTTTTTTTTTAATGTCATTCTCATTAAATATTGCAATTATCCAATTAAGGCTTTAAATAATAATTTTAAGCATAACCGTGACATGGAAAAGTTGAAAGGTTAAATGACTAAATCTATTCTAAAATTAAATGATACATAGTATGTATAACCTAAGTCACATAATCATTCACAATTCTTGACGCTTTGTTCTCACAGTGACGACTTCACTACCCGTGCTTCATTCTATAACGCATTACAACTTCTTATTTCTTACACTAATGTTTCCTAGTTCTTATATTCAAATCTAATGGACAATTGTAGAAAATGTGTAAACAACGAAACAAATAAGTCATATTAAAGAGAGTCGAAACAAGTGTAGAACAAAACTAAGTTGAAAATTAAATAATTGCTAAAAATAGGAAGTAATTAAAGGGTTATACATTTGTCTTTCCACCATAATAATTTTAAAAATATTATACGGAATTAATAAACATGAGTATATATTTAACAATGTTTAAATATATACAAACTTATATATAAATATTCAATATGTAATTATTTTTATAAACTCATTAAGGGCTTTAAAATTTATGTTTTTTCAAATTTTGCGAATTCACGCACTCGCACTTGCGCCCTCATCCTCCTTGTGCGACATAACTGCGCACTGTAAACTGTAATTAGGATTTGCTAGAAAAAAATACTTGTAAAAAACTAGTAATTAGGAAAACTTAGGAAAAACATGTAATTTCTAAGGACAATATTATGGAACTATGGAAGTAAATATAAAAAATAATATTTCCAAATAAACTATTGAAATAGACATGCCATGTCACGTGGCTATGTTAGACAAGAATTAGATGAGATTAAGGAAAAATCTTTTTCTTTTTCTATAAAAATCTCCTGAATTATCGTACTCATTATTCAAAGATCAAATCTAGCATAATATTTTTTGGAACTTTATCATTTTAGAAGGCAGCTCTCAGCTTTAATTTTTGTCATTACACTGCATGGCATAATGCCAATTGTACATATATATTTGTAAATCCAATACAATTTCAGTCGGATCAGCTATTTTATTCAATTAGTATATTTATCATTCGTAGCTGGTCAGTTTTTGAGTCTTGCGTCTTAATAATACATTATAACATCTAACATGTTCACAAGTTGTGGGTCTGACCATTAAAATTCTGAAAAGCAGATATATAGGAAGAGTGTAAAAATTAATTAACGAATAAACGTAAAGGATTTTAATTAAAATAATCTACTCTTTAATTAAGTTCCTTTAAAGCTGAGGTACTGCTTGTCTTTTCTGTCATAATTCGTTATCATCTAGGCATCTTGCCAGTTATGGGTCAATTTGATCCTGGTGGTACCACCACTGGTGGTACCACACTCAGACCTATACATACACATGTGTATGTATATTGGGTCTGAGTGTGGTACCACCAGTGGTGGTACCACCAGGATCGAATTTTCCCCAGTTAGGTCAATTTGATCCTGGTGGTACCACCACTGGTGGTACCACACTCAGACCTATACATACACATGTGTATGTATATTGGGTCTGAGTGTGGTACCACCAGTGGTGGTACCACCAGGATCGAATTTTCCCCAGTTAGGTCAATTTGATCCTGGTGGTACCACCACTGGTGGTACCACACTCAGACCTATACATACACATGTGTATGTATATTGGGTCTGAGTGTGGTACCACCAGTGGTGGTACCACCAGGATCGAATTTTCCCCAGTTAGGTCAATTTGATCCTGGTGGTACCACCACTGGTGGTACCACACTCAGACCTATACATACACATGTGTATGTATATTGGGTCTGAGTGTGGTACCACCAGTGGTGGTACCACCAGGATCGAATTTTCCCAGTTAGGTCAATTTGATCCTGGTGGTACCACCACTGGTGGTACCACACTCAGACCTATACATATGATTCGTTGCATCCTTAAAAAAATATGGTAGTACATACTGATTAATATTAAACAAGTTAATTGCATTTACTAATTTTTTCTTGCATTAAAATATTATCAACAATACTTGGTGCTAATGTGCTAACCAATCATTTAGAAGTTTGACCAGGATTTTACTTAGCTGGTAAATAAAATTAGTGTATTATTAATGCAAGTGCAGTGTTATCGACCAACAACTTACAGCTATAGTCGATATCTATTAACTTTCTTTTGTTAGAAACCAAAATAAATAGCTAACATACATATATAACTAAGAAACAGTGTCATTAAAATGCATATC
Source organism: Linaria vulgaris (assembly GCA_948329865.1). NCBI lineage: Eukaryota > Viridiplantae > Streptophyta > Magnoliopsida > Lamiales > Plantaginaceae > Linaria > Linaria vulgaris. Next base: position 5,891,363 of record OX415250.1, on the reverse strand, counting down.
ATATACGATTTACTTTCCGTAGAATCTCACATTAATATTCCACATTAATGTACATTGATATATGTAAAACAATTACACCTACGCGTCTAAAGTAATTATAGTAAAAGAACAGAAACACTATTAATTTAGATTTTTATACAGATCAATAAATAATGTAATCCTAAAAGCAATTTGATTTTTCTTTTTTAATGACTACACTAGAAAGTCGAAAAGTGTACTTCACATGAAAACAGAGAAATAAATTAAAAGCCTAGGACAAATGGAACTATTTCCAAAAATATTTGTGTATTATAATTAATTAATTACACTAGTAGAAATAATACCATCACGCTTGATCCATCTTAGAAAAGTAATATTTATGCCACACTAATTGCATGTTGAGTAAAGCATCAAATAATTAAAATTGCGGTATCTAATTAGATCTTCCACTATTATTTGTCCTGATTCTAATTGTACATCAACATATTAGTTATAGAAAAATATATTACGTAATTTATAAGACCACACATACGTATCTCCTACTTATCACCCCAAATCTAATTCATTTGTGAGTCGACCTCCCCAATAATAATCAGTTTAATCACATATTAAAAAAATTCCAAAGATAACTCCCGAAAATACATAAAATAATTATAAAGCTGCACAAAAAAGTAGTCCTTAAAGTCTCTAAAGTGTATCCACGTGTATTAATATGCATAAAATTCTGCTTAATGCATGCATATAACCCTCCGTTTTTATAAAGTTCAATGTACATATTACACAATTACACATACTTACATAAATATATACATATATAAAGATATAATAGGATAAATTTCATTAATCCCCCTAACTTGTTGTATTTTTTTATTATACCCTCTAAGGTTTTAAAATTAGCAATGTGCTCCCACGACATTGATAATACCTCCTAGACCATTGATCAACCATTCAATGAGAACACGAGTCATATTTTTGGTATATTTGGACGTTAGATTTCGTCGAAATGATATTCAACATATGTTATGAAAAATTATTAAGTACATCTGATACATTGATAACGTGCTGCAGCCAATGATTGAGATTAAAATAATTTTCTATATTTTAAGAATTAACCACCCATAAGGTCAAAACTCATAACACATATTCACGTCGTGCATTGGTATTAATAACCAACTATACCACTTCATCGTGCAACAATTGCACATAATAATTAGAGATACATTGCCATTTTTAAATATTAGGGGGCAAAGTAAAAAACACCGTACACATAAGGGGTTAGCGGAATTTAACCTATCTAATAACTGAAAAGTTGATATATACCAATATCTAATAATTTTAATGCAAGTAACTAAATATTACAACAAAAATAAACACACACTCACACACACACATTTCATCAAATAAAAAGAAAACACACACACACACTTACCATATTATGGATATCCCATTTCTCTAAATTTGGCGCCACCAAAATCGCCGCCGACCACCTTAAACTTCGTAGAATCTAAGATTTACAGAATCCGTTAAAACCCGTTTCTTCAAAACAGAAAAAAATCTTTTCTTTTTCAACTGTGTGAAAAATGGTGGATTTGCCGACCCTTTTGTGTACCGAACTCGAATCGAGTTTTAACGAACAGTACCATCAAAAAGATGAGATTTTGGAGTTTTGCTCTGTTTCAGAGTCAGATTTTGAGTATATTGAAACTCTATTACAAAAAGAAACAAACTTTAAATCGGACGGTGAGTGTAAGAATGAAAGCACCTGGTGGAAATGCGCACGTGTTGATGCTGTCAAATGGATTCTTGATGTATGTTTTGTTATATATCTTTTTGACTGTGTTTTTTAAGATTAGTAGTGTTGAAGTGTGTTTGTGTGTTGTGTTGTTATTACAGACAAGGGCTCTTTTTGGATTTCAGTACCGTACAGCTTATCTGTCCCTGATTTATTTCGATCGGTTCTTTTCAAGAAAGTCAATTGAAGTAAGTATTGTGTGTTAAAGATTTGATTTTTGATGTGGGATTTTGTTTTTTTTATTAAGATTTGGGGTGTTTTTGTTGTTGGTGTTGGTAGGATGGGAAATTGTGGGCTGTTCGATTGTTATCGGTTGCTTGTTTATCCATAGCTGCTAAAATGGAGGAAATCGAGGTGCCCGCATTGTCCGAATATCACGTCGATGAGTACAATTTTGAGGGGAGTGTTGTGAAGAGAATGGAGTTATTAGTCCTCAATACATTGGGGTGGAAAATGAATTCTGTCACTCCTTTTGCTTACTTGAAGTATTTTGCTGTTAAGTTTTGTGGGGAGTTTGATCACAAGGAAGTGATTACTCGGGCCGTGGAATTGATTTTGGAAGTGATTGAAGGTAATTGGATTGGTAAAGATTTGTTTGTTTTTTGTTTTTTGTGGATTTGCAGTTAAGGGAGTTGTTTTTGAGTTGCTTGATTGTTTGATGCAGAGATTAAAGTAGACGAACATCGACCATCTGTTGTCGCAGCAGCCGCGGTTTTAGCAGCTTATGATTATCAGTTAGCTGAGAAGGTAATGGAGATTAAGATGGATGCAATCTCATCATGGGGGTCCATTGAAAAAGTGAGTTTCTTTGCTGTATAAAAGATTGGAATTTTTATGTTAGATAGATTGTGATTAGCTTACGGGCGGTTTGAAACTCATATTAAGCGGTCTGTAGTCTCGATTCTTTCGGCATTTGGCGTATCCTTGCTAGGAATATGGAGTGTCTGATTGTTGTAGAGCATTTCGTTACTTATCAAACAGTAAATGGCTTATTACAGTCTGTTCATATGATAAGCGTCTTGTCTTTACCGGGCTACCAAACAATTGATGATCAATGTAAATGTATTATGCAATTAATTGTCCACTGATTATAATTGTTTTATTCTTTCTAACAGGAGCAGGCATACTCTTGCTATAGTCTACTACAACAAGTGTTGATGATGAAATCCCAGACCCCAAAATCTGATGTTTCCCGAAATTCCTTATCACTTCATTCAAGATCCATTGATGTTGATGATGGTTCAACGATCACATCTAACGTTGGCACCAAAAGGAGGCTCACTTTTAGTGCCATCGATCAACATTGTCCTCCCCCCAAGATTCGTAAGTCATGAGAAGTGCGAGTAATAATGTAATGCAAAGAAGTTTGTTTGGTACATAAGGATTGCGGAGTAGTCGCGTTTTTGATAAGATTTGATTATATTCTCTAATCAAAGTTAAAATACCGATACACGGTATGATATGGAGTTTCATGGAGGGCTCCAGTTTTCACTAAAATCTTAGGTAGTGACAACCAAGCAAGGTTATTTAATTTTTTGTTTTCAGTTTGTTGGAAAAGAAGAAAAGAAAAAAGCAAACCTTTTTAGGTTAGATGTGATGAGTGAGAAGCTGACCAAAGTACAAAAAAAAAGCCTGTGGGATGGCAAGTTATAGTAATAGTAGTGTATGGTTTTATGAAAACTACTAGCTAGTGCTTCTCACTTTTTTGAAATTTGATGTTCATTCATAGTTCTCTTTTTTTCTTCATTCTTTTGCTTTGATCTCTTGAGATGCTTTCAATGTATCCCAAAAAGGCTAAAAAGCCATGGACAGGGAAATGAAGAATGAGAAGTTGTTTATGTTTGATGTGATATATCTGTATTGCAGTTGGGCCATTTATAAAGCATTGATAGTTGAATACCACTGGCTTATTCAGCTTTTTATCTTTCACTGTTGCTGATGATTTTATTTTGGATTATCACATTTACATCCCTGAAGTTTGTCTCGCTACTCTTTAACTTAATAAATCGTTGCAGATAGACTCATAACACTCGCGTAACTATGGCACGTGTTGAAGTTAAAAATCACATCTAATTTACTTAAAGTTCAAAGGGTCCTAGTACTAAAGATTAGATCAAAATTCATAAATTAGATGTAGTTACTTCAGAGACACCCAAAAAACATAACAAATAGAATACTTATTTTTTGATGTTCATAAAGATGAGACGGTCCGTCTCTAAATACTCAAACTTTAAGGGTGGGTTTTGTAATTATATCAAAACCTAGGATTTGTAGATTTAACAATCTCTTATCTTTTTGGAGGGAATTTTTGGTGTATTGTTGCATGAATTCTCATGGTGCAAAGTACTGGAGGCTTATCACATAGTCACATGCTTGGGCCCAGTGTCTGTAAATGTACTGCATAAATTTGTTCTGCTTACATTAAATTACAATGGTCTTTCTTTCAGCAGTCTGGTGATGGTCTTATGTTGTGGTCCAGCAGTTATTGTGCATGACAAATATGCCAATTTATACTGTCAACAATGTACACAATTTGGGTGCAGATGTTTGCTTTTTCCATGAAATTGTCCATTTTTCTTGCCAATAATTACTTACATGGAAAATTGACTAAAATAGTGAAAGACTTGTTATTTAGGATAAAAATGTTATAAATGATTGTATGATACAGCCTAAATTCATTTCTGTGACTGCATACTAATACAGTGAAAGTTAGGTGATAGATTCCAAATTTATTTTGCCAGTTCATATTAGCTTTTAAGGTTGATTAATTGACTCCATCCAAACTTTTCCCTAGGGTAAAGAAATGTTATGGTGATTCTCATTTTTTTAGGGAAAAAGTTCCATTAATTATTTTGGCTAGTCGCAGACTGTAATCCCTTTTTAGAACATTGCTATTGGCTTGCAAAAAATCCAGTAAAAATTTGTATTCAGTAATCAGTGAAATATACTGGAAAAACTTTCACAAAAAGAACCATATTAGTTGCCAATGTGTGACTGATATTAGGAAATGCCAGATTTACTGTTACAATTCACTTTCTGTTAACAAGTATTACACTTTGATGAAACTATTCTTCTGAGGGTAACCTATGCAGCCTGGCTTGTGAAATATCCTTTGATCACGGCCTCCACATTCGAATATTTCGTTGCAATAGGCAACCAATGCACAGATCTTTGGAGAAACGGTGGTATCGCTTTTCATCCAGCGCGACGAAAAAAATGTATATTGAATCCGACATTGGTCTAAAATTCGAGTTCAACGTGTCTTTTCAAGTATACAGCAATTGGCATGCTTAGATACCCAGTAGATACACTGAAAATCCATTGGAACAACGTGAGAGGAGTCGTGTTTGCGAATGTGCCGAGGCACTCAATGATTATGATCTGAAAGAACGCGGTTGATCCAAGAACCGACACAAATACGTAGTTGTCCAGTATGCCTTCCCACACGTCTTCTTTCTCCATTTCTCGTGAGTTCACCTCATTAAACAGCTGCAAAAATCGAAAAGAGTATGCGTTAGACAAGTGATTTTTACCTGGATTACGTCTACAAAACTTGCGACTATAGTTTCGACTGCAAAATTGATTGCAAAAAGGTAACAACATTTTACCTGGCAGAAGACAAATGTGTTGAATATGATTGTGTTAAGGACCAAGTCTGAATTCGGGGAATAATGGAGTCTGAAAAATGTTTTTCCGCACGCCTGAAGGAACCATATAACAAGAAACTGATACAAAGCTTGTCCTAAGATGTTCCTCCACATGACATTAGTGATGAAACTTCCTGTTCTTCCAACAGGTGTTCTCTTCATCAGTTCGTCGTTTGGTGGCTCGGTTGCCAGAGCTAATGCGCCAAGGGTGTCCATGATCATATTGACCCACAGAAGTTGAACAGCAGTAAGGGGAGCACTTCCTATGTAAGAAATATTGAAAAATTAGTCTAAATATTGATAACAAAGTGATCAATTTACCATATGATGGTAAATGGTTGGGTTGTATTACCAGTTAGACAAGCTGAAGAGAAGTTTACGATCAATGCAACGATGTTAACGGTTAACTGGAACTGCACAAACTTTTGGATGTTGACATAGACCGAGCGACCCCATTTTGCTACCGTCACTATTGTGGAGAAATTGTCGTCCAAAATTATGACATCTGCACTCTCTTTCGCTACCTGAAGTTCATCATGAAATGTTATTCGAATGCTACAAAAACCTGCTACTTATGATGATGTTCTGCATGTCATCATATTTTCATGCACAAGTAGTAGAAAAAAGATCAGTACGAATATTCACCTCAGTACCAGCAATCCCCATTGCAAGTCCAATATCTGCTTCATGAAGTGCAGGAGCATCGTTGGTTCCATCACCAGTTACGGCCACGACTTCATTAAACGTTGTTCTCAGATGCTTGACCAATGTATGCTTGTCCAGCGGTGAAGAACGAGCCATCACCTGAAACGAGTAAAGCATACAAAGCATGGAGCAAAAGGTTAACTAAAACTGCTATGTTGTGGTATTGAAAGTCGTAAGGCTGTTATGGTATCGAAAAGAACATAAATTCTATAAGCATGTTAAGTACCTGGATCTTGGGAATCAGTTCTTGCAATTCTTCCAAACTTTTCTCCCTAAAAACCGGACCTTCTATAGCTATGCCATCATCAGTAAGTATCCCACATTCTCTAGCAATAGCCTTTGCCGTATTAATGTTATCTCCAGTAACCATTCGGACAGCCACACCAGCCGCATGACAAAGTGCAACCGACTCCCTAACTCCAGGACGAACGGGATCTTTTATCCCCACAATTCCTATACAGGTATAACCTGATTCCGGAATATCCTTAGCAGAAGAGAATCCTTTTTCAAGTTCCGTATACGCAAGGCAAAGGGTCCGAAGGGCCTCGCCAGCAAATTGATTGATGGTCGACGTAAGATGATTGATCGATGCTTCGTCTAAGGGAATCACTTCGCCTTTTGAATTTAGAGTTTTGTCGCATGCAGCCAAAACTATCTCGGATGCACCTTTCGTGTGTGCTCTTAGGCCTCCGTCTGGTAATTCCAGTACGACGCCCATTCTTTTCTTCGTGGAATTGAATGGCTCAACTTTTACTAGTTTTGATGCTTGTCTCTCTGCTTTAAAATCGCCACCTAGAGATAAACCAAACTCCAAAATAGCCGTCTCAGTTGGCGTTCCAAGAATCTCACGCTTCCTTTCTTTGTTAACCACAACTTCTCCACCAGTGTTATTGAAAATTGATTGGAGAAGAATCTTAACAACTGATTCTGGTAGTTCCGAGCTGAGAGAAGCAGCGCTTCCTGGTTTGCTCAAGTCTATCGCTTTCATACAAACGCAAGATTTCACTACAGTCATGCGATTGGTCGTTAACGTTCCTGTTTTGTCACTACAAATAGTTGTGGCAGATCCCATAGTCTCACAAGCAGCCAAATTTCGAACCAATGCTTTGTCGTTCATCATCTTTTTCATGGCAAAAGCCAGACTTAAAGTCACAGCAAGAGGGAGTCCCTCCGGAACTGCAACAACCACAATAGTGACAGCAATGGCAAAATATTCCAATAATTGTAAGGCATCATCGCCTCCCCATCTAAGCGTTGTTCCCTCGCTCCATTTACGTCCTATCATTTTCTGAACTAGAACGGCAAAAGTCACCACAGCAAAGTACAGCCCTATCTTTCCAATAATCGTCGCCACCCCATTTAGCTTAACTTGCAGCGGCGTTTCATCATCCCCTCCTTCACTAAGCGTTGCCAATAATTTCCCCCACTGAGTTCTCATGCCAACGGTCGTAACTAGCATCTTGCAAGAGCCATCTTGAACCTTAGTTCCAGAGAGTAGAAAAGGGTTCTGTTCACTAACCATAACTGGCTCACTTTCTCCTGTTAAACTTGATTCATCAATCAAAACAGAGAATCCCGAAAGAAAAAGTCCATCGGCAGGGACTTGATCTCCAATCGAAAGATGTACTATATCACCAGGGAGAAGTTCATAAATCGACAACTTTTGTCTATAACCGTTTCTCGTCACTTGAATAGATATTTTCTTCTTCTCTTTGTCCAAATCACGGAACTGTAAAGATTGACGATAATCGCTTGTCGCCGTGACAAACACTACTAGCAAGATGCTAGCAACGATTCCGAGACCGTCGTGAGCTCCCTTAGGCCATCCTTCGGTAGCTATCCCTACAATTAGAGAGACAAAAGCACACACGCCAAGGATCATGAGAGTCGTATCTTGAAGCGCTTCCCAAACAAACATCCAAAAACTTTGAGCTTCGCTTTCTTGAAATTGGTTGATCCCGAATAATTCTTGTCTGCGGTTGAGGGCTTCGGCATTGGCTGTAGAAAGACCATTTGTCGCGTCTGTGGAGAGCTTCTCTGCAATGCCAGATGCCCCACCGTGCGTTTTTAGTCTTTTGACATCGTGGCCTTCGACCATGGAACTTAATTCTTCCGCGCATATGTTATAACCGGCATCTTGAACTTCCTGAGGCACAACATACTCACTTGGATTTACACCTGCAGCATTTAGTACAAGGAGTTCATTTAAGGTTGTTCAAAAACCATAAAAGAACCTTAAGTCAAGTGAATTTTGCAATGAGGCTCACCTTGTATGAAATGAACCGCAGCTTTTGAAACAAGGACTGCAATTCTCAGTTTTTCCTGTGAATTTTACAAGATTGAAAGACAGCCAGTCAGCTACTTGAATACTTTATTATTTCTCTATTTGCCTAACATGACCATTATTTTGCCAAAAACAGGACAAATTAACATTTTTAGTGAATCAATCAAAATATCCTCTAAGAAAGATATGGAATGCATAGAATACAGAATGGAATATCCGAACCCAAAAACTGTCAAAACTGCAGCTTAGCTATCCAAGATCTTATTTCATAACAAACTACGAAATCAAACGAGAAACATGTTTGGTCGATACAAGAATTTGTATATCATGAACAACAATAGCGCGAGATCAATCACAAAATCGTTCTATACTACAATCCATCCACGCATTTAAATTTCGGCTAAATTCATAAATTGGTAGACTCATGCTTACTAATCTTACATTAAAGTTTCGGCTTTGGGATATGTATCGGTCTGCTAAATACAGAATCTTCCTTAATCCGATATCTTTTGACTAACATCATAATATTGTTACAAACATGAAATGTGTCATGAACCTGATTAGTTTTGCGCATGGCAGCAGCCTCGTAACGCTTGGAAAGATTGGCAGTGAATCTGAACCGCCGCTTCGGATTCTTCACCACCCCACAAAGATCCCTCCATCGCTGCAAAGCCTCCGACGTCGAATGCTTCGGCTTCACTTTCCATTTATCACTCAATAAACTCTCCATTTTCAATATATTTGAATACTTTCCTTTTTTATGATGGCTCGCTCCTATAGTTTTTTGAAGGTTTATTATAGAACCCAAAGAGGTGAAGAAACATGAGACTTTATTACCATTGTTAAATCATGAAACTGCAAAGAAGCAGCCACGTTAGAAGATTCCAAGAATTTTGTAACCAAAATAAATAAATAGATAAATAAAAAGATTTAAGAATTATCTTGTAACATGCATTGCTAGCTAGAGATAGAATAATTACAGAAAAGATACGTTTTGGTGAAAGAGAAACGAAACATTCGTGGAGTTTAACGATGATCCGAAGATATTGGGATCAATTTGTAGTAATGGTGTTTTTAATTATGGTTTAAATGAAAAAATAACGGATGGATTAACTGTTGCATGAGTTTTTGACCTTAGCTTCTCTTTTTATTGGGAGCTTTGAACGACTAGTGCGGGGTCAAAGGTTATATAAATCTTGATTTTATCAGTTGATTAAATTTTCAATTAAAATTGAAGGGATTATGGCACTAAATTTATGTGACATGCGTAATTAGTAAAAGGCAAAAAATCTTAATTAAAGAAAATTAAAATAAGAGAGATTTTTACCTCTTTTTTTCACAAGTTCTTTTTGCTAACTATGTATAATAGTTTTTATTATTTTTTTAGTTAGATTTGTCTTTATTTACATCTAACATGCATGGAGTCAAGTCTAGGAGATATTTTGTAGGTACCAACAAAAATAACCGTGACTATATATTTTGTGTTTACACAATATGCATTGCAATCAAAAAGTAATAGCATCCAAACGCGCTGCATGATGTTAATATTTAAATTATCAATTGCGCTTAGATTTAGTTTTGGGGATTAAGAAGGTTTATTTAAAGTATCAACCTGTTAATATTTTACCTCTTTTTTTATATATGCATTAAGCTAGTTGTTGTTATAAGAAAAAGGAGTCGTGCAGACACGTCACGAGTGTCCTCCAACACAAATTAGTGGAACGCGGAATGGGACTTTTGCACCTACCCTCGGGTTTTGACGAAATTCACATGCTTTTTCGTTCTTTGAGTTGCAACGAACATGGTTTGATTTGATTTAATTCAAAGCCCAACAAACATTACTAAAGGGTAGTTTCCTTCCTTCTCAAAGGAAAATAAGCTTTAATTTTAATTACAAATTAAGTTAAATGGTGAAAGAAATATGTCTAAGGCACAACATGGCCGCATCCTCTCAATGTCTCCTAGAATGTTATACTTTGCTCTTGCCTACCGTCTACCCCGGTGACTCCAATCCTGAAAACATGATCTCTTTGTCAAAGGTTTTCTCTTAATACAAGACAAGATAGGATGAATGAGATATTTGAAGATCAAACTTGACCAAGAGCGGAAGCACTCAATATAACTCCTAAAGTTGTGCTATCTCGTATTAGAAAAAAAGTCCTATCCTACTAAGACGTCATAAGAAGATGATCCTCTGAAAGCTCTAGAACCAAAACACGACATGGATCAAATTTTTTCACGGCCAATATATCTACTCACTTACCAATTTGATCTTCCATTGACACATACTACACCTCTAAATTTAGATATTCGATATAAGCATCGTGACAAAGATCAAGGAATGTTGTTGAATGCTTCATGTACATACAAGGAAAAAGGTATCTATCTCATGCAACAAGACATTTTGTAAAATGTTATCGATTTGGTTTTATTTTGACTACAATGAACTATTCATACACTATATTAAACAATTAAATTTATATGTTACTGAAATAGTTATCTAACGACTCCATGAAATATTACTATTTTGTAAAGAAGCATCAATAATTTTATGTAGAGCATGTCAACATGGTGTCAACCCTAAAATTTTATTCCATGCAATCGTTGCACGATGAGGTGGTGTATATGTGTTAGATATTGTTATGTAGACGCAAGATTCTAATTGAATTATGATGTTGTTTGGGCCTAAAACTTAGTAAATATTATTATTTGAATGGTTTGTCGCACCTAGGGGTGGGAGGGTCGGGTCGGATTCCCGCGACCCGACCCGACCCGATCGGATTTTTCCCGGGACGGGAAAAATCCGATCCTAAAACCGACCCGTTGCTGAGGGAATTATCTCCGATCCTAAAACCGACCCGTTGTTAGATATTGTTATGTAGACGCAAGATTCTAATTGAATTATGATGTTGTTTGGGCCTAAAACTTAGTAAATATTATTATTTGAATGGTTTGTCGCACCTAGGGGTGGGAGGGTCGGGTCGGATTCCCGCGACCCGACCCGACCCGATCGGATTTTTCCCGGGACGGGAAAAATCCGATCCTAAAACCGACCCGTTGCTGAGGGAATTATCTCCCGCAGCAACTCATGCGGATCGGATCGGGAGCCGCGGTCGGATCCCGATCCGATCCGACCCTCCCGATATTTCCAGTCGCCAAACACACACACACACACAGCAACACAAACACACACCACAAACAAACACAAACACACACACAGCACCCGCCCAACAAACACAAACACACACCACAAACACAAACACACACAGAAACATACACACAACTCTGCGCCGCGCCATCTACGCCCCGACGCCACCTCACCGACGCCGACGACGACGCCGCCGCACCCTCTCCGCCGCTAATCCGCGCCAATTAGAAACCCTAGGTATTTTTTTCAAATTCAAAACTCAAAATTGAATCGAAATTTGATGTTAGTTTGTTAAATTGATTAACCCATTAGTGTTAGAATACTTGTTTATGTTAGAAAACATAGTACCCATTGAAAAATTAGATGTATTTCGGATTAGTATTTCGAATTAGGGTTTCAAATTGGGGGTTTTTCGGATTTTGCCCAATTTGTGGATATTATTGTAAGTAGTATTATTCTTTGATAATAATTGATTGATAAATAACAACACAACAAGAAAATAATTGATTGTAGTATTATTTGTAACGTTATTAAAGTTTTGTAATGTGGTGAAAATACGTCGAGGCGTGAATGATATGATTTGATAAGCATATTTTCTTGTATTTGGTGGTTTGGTTGCATTAGTAATGTATATGTGTTCGTGGTGTTGTAGAAATGGTAAACAAGAGTGGCAAAAGAGGGGGTGGAAGTGTAAGTTCTCCATCCAAACTAGCTCCCCGGCGAAGTCCAATAAAATGTGCTAAGGGAAAGGGGAAGGCCGCGGATACATCACGTGACAAAGGAAAGGCTCCGGAAAATTCACGGGGTATAGAAAAGGGAAAGGGGAAGGCACCAGAAACTTCACGGGGTATAGAAAAGGGAAAGGGGAAGGCAACGGAAAGTGGACGGGGTAAGAGAAAGGGGAAGGCATCGGAAAGTGGACGGGGTAAAGGAAAGGCATCGACGATCTTGTCATCTCAAAAACCATCAAAAAATAAGAGGCATGAACCAGAGGATGGGCATGAATCCCCCCCCCCCCCAATAGATATAACAATGATTACTCGCATGGGCAGTGGGAGGATCATCTACGTACTATTGACGAAGATGAAGAAGAGAATGAAGAAGATGATATGGTAGAAGAGGACACACAAGAGGGGGTGGAAGAGGATGAAGAAGAGGACGAAGAAGAGGATGAAGAAGTTGAAGAACCTATGGAGCCAGTGTATAAGTCATGTATCACTTTCCACACTAAAAAGGATACGGATGGTAAGATCGTGAAGTACCAAAAGATCCACCATTTTACGTCACCGTATTGGGCAACATTTGAACCATTCAAATGCTCTTTAAAGAAATACGTGAAGGGTCGATGCATCAATTACAAAAAGGAAATCGCTGCAGATGGACACATACATGGCACGGGAGGTCTTCAAAATCATAGTAATAGGTGTCCAAAATGAGTTGACAAACTTAGGACAATTCAAAAGAGGTTGGCGGAAGTTAATGGTTCGATGGGAAGTTGGAAGTTTAATCAAGAGTGGATCTTGGAGGGTGTGGTGATGTTTTTGATTGACAATGAGATGTCGTTCATTACCGTAGAGAAGCCTTCTTTTCGGCGTATGATGAAACGAGCATGCCCGAATTTGAGATTGCCAAGTCGAAAGACCATCACTAATGCATGCTATGATTTATATCTTAAGGAAATGCGGAAGATGTTTGCTTTTGTAAAGGAAAATGCTCAGAGTGTGTGCCTCACAACCGACACGAGGACTTCAATTGCCAAGGATAACTACATGTGTCACTATGCACTTCATCGACAATCAATGGAAGTTGAAGAAAAAAATTATAAGTTTTAGCTTGATTTCGGGGCATAAGGGGATAGACATAGCTCGTGATGTCAACAAGGTGGTGGATAAAGATTATAAGATCAACATGGTGTTCACAATTACGGTTGACAACGCGGCGGCAAATGACATGGCACTTGATGAATTGAAGGATTTGTGGTCGGCATGGGGGTTCATTACAAAAGAGCAAGGGGAACGTATGCATATTAGATGCATTGCTCACATCTTAAATCTCGTGGTGCAAGATGGGTTGAAGACGAGAGGCGGTGATTGCACGGTAGATCGCATTCGTTCTTGCATTCGTTATATCACAGCCACTCCCTCTCGGTATACAAAATTCAAAGACACCATATCGGAACTAAACCTTGAAAGTAAAAAGTTGCTTAGTTTGGATGTCCCGACACGGTGGAATTCTACGTATATAATGCTTGAAGCCGCCCTTGAGTTGAGACATGTATTTGATTGTTACGAGCAATGTTGAGACCAACTATGGAAAGGATATGGAAGGCTTGCATCCAACGGAGGATGATTGGATGAAGGCTCAAATGTATGTGGATTTCCTAAAACCTTTCAAGGTTTTGACCGAACTTGTCTCCGGCACCACATATGTGACTTCAAACAAGGTTCTAACACAACTAATTTACATCGATGAAGTTTTGGTCGGGTGGGCGAGCCGTCCAGATGACAAGGAGACCAAGGAACCCGATGATTTGAAGGCAATGGCATTGATAATGAAAGAGAAGTACGATAAGTATTGGGGTACAAATGGGAAGATGAACTATTTACTTTACTATGCCGCCATTGTGGATCCCCAATTGAAGTGGAAGTACGTCGAGGCTATGTTAGACTATGACTTAGAGTTGCGGCGGAAAGTGGGGGATGGTTTCTTACCTTTATTTGATGAGTGCAAGGAAAAGTACGACGAAAGTTCAACCATTAGGCAAACTCAAATGCCTACCCCCGTATCTACCTATCCTTGGATCCCGACGAACCTATTGTCGTCGAAGCACGACACTTTTTTAAGGTAATCTTTTATTATGTCGAATAAAACGTTGATTTACTTATAATACACCTTGTTATTTTCCTATTTATTAACGATTGAATGTAACTTTTGTTAGGAACGTGGATGCTAATGAACCTATACCGAAGCACGAATTTAAGAAATATTTTGAAGATAGGGTCGAGCCATATGATGTAAACTTTGACATATTGAATTGGTGGAAAAAGAACTCCGAACGCTATCCAATAATTGCCAAAATGGCTAGAGACTTATTGGCAATCCCGGTCTCCACCGTTGCTTCTGAATCAGCGTTTAGTACGGGAGGAGGCGTCCTTGATCGGTTTAGGAGCTCGTTGACGCCGAGAATAGTTCAAGGATTAGTTTGCTCACAAAATTGGATAAGGGACGATGATACGCCAATCCAAATTGAGGAGTGTTTAGCGGAGCTGGAGGAACGTGATAGAGGTATGTATATGTTCAAGTTAATTTAATAGTTAACAATTATTTCTCTATATTCTTGTTAATATCACGTGAATTATCCATTGATTAGTTTTTTTTTTTTTGTGTAGAATTTGCGGATATGGGTGAAGATTCCAATTTATTGCAAATTCATGATTGAGTGAAAACATTAACGGTTGATAAGTTCCCGTTAGTGTCTTGGGTTCTTTTAAGACTAATTTTTAATTTATGTATGTTTATGAGTTTTGAATATTGAATTTTAATTTGGTGTTGTTGGATGGATATTGATGAATGGTGGTTTATTTTTATGGTTGGATATTGATGAGGGGATATTGGACCTTATTATTGTGTTCTTCATGAATGGTTTTATTTTTTGTGATGTCGTGTTGTTGGATGAATATTGAGTTATTGACAACGTTTTCTATGATTAAGGGATGGTTTTTTTTTTTGTCGTTTGGCAGGTTTTGTGGCTTTTTTGTGGCCGGGCTTTGATGGGTTTGATGTCGGGGTATGTACAGAATGGGATGCCGTTATTTTGATTTAATGATTCACGAATACTCTATTGGTTGTGGTTTATTTTGAAGCCAAATCTCACATACTGCAGTGCAACTGTTAATGTGCACTTGATATGTGAGTAATCCATCGAACTATGAGGACAAGGATTCATAGCTCTCACCTGGGTATCAATTTTTGTGGCTTGGCGCAAAATTCGACCGGATCCCGAAATCCGCGGAACTCCCGCAATCGCGGGAGTTCCGCACTCTGCGGTGCGGATCGGGAGCCGCGGCGAGCTCCTGATCCCGCCAATTCCCGGGGGCCGGATTCCCGATCCCCGTGGAAATCCGGCCCAACTCACCCCTAGTCGCACCGCTTCACCTAAAACGATTGCATATATTAATTTTTCCATAAGCCTACTCAAGATGGATGAAGCTAGGAGGGGATTCAAACAAATAAATAGTACAATGTACTTGCCCCATAACAGGCCAGAATAATGTAAATAGAAATTGCAGCCCAATTTGGGCCCAATAAGAATCACCCATTCAACAAATCCTCATATTAACTCTGCGCTCTAACAGAACATTTCCTTTTAGAAAGAGAAAGAAAAAAAAAAAAAGCTCCTCCAATTCACAGATTCTCCTCTGCGATTCACTCTCACCTTCGCATTCAGCTCTCTCTTCGAATTTCAAAAATGAGCAAGGGACCAGGACTCTTCACAGATATCGGCAAAAAAGCCAAAGGTGAATTCTCGATTTCAGTACTGATTTCGTTTTTTTTTTCCCAATTTTTGTTCGTAGATATGAATTTGTTTTACTTTCTCGATTTGTAGATCTGTTGACCAGAGATTACCTGTCCGATCACAAATTCTCCGTCTCTACCTACAGTGAATCTGGAGTGGTACGCACGTTGTATTTGATTGTGTTGTTTATATGTGTTTTTATCTGTTTTTACGCATCCAAACCTTGCGCGAGTGTTCGATTTTTGTTTCGGAGTAATACTCTACGATAGCTAGGTTTTCAACATTCGGTACTGTTTTCGAAATAACGATTAGGCGTAGTAGTGTGATTAGGAAATAGATCTACTAGACTGTATTTCTGATGCATTTTATTTGCTTATACAGCATTTCTGTTTATGCGCATCCAAATCTCTTGTGATTGTTCGAATTTTGTTAGTATACAATAGCTAGGGTTTCGTCTTTCAGTAGAGTTGGTGTTGTACTATTACGAAAATAACGATTAGACGTATTAGTGTACTTAGGAAATGGATCTACTGGACTGTATTTCTTGTGTGGCTAGCTAGTTAATTTTACTTGCTTGTACAGCATTTCATGTTGTTTGGTATTTTAGCGTTGCGTGTCGATAAACATCCAGTGTATGATCTGTTACTCTCGATATTTGAGTTGTCTGATCTACTCCTAAGTGGCTGGTACTCATGTATGTACTGAGTACTTGAGACTTTGAGTTGAGTTTGGAGACACGCTGCGAATATTTTTAAATTCATTAGGAGTGCACATCAATCGTTGTCAAGCTGTGGAAATTCTTCAGACTTGTGCATTTAGCTACTTAACTTCGATTTCGTGGTGCATACACTCGACTCTCTAGTGGAAAAAGTGCTGGTTGTGTTTAGTTCTGTGAAAATGCATTCAGTTAATGTTGCTAGACCTAGTTACCTTAGACTCCTAATAACCTACTGAGGAACTCGAGTGGTGGGGTAGTGAAGCAGTTCGTTCATCTCAGAATGTAGTATCTATTATAGAATGCTTAATTTTGCTTGTCGAAAATGCTTGTTCCTGTATATCTCCTGAGGTTGGAAAATTTTAATTGATTGTAATTGGCAAGAAATCTTGTATTTGGAGACCTGCAGAGTTGATCTTTGTTTGCGATTATTTGTAAGAATTATTTAGGATATTTTGAGTGGTAGAACAGTTGAAGAAAGGCCAATATGTATCTGAATTATGGTGCCCTTAACCCTGCTAGGAAGCCACTAGATATCATTGTTAAGCTCATTTGTTCATTGGGATGGATTATACTTTATTGAGTATGGAAACTAGATGATTGGCAAACAGACAAACATGTGTTGTAATGGTATCGTAAGGCCTTTAGTGCAATTCAGAAACGCCTCAAATATATTTTGGTCTCTCTTATACAGGATGTCTTTCATACTGTATGATATGATAATTGTGCAGGCTTGAAAAGCTTACTTCAATCACTCTTCATTGGAATCCATGTTACTTGATATAGATGTAGGTGTGTAGTGATCTATATTTAGATATTTGAACTACAAGAGGATTGGTGCCCTGATACTAATGGCTTACCGGTCATGATTGGAAGTAGGAAGATTGATAGGACACTGCAATACTAGGTACGCATTAAAATGACATAAGGATGATCAAGTAAAAGTAGTGGCAGCGACTAATAGTACTTCACTTTAAGAGATCAAATGAATCACAAATGGGTACAAGACTGACTAGGTCTAATGTGATCTGTTGTTTGCTTGGGTCTCTCTGTGCGTTTTTGCTTGACTAACTGTTTTATTCTTTTCTGGTTTATTCAGTTTCACATACATTTCTAGAGGTTTTCATACTGTAACTCACAATGTAACTTTCTTGATATTGTAAACCCGTTTGACGTCTAACTTTTTACTTCTGTTTGTGGGCGCAGGCACTGACAACTTCCACAGTGAAAAAAGGAGGTTACTCATCTGGTGATATTGCAGCCCAGTACCTGTACAAGAATACATTTACTGATGTCAAAGTTGACACAGAATCTAACGTGAGATTCTGAAACCCCATTAATACATTATTGTCTTAGCGTCGCTTCTCTGATCCTTTCTTTTCTTTTTGCAGATCTCAGCAACACTAGCTTTTGCTGATATTGTTCCCTCTTCTAAGACCATCGCCACCCTGAAGTTTCCCAACTATGAATCTGGCAAGGTACGTGCTGCCCTACGACATAATTCATGACAGCCTTCCCTTCTCTTACTTAATGATAATTTTTTGGCTCATGCAGCTGGAAGTTCAATATTTTCACCCTCATGCATCCCTTACTGCTGCCGTTGGTTTCAACCAATCACCTCCGCTTGATCTCTCAGTCACCCTTGGTACCCCAACCTTTGCTCTGGGTGCAGAGGCAGGTTATGAGACCACTTCTGGCAAATTGACGAAATACACTGCTGGCATCACTGTGACAAAGCCAGATTCCTGTGCTTCAATAATTCTGTAAGTCATGAAGTTAATTTTTCACCAATTATCGCAATATTGCTTTGATTTTAATCCTTCTCTTTGTAGGGGTGACAAAGGAGACACCATAAAGGCATCATACATACATTTCATGGATCAATTGAAGAGGACTGCTGCTGTGGGAGAGATCACGAGGAAGTTCTCCACAAACGAGAACACTTTCACGGTAGGAGGTTCTTACGCAATTGACCCTCTGACACTGGTGAAAGTGAAGCTCAACAACCATGGCACCCTAGGTGCAGTTTTGCAGCACGAGCTCATTCGCAAATCACTCGTTACTATATCCAGTGAATTTGACACCAAGGCGTTGGACAGGACTCCAAAATTTGGTGTGTCCCTCGCTCTGAAGCCTTGAGAGAGCATACTGGTGTTTGAATACATTACTGTTCTTAGAGTTGCGTCTGAAGGAAGCGCGGAAATAAGCAGTTACAGCTCAGTGCTGTTTCTAGATCCTCAGTGGTCAAGCTGCATGAGGACATCATATCTTGGCATTTTCTCTATTTTTACATCTGTCCATTTTGTTCTTATTGTTGAGGTTTTTTTGATATGACCACTATTCTTTGAGTTCCATGCCCAACAGTGAACTCTTATGTTTTGCATTTTATTTTGCTAAAAATGGATTTAGCTGAGAAGCCTGCCTTTTTTGAATCTTTTTCCTGTTTCTAATGCTTCCTAGAATGCACATGATTTCGTTAGTATTATTTTCATTATCTCTAGAAGCTGCTTTATGAAGACTGCATTCATATTGCATGCTTAGATGCTATACTTAGTAAGTTCGCCGCATGGTTCTATCCACCAACCTTTTCGTGAGTTTATGGCGCACACAAAACCTCATCACTGTGCTATTGTATTCCTAACTACTTCAGTTTTTCCCTTCGAAAATGGTTATGCTTTGGGTTTGGAAATGCCTTATTCGAACTGTCACTAGCACAGCTTATTTTTTGCTTGTTTGAACATATCTTAGTATTATTACTCATTTGGAAATAGAATGTTATGCCACAATCGATAATCTGTATAAAGTAAAGGCGCAATCCAAGCAAAAAACTGAAACTCTACGTGCGTATAATTTTAGTATTTAGCAAAAATTAACAACTGTCAAACCCTCTGTTATGCCACAAGGCGAACATCATACGTGTTTATAAACAAATGATTCAAAGGCGCACACCAAGCAAAATACTTGAGCATTACACAAGTATAATGTCAGTATTAAGCAAAAAGCAACGAACGAGACCACAAACGTGTAGATCATCTGTCGTGTTTGTAAACAAATGAGTCAAAGGCTTGTGTTGAACAAAGAATTTTGCTATATTCCTTGATTTCCTACATTTGGATCTAGACATTGAACAACTTATGAACAACTGTCAAAACAATAGGTGAGAAAACAAGTTCAATCGTATTAGAATCGATACACACTGTCCATTCACAATGTCATGACATACACCATGAATCATGCATATGCCTCAACCCAATATGACTCTATGCCTGTTAACATTTTACGAAAATCACATCGAAATGCAACCCTGGGTAAAGTGTAAGATCGCCAAACATCAAATCCATACACACAGTACAACAACTAAAACTACCTTTAACATGGCAAGTCTTATACAAACTATCAGTCTATCACTACGACGCATTATTATGATCAACGAAACGTAAATTGTGCTCCCCTACCCTAAGTGCAGCAACTAATCAGCAAATCATACATGTAACAAAATAACATTTTAAAACAAAATGTAGCAACAAGTAATCAGCAAATCACATAAAAACTCAAAACCGAAATTCATTCGTACTATTTATCCGTTAAAACGGTCATCAACAAAACTAACAATTACTGAACCAAAATCAATCAATGGTCTGCATAACATCCTCCGCAGTAAATTTCTCTCCCTTATCCTTATCCGCCGCGGCCCGTCCCTTCGCCTTCCTCTCAAGCAGCGATTTCCGATCCTTATCCAATCTCAGCTTCGTGATCACAACTTTCGAAGGATGAATCCCCACGTTGACCGTCGACCCGTTCACTTTCTCCCTTGTGATCCGTTCAATGTGAATCACCCATTTCTTGCGGTACACCTGCACGACCTTCCCGTCGCGTCCTTTGTACGTGCCGCGAACGACTTGTACTTCATCGTCCTTGCGTACCGGCATGGATCGGGCGTTGTACTTTGTGCGGAGCTCGCCGGAGAGAGGGGCCGACATTATGACGCGGCGGAGGGAGGAAGGCGCGGTGAAGTGAGCCTTGCGGGACTTGCGCCGGGAGGAGGAGACGCGAGGGTTGTACTTCATTGTAGCTGGTGGTGGCGGGATTTGCAGCGTGTGTGAGTGCTTTGTTTCGATTTGGGGAGAATCAGAATTTAGGGTTTATGGTGTTTTTATATGTGTGTATTTGGGTTGGGCTTTTAGTGGTTTCTCTAGTGGGCTTACAAAATGGGCTTGCAATGGGCCAAAACTGTGTTGGTAAGAGACTTTTAATGTGTATTTTGGTTTGTTATTCTCGAATGGACAACGCTAGAAGAGGGCTAGAGCTCACAGGAGATCGGAGCTCGATGGAGAGTCGTCGTCTTAAAACATATACCATAATATACATTAGCTTCACCGTTGAAGAAGATAATTAAGTAACGAATCATTTATGCTTATCATCTAGAAATTAAACAAGCTACGTGTCTAATGTACCATTGAACGAGCCGTATAACGTGTTGTCTAACACGTCATTTGACTCGTTGTGATGCTAATTTTTTGTAGTGACTTATGCTTTGGGAGTTTACGACGGATCGTCCCATCTTAGCTCTCATACAATTGCTAAGTGCAATTTACCAAACTCAAAGATTGAAACTTCAAGTTGATCCTGATTGATTAACCTAATCAATCAAGTTTGATTGTGGAGCGCATAGCAAGCATACTCACGAAATCTTACCGCAAAGAACTATTGTAACAAATGCATTAGCTTGCAATTGTATTTGACAATTTTAGAAGTAAATGACGCCGAAACTTTGTGAAAAAAAAAAGTAAAATTGTAACAACTAACAAGTTAAATCATAGTTAAAGTTTAAATTATTCAGATTCGAACTTTTACGCCTTGTAGTGATCCACTATAATGTAGGCATGGAATTCTATTCACGAAATAAAAGACGAGTGATGTAAACAAACGGTGCATCTATTTCAATTTGTTGTTATAAATACGCAATTAGATAAGATTATTAATAATCGCTCCATAATGAAAAAATATAATTTTCAAAACTTAACACATGTTGCATAAAATAATTCTTCAATCCGCACCCACTTGTTATAACACAACTCCGAGTCCCAATAAATCCAAAGAGAATACATCAAATCGATGTAATTGAATTGTACCTTCACGTTTTATGATTTTAAAATACATACAAAATTTAGAAAAATAACAAACCTTCCACAATAAATTACCAAGTAATACAACAACCATATTATGGCTGCATGTGCATGAATTTCATACGTGTAAGTTCCTCTCTGACGCGTTCTCGCCATGCAAAAGCATGAATCCACTAAGTGCAAGTTACCGAACTCAAACCTGATTGAGACTTCAAGTTGATCCTGATTGATTGACTTAGTCTGATCGTGGAGCACCTAGCAAGCACGTGAAATCTTACCGCATAGAACTATTGTAATAAATGCATTAGCTTGGAATTGCATGCATTTGACAATACTATAGGGAAATAGAGTCGAAACTTTGTGAAATAGTAACAAACAACAATTTAAAGCATTTTAGTAAAGTTCTAATTATTTGGATTCGAACTTTAACTATTGCCATGTAGTGAACACTATAGTGTTGTCACGGTTTAATTATGTTCAATAAATAAAAGACAACTTGTGATAAACAACGGTGCATCTATTTCAATTTGTTATTATAAATACTCAATCAGATAAGATTATTAATAATTGCTCCATAATGAGAAAATGTAATTTTCAAGATTTAACACATGTTGCATAAAATAGTTCTTCAATCCGCACCCACTTGTTATAACACTGCTATCTAAATTCTCCGAGTGCCAATAAATTCCAAAGAAAATACATCAAATCTATGTAATTGAGTATACCTTCACGTTTTATGATTTTAATACACATCCAAATTTTAGAAAAACAACAAACCTTACATAATAAATCCAACAAGTAATACAACAACCATATTATTATGACTGTATCTGCATGAATTCCATACGTGTAAGCTCTTGTAGGACACGTTCTCGCCATGCAAAAGCATGAATTCACTATAAATGTGATACCCCATCAATCAATTATTTCATCGTAGTACAACCATTACAACTCATATCAATTCTATACATCATAGCAAAAAAACTAAAGTTAGTATTATGGCTAAGTTAGCAATTTTTGCTGTCCTCTTTGTTGTCCTAATCGTCGCCGCCAATGCCACCACCTATACCACCACGGTGACCACCACCGTCGCTTACGAGGAGAACCAATGATGGAGAAGATGATGAGGAAGATGATGAGGAAGGCGTATCATGGGCGTATCCTTATCCGTTTGGTATCCGATACGGGATACGGAGCCATTTTCGGAGTATCCGTGCAACATAGGTTGCAATCCCTTCTTAATCACGAAATTTGATAACTAGCTCTCGTACTAATTTTGAGCTATCAATATTGATTACATTTCTTAATGTTTTCCAAAGTTATGTAAAGTCTAGTGAGCCTTCGATATAAAATATTTAAAAATATAACGGTTGTAGTATATTCGCAAAATTTTAATAATCTTACTGGAAAAATGCAACTAAAAGAGTTACAGAATAGTTATTTGCCAATTAAAAACAAACACAAGGGTGATTCTCTTTTACATAAAAAGAAAGTTGGGATATTTAAATTTTTTAGCCATACTTAAGTTATAATAATCTTTACTAGCAAAAAGCCGCACGCGGAGACCGCATGCAATTTTCTCTTTAGTGTAAATTATGTTTTGAGTCGAATTAAGGGGAATTGACAAATTGAACTTATCAAGAACATTGGAGTACCCTCTCTTTTATTAAAAGAGAAACAAAACTTACATTCTTAGAACTCCCCTATTGCAATATGAATTAGGCGAATAAAGAATTATGATGTTTAGAGAAAGTAAAAAAATGTGATATAATTGCTTAATTTGCACGGGATAAACGTTATGAGTGGAAAAAACTTACTATAAGATCAATCAAAGGTTAGTTTTAAGTGTTTTTTCATACAAAATATAATACAATCGTGGAATAAAACCAATTCTATAGCAAAGTGCGAACATTACCTAAATAATACTTAGGACAATATTCTACCGTCGCACACCTTCTGTGTTCAATAAATCACTTGAAACGTTTAATGTTAAATTGCTAATTTTATTGCTTCATAACATACTTGAAAATGATTTAAATATAATCTGTAAGATACATTATATTACCAAACTGCGATCTTGTACAAACTAATTGAAATATTGCTGAGAAGATGGAATGAGAAAAATGTGCTCATATAAAGGTAAAAAATATGAAGGATATACTGGAGAAAAGAAATCCGTTGATTTCCTCAAAATGTGGCCATGCACTCAAGGTCTGCATTTGTAAAGAACAGTAATATATAGCTGCAATCAAAACAAACAGAAAAGATAAAATCAAATATTATATTCCCGCAATAATTTAAGTGATTGATCTGGTAGAGACGCAATTAGTGAGAATAGCATAACTAATCCCGAATAGAAGCGGGTAATATTTTTTCCTAGTATACATGTTTATATTAACTTTTATGCTTTTAGATAGTAATTATGTGTGAACTAATACAAAATGTGTGTAATTATGTTGAAGTGTCTAATGCTTTTTCTTCATTTGCTTTATATTAGGAACAATACGGAAATGCATATGTATAATTATATTGTACATAGAAACAGTAGTATGTCCAGATAAGTTATATCGTTTAATTAACCTTATTTTATAACAATGAAAAAAAATATCATGCAAACAAAACAGATTGAATATGTAGAAAGTAAAGATTGCAATAAATTAAGCAAATTTAGGAGCAAATAATTGAGCCGAGCGATAGACCTAGATTCAACAGTTAGGACGATGAGGCGTTCGAATTTGGAGGATATGAAGAAGCGGAACAGTGTGTGGCCGAGCGTACCGTGGCCTTGGGTCTTTGTGGCTGCTATATGGATCATTTGGAAACATCGTAACGCTCGGGTGTTCCACGAAAAAGAGAATAATATTGTGGGTCGCATATTCCAAACTAAAAGTGTTAGCTATGGTCTATTTGACGGAAGGAGAAGGAGAGGCAAAAATAAGGACGCTAAGTGGAAGAAGCCTAGGGCAGGATGGTATAAGCTTAACATTGATGGTGGCCTTAACATGGCGCGAAACATGGGTATGGCAGCGGGAGTCCTTAGGGACGAGGAAGGGAAATGGATTTGGGGGTTCGCCAAGCACCTTGTTGCATCAACTGTTGATGAAGCATAGTTGGCGAGGCGTTGAAAAAGGGACTAGAAATTGCGTGGGAAAGGAGGACGCAACAACTTGAGGTGAAAACGGATTCTCTTGTGGTGTATAAGCTAATGAACGAGAATATTGCTCCAAACCCAGGAGTTGTGGAACTAGTGCAAGAGTGTAAGGCCTTGATTCATAAGATGTGGAATTGCAAACTTAAAAATGGATTCCAAGGATAGCAAATGGAGTCGCTGATGAACTTACAAGATTGGATGTGCAAGACCAAGGGCGAGACTTATTTTGGGATACTCCTCCCCTAGTGTTAACACTTTTTTAGCTAAAAACTTGGCCTAAGGGCCCTTATTTTACTTTTTTTTTCTCGTAAAAAATAAATTAAAATTAAGTAAATTAAAGGAAGAGTAGTGATTAACCGAAAACCGATCAAGTGTGCAATCAAAATAAATTGAAATATGATAAGATTAAACGATCCTAAAATCAAAACAATGTGAAGAGATATGTTACATTTTGAAACTGAAAAGGTAAGATCTAAAAAGGATTCTAAATGAAAAGAAACTGAAAGATCACGTCAAAACACACACACACACACACACACACACACATATATATATATATATATACTCATAAGTAATGAAAAGCAAAGTTATATATTTAGCCTTCTAGTATTATATTTATACTATTATGTAAAGAAATGCAAACTGTAACACCAAACTTTTAACTTCCTTATAATTTTAGTGTTGGCGCAATGTTTTGTTATCAAGTTTCTAATCTAGCCTTAGATTTAAGTAGAATAATTAACTACAATAATTATGGTAATTATCGATTTAGTTTTCTAAAATTTGAGACTTTATATATATAATTTTTGTATCCTTATATATATATATTTGATTTTTACTCATTTAAGTTATTTTTTAATCATCATATTAAAATAAATTTTCAATTACGCGGGGACCGCGTGCCAACTTTTGTAATATATATTATATAAAGAAAATCATGTTGACACAATTTTTTTGATTATTTTTCTTTAAGTATATTATTAAATTTTATTATTATTTAGGATATAACTGTAATCTATTTTCATTAAAGGAAACAGGTATTACCTAACTTTCTCTTACATAAAAGAAGGTTAATAAATATAGATTCTCTATCCATTACTTAAATTATAATAACTTCATAATATAGATTAATTATATTACACTTAAAATAAATTTAGTCATGCGGGACCGCGTCCCAACGTTTCTAATGTATATATATATTTTAATTAAAAAAGACTTTCGAATTAGTTTGAATATTATTTTAATTTGTTCTAGTAAAATCTACTTATTGGAGTAAATAAAATTTTATTAATTTGCTAAGATTAAGGAATCAATATTTATGGCAAATACTGATACGTGGTACATTAATAAATAATAATTCCGAAAACCGTCTGCTTACCATTATTAATCTGAGCCATTGAAAGAATTAAAAACTTGTGGGGAAAATTTGAAAGAATTAAAAACTAATAGAATTGTTCTATAAATGTTGATTATATTTTAAATTTTGAAAATATGCATTAGGACAACACCATCCAAGATCTTATATTTGGTCGTAATCTTATTTTTGTTGTTGTAAATTTTCGAAAACCTTTATCGAAATTTTATTAAATATTATTCTAGTTTCATGCAATTCGTTTTGGAGCTCACAAGTTTATTACTACATCAAAGCCAAAAAATGCGAATTTGATCAAATATGTAAAAGAAGAGACAAAGTTATTGTTATATAAATTGTACTCTTCCACATTATTTATATCTAATACAAGTAAATAAGTAATATATATATATATAATAATAATAAAGTATGAGAAAATTTGTAAATAAGTAATATATATATACATAGAAATCGTCGCGCCTCTCCTCTTCGATCATCCAAACTAAATTTTATCATCTGAGCCATATGGTAATTATTCCCTGTTTCTCTTTGTTTTTTTTTTTGGTAGAAATAAAGGAAAAAAGCCCTTAGGCTACATCATTCGCTAAAATAGAAATAAACTCGGGGGGCGGGGTATGCATAAAACAAAGTCCACCATCCGCGTCGTAACCATGTTTTGCTAAAGCATCCGCTAGCTTGTTCTTTTCTCGTGCGACCCAATGTAGCTCGCATGTCCAAGGATTCTTGAGGAGTGCGCGGCATTCCTCAATTTTGTGTTGCATAGTCGGCTCGTGTAAATTATTCTCCATGATCAGCTTGAATGCGCCCAATGAGTCTGTCTCAACCGTCAGTCTTGCGATGCGTCTTTCCCACGCCAAACTCAGCCCTCTCCTTATGGCCTCTATCTCGCACTCCAAAACCGTAGGGCACCGTAGTACTTCTTTGAAACCCCAAATCCAGTCCCCCTTAGCATCGCGCAACACCCCTCCAATCGCGCCTTTGTTTCTTCGCGGTTCGACACTCCCGTCGACGTTAAGTTTCAGCCAATCTGCCTTAGGATGTTGCCAAATCACTCTCTTTTTAGAATGCTGCCCATACTTAGCTTTAAGCATGTCGATGCTCAAAGTTTTAATTTGACAAACCACCGCGTAATTCTTCTCCCGCTGCCCTTTGAATATTCTAGCGTTTCTCGCCTTCCATATGCACCAAACACTTTCCGCAAATACAATATTCCATGGAACATTAGGCAATAAGTGACACCATGCTTCAGCGTTCTGGAGATTTTTTTTCAACCAACAATCCTCATGTAGTGAGTTAAATTCGTGCCAAACTTTTGTGGGGAGTAGAGTGCGCCATACCTTTTTGGCATCAACACAATGTCTCAAAATATGTAAGGTAGTCTCATCGGTTTGTTTACAACTCTCGCACAAGGCTGAATCCGTGATCTTTCTCGTCATCCTCAAGTGATTTGATGCTAAACGGTTTTGACTTACCAACCAAAGAAAGAATCGAAGTTTGCTGCTACACGGAGCCGACCATATCCATGAATATTTCCTTAGCACGTTCCTTCCCGGATTTTGCATACGGTAAAACAGCCTGTAAGCGCTTTGGCATGAAAATCTTCCATCCGCAGTTTCATTCCAGAGCAGCCTATCGTCTTGGTCCGACAACGTCGGTTCCTTACCGCCGATTACGTTAGTCCAGCATGCGTTCACATCCGTTGCAATGTTGTCGAAGCACCAGGTCCCCTCGGTATTAATAACGTCGCAAAGACGCAAATGCTTATCCTCCTCCTCAATATTTGGTACAAACTCGCATAGTCGTGCTTCCCCAAGCCAATTATCGTACCATAGCGAAATCCGATCGCCTCTTCCAATTTTCCAGCGCACGGAATTTTTAATGAGATCAATGCAGCGAGTAATACCTTTCCAGGTAGCGCTGTCCCCTGCCCTTGATTTATAGTCGAGTAGTCGTCGTTCGCGTAGGTATTTTTTCACAACAATTTCGCCCCAAAGACCTGCATTATTTTCCAACAGTTTCCAGGCGCACTTTGCAAGAAGTGCCTGATTGTTAAGTCGTGCGAGTCTCAATCCAAGTCCGCCCTTATCCTTTGTGTCCGTAACTCTTTGCCAACCCACAAGATGGAGTTTTTTGATGTTTGGATCGCTAGACCATAAAAAATCACGATTCATCTTGTCTAATCTTTTGCAAACGTTGTCCGGGAGCCAACAAGATTGCATAAGGTGGATAGGGACAGCCGTCGACACTGATTGGATTAATGTCGTGCGCCCCGCCAATGATAACGTTTGGCTCTTCCAACCCGAGAACCTCGTGAGGAGTTTATCAAACACCTCTGTAAAATCTTCACGTTTGATGCGCCCGTGAAAAAGTTGTGCCCCGAGATATTTTCCAAGGTGGAATGTTTGGGCGAATCCAAAGACTGCGCATATGCGTCTCTTCAAATTCCATCCGTCGGCTTGTTTCTCTTTTTTGAAAAGTAATAGCGCTATGATATTATTTTTTGATGAGTCCGCCTATCTTTTCTTTCTTTCTTGTAATTTGAAATTTAGTTAATTAGCTAATTGAGTATATTTGGTTGAAACGTTGAGTAGATTGTTTGGACCGGGCTTAGGCTTGGGCCCTGTGAAACAATTATTACCAATTAGTCTGGGAAGAGTTCAATTGATCTTCAAAAGCTATGAAGTTTTTTTTTTTTTTTTTTGATACGAGTGATTTGAGGCATATCAGCATGAAATCCACAATATAGTGATAGTTTGGGTTAAATTATACTTTCATTTCCGTATGATGTATGACTTTATTTAATTTGTTGTAAGTACGTAGGATCCTTCTGATGACGACACACCATGAGAGGGCTTTTGTTTGAATTTATGGCTTTTTGCAGTAATCAACAGAGTATTAGATTAAATTAGATCGTTTTATTCCTTCTTTGTTCATTAATCTTTTGTTTCCTTTGTTATTATACCTTTTTTTTTCTTTCTTATCATCTACTATTTATTATACAAATGAAGTTTTCGAAATTGTATTAAATATTTATTATGTATAACACTTGTAATAGTTTTTATTTATTTATTATGTATAACACTTGTAATAGTTGTTTGAACTTTCAAACAAAATATCGAGAGAAGGTAAAATAATTAGAAGGGCAAATTTGGAAAACTAAAAAATAACGGGGAAAAACAATCGGTTCTATAGTATTGTAGAAGGAAAACATAGAAGAGCTAGCGAAATCAGAAAATTAAAAATCCCCCTTTTCCTCGGCATCCTTCCACAAGGGGAACAATTATATTATATGTAATTATAACAAGTTACATTTGCATCACAAAATTATATGTATTTCATCACTAAATCGTAGAAAACTTGAGGTTTGTACGAATTATTGACACACTCGCAAAATTGGGGTGCACATACAATGATATCTACTAAAGACCAGTCATACCAATTTTTTTCGTCCGTTTACAGTATTCGGGACACTTGTGGTGGATGCAGCCTTTACTGTTGTTTGATTGTAATTATGTTGTTACACGTATTTCGTTTTCTCCCATTTGTCGTCTCAAATTCTTCGCATGGAAGCTAGCATGCAACCGTCTGCCCACCCGTGGCAAATTGAAGGAATTTTTTGATATACAAGATGACTATTGTCGTTCCTTTGTGGATCAAATAATGAAACTCTCCACCATATCTTTGTTGGCTGCAGATTTACACAAAAGGTGCTTTTTTTCCTCCAAGTGGAATTCTAAACTTAATGCTTTCACTAACTTAGAATTCATTGCTTGGTTGAAAGTTTTATTTGACCCGAATTCTGGAGTTACTCCTCCTGATTCTCACGCGGAGTTTGTTAACTTCTGTCTTTACTGTTGCTATCTTATTTGGTCAAACAGGAATAAATCTATCCAGGGAAGAAATCCTATTGATGAAATTTATGTTGCCAAGAGAGTTGATCTAAATGCCAGAGAATGGATATGAGCTCAAATTCATAAAGCTGCGATCAATGTTGATGCGCCGTTGTCCTACTCTTGGACTCCTCCGCCTTGCAATTGGATCAAAATCTCAACGGACACGGCTTTCAAATATGGAAATGCTACAATTGCGTTCATTATTCGGAACCATTGCGGAGGTATCATAACGGCTTTTGCTGAAAACATGACAACCTTTGATCCAAACAACGCTGAAACTATGGCTATTCTCGCGGCCACTACCTTCCTGGATGGAAAAGGATTCCTTAAATGCAAGTTTGAGACATATTATGTCAATGCTGTTAACCAAATTGGAGAGTCTTAAGATCTTGCATTCTGGACCTGTGCGGATGAAGTCGACAAAATCCGCCAAGTCTGGAGGAAGTTCCCCAATTGGAAGATCCGCAAAATTCCCCGTCTCGACAACAAAGATGCACACAACTTAGCCAAATAGGCTAGAGACAACTGTTGGAATTGATTGTTCTCTCCCACATCCCTCCCTCGTGAGTTACTTTCATTTTCACCCACTTTTAAGGCCAACTTTTACATTGAATGTAATGAACTTTCTTAACTTTTTACATATCTAATGCATTAGTAATTTCTACCAAAAAGAAAAGGAAAAAAAAAACAAAATCCCAGTTATATTGATATAATAAAGGATATCTTATCATTGTTCAAAAAAATTTATTAAAACCAATGAAAAGGAATTTATTTGTATTACCTTTTTTTTTTACAAAAATAAAATAAAAAATCATGTAATACAAATTTCATGCAATTAAATAATGAGAGTGTGTCTCTCAAAAAATAAACAATATTAAAAGGCCCAATAATGGGCCATGTAGGGTAGCCCAAAAGACAAACATTTGAATATTTTATAACCCTAAAAATCCGGTTCCCCAAGAAACGGCGTCACAACTCACTACCATATTTTTCGTCCAAAATGAGTTCATCGTCATCGGCCTCATGGAAAGCGTCGGACTCGGAGCCGCCGTCCGACTCATCGGGTGATGAAACCGGAGCGGAGGTTTACCCGGAAGGAGTCCCTATTCCAATGGCCAGGACTCACCTCGCCCGCGCGTGCAAATTTCAAACTAAAACAAATGCCCAAATGGCGGAGGTGCAAGTGCAAGGTATCGAGCTATTTTGTTGCATTATGATATATAGCAGTGTATTATTCGAGGTGTTATGGACATGGTAGTGTATTCGAGCTATTTTTGATTGTTGGTGTATTGTTAATTGCGAAGGGTGGTGTTGACTTATATATTCGGATATGTAATATCATTTTGAGCTGTTTTTGTTACAAATATAAATATATATTTGGATCTTTTGACTGATGGTGTGTTGTTAATTGCAAAGGGCTGTGTTGATTTATATATTCGGATATATAGGATCATTTTGAGCTGTTTTTGTTATATTTATGGTATGTTCAATCATTTATAAATATATTTGGATCTTTTGATTTGATTGGTGGTGTGTTGTGTTAACTATAAAGGGTTGACATATCATATTATTGTGCTGACTAGCTTGTTATATTCGAAATCATATAATTGATTGGTGGTGTGTTGTTAAAATATATTGTGTTGATATATTATAATTCGGATTGCGTGACAGCAGCTGCACCGCGTGCCCGTGGACGACGCCCCCCCCCCCCCCGCCAGTCCCCGTGGTGATGTGCAGAAGGCTGCAGTACGCCTCCACCACGACAGGTTTCACCTTATCCATCCCCTCCGCTTTCATCACCTAGACCACGTCCGCGCTCGGTTTCTCCAGAGTCATCGGCTTTACCGTTGAAGAAGAGAAGATTTGACCCATCTAATTTGACCCCGCCCCCTCAAGAAACTTCCCAACTCCACGGCCTAAACTTATCCCTTAGGAAGCATCCTCGTGAACCATTCACCATACTTGTCACACTGGCTAACTATTCACCTCACAATCAGCCTCCTCCACCACCACCTCAGAATGATCAACCTCCTCCACCACCACCTCAGAATCAGCCTCCACCACCACCACCTCAGAATGATCAGCCTCCACCACCACCACCTCAGAATGATCAGCCTCCACCACCACCTCCTCAGAATCAGGCCCCACCCATTGATGATGACATTACCTTCATGGAGCTACTGCATAAGATGCAAGGAATTTGATGGGGGTATTTTAGGACTGGCCCAGCACTAAGGATTGGGCCGGCCCATAATCGTATCGAATTGGCCCAATTCGATACCTTCAGCGCATCGAATAACCATCATTC
This sequence comes from Linaria vulgaris, assembly GCA_948329865.1. Lineage (NCBI taxonomy): Eukaryota > Viridiplantae > Streptophyta > Magnoliopsida > Lamiales > Plantaginaceae > Linaria > Linaria vulgaris. Next base: position 5,858,727 of record OX415250.1, on the reverse strand, counting down.
GATGCGCGCATCGAATCGATATGATTCGATGCGCTTTATACAGTTGTCAATGGGCCCCGCGTAGCGAGGCTATTATATATATCACGGTTTTGAGCATTCAGAGGGAGATCGAACCCGAGCCCCAACTTTACCACATCGAATGACCCTATTCGATACGCACCCCTGTTCGACACGTGATTAGATTCGACACCAATAGTATTTTATCAAAGACGTATCGAATTAAGCCGCATCGAATCAAACCGGCATCGAATCAAACCGACATCGAATCAGTAGCGTTCGAGGCGTACATCGAACGACCGCAATTCGATGTGTTGTTTAATTTATGTTATTTACATATTTAAATCAGTGTAAGATATGTAATAAATAGTAGGTGTTTCGGACAAAGTTAGTCCGGTTTACTTTAATGGATTAACATTATTTTGGTTATTTATATTCTGATTGTATTGTTTTACTGTGTTCTATTACCGTGACGAAATTAGACCAAAATATTGGCGCCGTCTGTGGGAACACCGTTAACACTGTTTTAGATAGGGTAGCTAAGATGACAAGTAAACCGCGCTTGAATGCGGTTGAAAAACGGCAAACGGAGAAAAAGATCAAAATAAAGACAGAAGTGAGTCAAGAGCGAATTGAGCCTAAAGAACAGGGGCAAGATAAAATAGAAGGTCAGTTGTTGAAACAATGGCAAGAATGTAAGATGGAGCCTTTAGGGGAGTTCAAAGTCGTTCAGCTTTTCAAAGAAAGTTCTGAGAAAGTAATCAAGATTGGAGCTGAAATGGCTTGGATTATAGAGGCTGCGTTGGTAGATTGTCTCGGACGAAATTCAGATATATTTGCATGGTCCGATTATGACCTTCTCGGGATAGATTCTAGGATTATAGTGCATCGTTTGAATGTAGATAAGAGTGCAAAACCAATACGACAGAAGAAGCGGAATTTTAGCAAGGAAAAGAATGAAGCAGCGGCATCCTTCCACAAGGGGAACAATTATATTATATGTAATTATAACAAGTTACAGTTGCATCACAAAATTATATGTATTTCATCACTAAACCGTAGAAAACTTGATGTCTGTACGAATTATTGACACACTCGCAAAATTGGTGTGCACATACAATCTAAAGACCAGTCATACCAATTTTTTTCGTCCGTTTACAGTATTTGGGACACTTGTGGTGGATGCAGCCTTTACTGTTGTTTGATTGTAATTATGTTGTTACACGTATTTCATTTTCTCCCATTTGTTGTCTCAAATTCTTCGCATGGAAGCTAGCATGCAACTGTCTGCCCACCCGTGGCAAATTGAAGGAATTTTTTGATATACAAGATGACTATTGTCGTTCCTTTGTGGATCAAATAATGAAACTCTCCACCATATCTTTGTTGGCTGCAGATTTACACAAAAAGTGCTTTTTTTCCTCCAAGTGGAATTCTAAACTTAATGCTTTCACTAACTTAGAATTCACTGCTTGGTTGAAAGTTTTATTTGACCCGAATTCGGGAGTTACTCCTCCTGATTCTCACGCGGAGTTTGTTAACTTCTGTCTTTACTGTTGCTATCTTATTTGGTCAAACAGGAATAAATCTATCCAGGGAAGAAATCCTATTGATGAAATTTATGTTGCCAAGAGATTTGATCTAAATGCCAGAGAATGGATATGAGCTCAAATTCATAAAGTTGCGATCAATGTTGATGCGCCGTTGTCCTACTCTTGGACTCCTCCGCCTTGCAATTGGATCAAAATCTCAACGGACACGGCTTTCAAATATGGAAATGCTACAATCGCGTTCATTATTCGGAACCATTGCGGAGGTATCATAACGGCTTTTGCTGAAAACATGACAGCCTTTGATCCAAACAACGCTGAAACTATGGCTATTCTCGCGGCCACTACCTTCCTGGATGGAAAAGGATTCCTTAAATGCAAGTTTGAGACATATTATGTCAATGTTGTTAACTAAATTGGAGAGTCTTAAGATCTTGCATTCTGGACCTGTGCGGATGAAGTCGACAAAATCCGCCAAGTCTGGAGGAAGTTCCCCAATTGGAAGATCCGCAAAATTCCCCGTCTCGACAACAAAGATGCACACAACTTAGCCAAATGGGCTAGAGACAACTGTTGGAATTGATTGTTCTCTCCCACATCCCTCCCTCGTGAGTTACTTTCATTTTCGCCCACTTTTAAGGCCAACTTTTGCATTGAATGTAATGAACTTTCTTAACTTTTTACATATCTAATGCATTAGTAATTTCTACCAAAAAGAAAAGGAAAAAAAAACAAAATCCCAGTCATATTGATATAATAAAGGATATCTTATCATTGTTCAAAAAAATTTATTAAAACCAATGAAAAGGAATTTATTTGTATTACCTTTTTTTTTACAAAAATAAAATAAAAAATCATGTAATACAAATTTCATGCAATTAAATAATGAGAGTGTGTCTCTAAAAAAATAAACAATATTAAAAGGCCCAATAATAGGCCATGTAGGGTAGCCCAAAAGACAAACATTTGAATATTTTATAACCCTAAAAATCCGGTTCCCGAAGAAACGGCGTCACTACTCACTACCATATTTTTCGTCCAAAATGAGTTCATCGTCATCGGCCTCATGGTCGGACTGGGAGCCGCTGTCCGACTCATTGGGTGATGAAACGGGAGCGGAGGTTTACCCGGAAGGAGTCCCTATTCCAATGGCCAGGACTCACCTCGCCCGCGCGTGCAAATTTCAAACTAAAACAAATGCCCAAATGGCGGAGGTGCAAATGCAAGGTATCGAGCTATTTTGTTACATTATGATATATATAACAGTGTATTATTCGAGGTGTTATGGACATGGTAGTGTATTCGAGCTATTTTTGATTGGTTGTGTATTGTTAATTGCGAAGGGTGGTGTTGACTTATATATTCGGATATCTAATATCATTTTGAGCTGTTTTTGTTACAAATATAAATATATATATATGGATCTTTTGACTGATGGTGTGTTGTTAATTGCAAAGGGTTGTGTTGGTTTATATATTCGGATATATAGGATCATTTTGAGTTGTTTTTGTTATATTTATGGTATGTTCAATCATTTATAAATATATTTGGATCTTTTGATTTGATTGGTGGTGTGTTGTGTTAACTATAAAGGGTTGGCATATCATATTATTGTGCTGACTAGCTTGTTATATTCGGAATCATATAATTGATTGGTGGTGTGTTGTTAAAATATATTGTGTTGATATATTATAATTCGGATTGCGTGACAGCAGCTGCACCGCGTGCCCGTGGACGACCCCCCCGCCAGTCCCCGTGGCGATGGGCAGAAGGCTGCAGTACGCCTCCACCACGGCAGGTTTCACCTTCTCCATCCCCTCCGCTTTCATCACCTAGACCACGTCCGTGCTCGGTTTCTCCAGAGTTATCGGCTTTACCGTTGAAGAAGAAAAGATTTAACCCATCTAATTTGACCCCGCCCCCTCAAGAAACTTCCCAACTCCACGGCCTAAACTTATCCCTTGGGTAGCATCCTCATGAACCATTCACCACACTTGTCACACTGGCTAACTATTCACCTCACAATCAGCCTCCTCCACCACCACCTCAGAATGATCAGCCTCCTCCACCACCACCTCAGAATGATCAGCCTCCTCCACCACCTCCTCAAAATCAGCCTCCACCACCACCACCTCAGAATGATCAGCCTCCTCCACCACCACCTCAGAATGATCAGCCTCCACCACCACCTCCTCAGAATCAGCCTCTCCACCACCTCCTCAGAATCAGGCCCCACCCATTGATGATGACATTACCTTCATGGAGCTACTACATAAGATGCAAGGAATTTGATGGGGGTATTTTAGGACTGGCCCAGCACTAGGGATTGGGCCGGCCCATAATCGTATAGAATTGGCCCAATTCGATACCTTCAGCGCATCGAATAACCATCATTCGATGCGCGCATCGAATAACCATCATTCGATGCGCGCATCGAATCGATATGATTCGATGCGCTTTATACAGCTGTCAATGGGCCCCGCGTAGCGAGGCTATTATATATATCACGGTTTTGAGCATTCAGAGGGAGATCGAACCCGAGCCCCAACTTTACCACATCGAATGACCCTATTCGATACGCACCTCTGTTCGACAGGTGATTAGATTCGACACCAATAGTATTTTATCAAAGACGTATCGAATTAAGCCGCATCGAATCAAACCGACATCGAATCAGTAGCGTTCGAGGCGTACATCGAACGACCGCAATTCGATGCGTTGTTTAATTTATGTTATTTACATATTTAAATCAGTGTAAGATATGTAATAGATAGTAGGTGTTTCGGACAAAGTTAGTCCGGTTTACTTTAATGGATTAACATTATTTTGGTTATTTATATTCTGATTGTATTGTTTTACTGTGTTCTATTACCGTGACGAAATTAGACCAAAATATTGGCGCCGTCTGTGGGAACACCGTTAACACTGTTTTAGATAGGGTAGCTAAGATGACAAGTAAACCGCGCTTGAATGCGGTTGAAAAACGGCAAACGGAGAAAAAGATCAAAATAAAGACAGAAGTGAGTCAAGAGCGAATTGAGCCTAAAGAACAGGGGCAAGATAAAATAGAAGGTCAGTTGTTGAAACAATGGCAAGAATGTAAGATGGAGCCTTTAGGGGAGTTCAAAGTCGTTCAGCTTTTCAAAGAAAGTTCTGAGAAAGTAATCAAGATTGGAGCTGAAATGGATTGGATTATAGAGGCTGCGTTGGTAGATTGTCTCGGACGAAATTCAGATATATTTGCATGGTCCGATTATGACCTTCTCGGGATAGATTCTAGGATTATAGTGCATCGTTTGAATGTAGATAAGAGTGCAAAACCAATACGACAGAAGAAGCGGAATTTTAGCAAGGAAAAGAATGAAGCAGCGACATCCTTCCACAAGGGGAACAATTATATTATATGTAATTATAACAAGTTACAGTTGCATCACAAAATTATATGTATTTCATCACTAAACCGTAGAAAACTTGATGTTTGTACGAATTATTGACACACTCGCAAAATTGGTGTGCACATACAATCTAAAGACCAGTCATACCAATTTTTTTCGTCCGTTTACAGTATTTGGGACACTTGTGGTGGATGCAGCCTTTACTGTTGTTTGATTGTAATTATGTTGTTACACGTATTTCATTTTCTCCCATTTGTTGTCTCAAATTCTTCGCATGGAAGCTAGCATGCAACTGTCTGCCCACCCGTGGCAAATTGAAGGAATTTTTTGATATACAAGATGACTATTGTCGTTCCTTTGTGGATCAAATAATGAAACTCTCCACCATATCTTTGTCAAAAAAGTGCTTTTTTTCCTCCGAGTGGAATTCTAAACTTAATGCTTTCACTAACTTAGAATTCACTGCTTGGTTGAAAGTTTTATTTGACCCGAATTCGGGAGTTACTCCTCCTGATTCTCACGCGGAGTTTGTTAACTTCTGTCTTTACTGTTGCTATCTTATTTGGTCAAACAGGAATAAATCTATCCAGGGAAGAAATCCTATTGATGAAATTTATGTTGCCAAGAGAGTTGATCTAAATGCCAGAGAATGGATATGAGCTCAAATTCATAAAGTTGCGATCAATGTTGATGCGCCGTTGTCCTACTCTTGGACTCCTCCGCCTTGCAATTGAATCAAAATCTCAACGGACACGGCTTTCAAATATGGAAATGCTACAATCGCGTTCATTATTCGGAACCATTGCGGATGTATCATAACGGCTTTTGCTGAAAACATGACAGCCTTTGATCCAAACAACGCTGAAACTATGGCTATTCTCGCGGCCACTACCTTCCTGGATGGAAAAGGATTCCTTAAATGCAAGTTTGAGACATATTATGTCAATGTTGTTAACCAAATTGGAGAGTCTTAAGATCTTGCATTCTGGACCTGTGCGGATGAAGTCGACAAAATCCGCCAAGTCTGGAGGAAGTTCCCCAATTGGAAGATCCGCAAAATTCCCCGTCTCGACAACAAAGATGCACACAACTTAGCCAAATGGGCTAGAGACAACTGTTGGAATTGATTGTTCTCTCCCACATCCCTCCCTCGTGAGTTACTTTCATTTTCGCCCACTTTTAAGGCCAACTTTTGCATTGAATGTAATGAACTTTCTTAACTTTTTACATATCTAATGCATTAGTAATTTCTACCAAAAAGAAAAAAAAAAAAAAACAAAATCCCAGTCATATTGATATAATAAAGGATATCTTATCATTGTTCAAAAAAATTTATTAAAACCAATGAAAAGGAATTTATTTGTATTACCTTTTTTTTTACAAAAATAAAATAAAAAATCATGTAATACAAATTTCATGCAATTAAATAATGAGAGTGTGTCTCTAAAAAAATAAACAATATTAAAAGGCCCAATAATAGGCCATGTAGGGTAGCCCAAAAGACAAACATTTGAATATTTTATAACCCTAAAAATCCGGTTCCCGAAGAAACGGCGTCACTACTCACTACCATATTTTTCGTCCAAAATGAGTTCATCGTCATCGGTCTCATGGTCGGACTGGGAGCCGCCGTCCGACTCATTGGGTGATGAAACGGGAGCGGAGGTTTACCCGGAAGGAGTCCCTATTCCAATGGCCAGGACTCACCTCGCCCGCGCGTGCAAATTTCAAACTAAAACAAATGCCCAAATGGCGGAGGTGCAAATGCAAGGTATCGAGCTATTTTGTTACATTATGATATATATAACAGTGTATTATTCGAGGTGTTATGGACATGGTAGTGTATTCGAGCTATTTTTGATTGGTTGTGTATTGTTAATTGCGAAGGGTGGTGTTGACTTATATATTCGGATATGTAATATCATTTTGAGCTGTTTTTGTTACAAATATAAATATATATATTTGGATCTTTTGACTGATGGTGTGTTGTTAATTGCAAAGGGTTGTGTTGATTTATATATTCGGATATATAGGATCATTTTGAGTTGTTTTTGTTATATTTATGGTATGTTCAATCATTTATAAATATATTTGGATCTTTTGATTTGATTGGTGGTGTGTTGTGTTAACTATAAAGGGTTGGCATATCATATTATTGTGCTGACTAGCTTGTTATATTCGGAATCATATAATTGATTGGTGGTGTGTTGTTAAAATATATTGTGTTGATATATTATAATTCGGATTGCGTGACAGCAGCTGCACCGCGTGCCCGTGGACGACCCCCCCCCCGCCAGTCCCCGTGGCGATGGGCAGAAGGCTGCAGTACGCCTCCACCACGGCAGGTTTCACCTTCTCCATCCCCTCCGCTTTCATCACCTAGACCACGTCCGTGCTCGGTTTCTCCAGAGTTATCGGCTTTACCGTTGAAGAAGAGAAGATTTAACCCATCTAATTTGACCCCGCCCCCTCAAGAAACTTCCCAACTCCACGGCCTAAACTTATCCCTTGGGTAGCATCCTCATGAACCATTCACCACACTTGTCACACTGGCTAACTATTCACCTCACAATCAGCCTCCTCCACCACCACCTCAGAATGATCAGCCTCCTCCACCACCACCTCAGAATGATCAGCCTCCTCCACCACCTCCTCAGAATCAGCCTCCACCACCACCACCTCAGAATGATCAGCCTCCTCCACCACCACCTCAGAATGATCAGCCTCCACCACCACCTCCTCAGAATCAGCCTCCACCACCACCTCCTCAGAATCAGGCCCCACCCATTGATGATGACATTACCTTCATGGAGCTACTACATAAGATGCAAGGAATTTGATGGGGGTATTTTAGGACTGGCCCAGCACTAGGGATTGGGCCGGCCCATAATCGTATCGAATTGGCCCAATTCGATACCTTCAGCGCATCGAATAACCATCATTCGATGCGCGCATCGAATAACCATCATTCGATGCGCGCATCGAATCGATATGATTCGATGCGCTTTATACAGCTGTCAATGGGCCCCGCGTAGCGAGGCTATTATATATATCACGGTTTTGAGCATTCAGAGGGAGATCGAACCCGAGCCCCAACTTTACCACATCGATTGACCATATTCGATACGCACCCCTGTTCGACACGTGATTAGATTCGACACCAATAGTATTTTATCAAAGACGTATCGAATTAAGCCGCATCGAATCAAACCGACATCGAATCAGTAGCGTTCGAGGCGTACATCGAACGACCGCAATTCGATGCGTTGTTTAATTTATGTTATTTACATATTTAAATCAGTGTAAGATATGTAATAGATAGTAGGTGTTTCGGACAAAGTTAGTCCGGTTTACTTTAATGGATTAACATTATTTTGGTTATTTACATTCTGATTGTATTGTTTTACTGTGTTCTATTACCGTGACGAAATTAGACCAAAATATTGGCGCCGTCTGTGGGAACACCGTTAACACTGTTTTAGATAGGGTAGCTAAGATGACAAGTAAACCGCGCTTGAATGCGGTTGAAAAACGGCAAACGGAGAAAAAGATCAAAATAAAGACAGAAGTGAGTCAAGAGCGAATTGAGCCTAAAGAACAGGGGCAAGATAAAATAGAAGGTCAGTTGTTGAAACAATGGCAAGAATGTAAGATGGAGCCTTTAGGGGAGTTCAAAGTCGTTCAGCTTTTCAAAGAAAGTTCTGAGAAAGTAATCAAGATTGGAGCTGAAATGGATTGGATTATAGAGGTTGCGTTGGTAGATTGTCTCGGACGAAATTCAGATATATTTGCATGGTCCGATTATGACCTTCTCGGGGATAGATTCTAGGATTATAGTGCATCGTTTGAATGTAGATAAGAGTGCAAAACCAATACGACAGAAGAAGCGGAATTTTAGCAAGGAAAAGAATGAAGCAGCGACATCCTTCCACAAGGGGAACAATTATATTATATGTAATTATAACAAGTTACAGTTGCATCACAAAATTATATGTATTTCATCACTAAACCGTAGAAAACTTGATGTTTGTACGAATTATTGACACACTCGCAAAATTGGTGTGCACATACAATCTAAAGACCAGTCATACCAATTTTTTTCGTCCGTTTACAGTATTTGGGACACTTGTGGTGGATGCAGCCTTTACTGTTGTTTGATTGTAATTATGTTGTTACACGTATTTCGTTTTCTCCCATTTGTTGTCTCAAATACTTCGCATGGAAGCTAGCATGCAACTGTCTGCCCACCCGTGGCAAATTGAAGGAATTTTTTGATATACAAGATGACTATTGTCGTTCCTTTGTGGATCAAATAATGAAACTCTCCACCATATCTTTGTTGGCTGCAGATTTACACAAAAAGTTCTTTTTTTCCTCCAAGTGGAATTCTAAACTTAATGCTTTCACTAACTTAGAATTCACTGCTTGGTTGAAAGTTTTATTTGACCCGAATTCTGGAGTTACTCCTCCTGATTCTCACGCGGAGTTTGTTAACTTCTGTCTTTACTGTTGCTATCTTATTTGGTCAAACAGGAATAAATCTATCCAGGGAAGAAATCCTATTGATGAAATTTATGTTGCCAAGAGAGTTGATCTAAATGCCAGAGAATGGATATGAGCTCAAATTTATAAAGCTGCGATCAATGTTGATGCGCCGTTGTCCTACTCTTGGACTCCTCCGCCTTGCAATTGGATCAAAATCTCAACGGACACGGCTTTCAAATATGGAAATGCTACAATCGCGTTCATTATTCGGAACCATTGCGGAGGTATCATAACGGCTTTTGCTGAAAACATGACAGCCTTTGATCCAAACAACGCTGAAACTATGGCTATTCTCGCGGCCACTACCTTCCTGGATGGAAAAGGATTCCTTAAATGCAAGTTTGAGACATATTATGTCAATGCTGTTAACCAAATTGGAGAGTCTTAAGATCTTGCATTCTGGACCTGTGCGGATGAAGTCGACAAAATCCGCCAAGTCTGGAGGAAGTTCCCCAATTGGAAGATCCGCAAAATTCCCCGTCTCGACAACGAAGATGCACACAACTTAGCCAAATGGGCTAGAGACAACTGTTAGAATTGATTGTTCTCTCCCACATCCCTCCCTCGTGAGTTACTTTCATTTTCGCCCACTTTTAAGGCCAACTTTTGCATTGAATGTAATGAACTTTCTTAACTTTTTACATATCTAATGCATTAGTAATTTCTACCAAAAAGAAAAGGAAAAAAAAACAAAATCCCAGTTATATTGATATAATAAAGGATATCTTATCATTGTTCAAAAAAATTTATTAAAACCAATGAAAAGGAATTTATTTGTATTACCTTTTTTTTTACAAAAATAAAATAAAAAGTCATGTAATACAAATTTCATGCAATTAAATAATGAGAGTGTGTCTCTAAAAAAATAAACAATATTAAAAGGCCCAATAATGGGCCATGTAGGGTAGCCCAAAAGACAAACATTTGAATATTTTATAACCCTAAAAATCCGGTTCCCGAAGAAACGGCGTCACTACTCACTACTATATTTTTCGTCCAAAATGAGTTCATCGTCATCGGCCTCATGGTCGAACTCGGAGCCGCCGTCCGACTCATTGGGTGATGAAACGGGAGCAGAGGTTTACCCGGAAGGAGTCCCTATTCCAATGGCCAGGACTCACCTCGCCCGCGCGTGCAAATTTCAAACTAAAACAAATGCCCAAATGGCGGAGGTGCAAATGCAAGGTATCGAGCTATTTTGTTACATTATGATATATAGCAGTGTATTATTCGAGGTGTTATGGACACGGTAGTGTATTCGAGCTATTTTTGATTGGTTGTGTATTGTTAATTGCGAAGGGTGGTGTTGACTTATATATTCGGATATGTAATATCATTTTGAGCTGTTTTTGTTATATTTATGGTATGTTCAATCATTTATAAATATATTTGGATCTTTTGATTTGATTGGTGGTGTGTTGTGTTAACTATAAAGGGTTGGCATATCATATTATTGTGCTGACTAGCTTGTTATATTCAGAATCATATAATTGATTGGTGGTGTGTTGTTAAAATATATTGTGTTGATATATTATAATTCGGAATGCGTGACAGCAGCTGCACCGCGTGCCCGTGGACGACCCCCCCGCCAGTCCCCGTGGCGATGGGCAGAATGCTGCAGTACGCCTCCACCACGGCAGGTTTCACCTTCTCCATCCCCTCCGCTTTCATCACCTAGACCACGTCCGTGCTCGGTTTCTCCAGAGTTATCGGCTTTACCGTTGAAGAAGAGAAGATTTGACCCATCTAATTTGACCCCGCCCACTTAAGAAACTTCCCAACTCCACGGCCTAAACTTATCCCTTGGGCAACATCCTCATGAACCATTCACCACACTTGTCACACTGGCTAACTATTCACCTCACAATCAGCCTCCTCCACCACCACCTCAGAATGATCAGCCTCCTCCACCACCACCTCAGAATGATCAGCCTCCTCCACCACCACCTCAGAATCAGCCTCCACCACCACCACCTCAGAATGATCAGCCTCATCCACCACCACCTCAGAATGATCAGCCTCCACCACCACCTCCTCAGAATCAGGCCCCACCCATTGATGATGACATTACCTTCATGGAGCTACTGCATAAGATGCAAGGAATTTGATGGGGGTATTTTAGGACTGGCCCAACACTAGGGATTGGGCCGGCCCATAATCGTATCGAATTGGCCTAATTCGATACCTTCAGCGCATCGAATAACCATTATTCGATGCGCGCATCGAATCGATATGATTCGATGCGCTTTATACAGCTGTCAATGGTCCCCGCGCAGCGAGGCTATTATATATATCACGGTTTTGAGCATTCAGAGGGAGATCGAACCCGAGCCCCAACTTTACCACATCGAATAACCCTATTCGATACGCACCCCTGTTCGACACGTGATTAGATTCGACACCAATAGTATTTTATCAAAGACGTATCGAATTAAGCCGCATCGAATCAAATCGGCATCGAATCAAACCGACATCGAATCAAACCGACATCGAATCAGTAGCGTTCGAGGCGTACATCGAACGACCGCAATTCGATGCGTTGTTTAATTTATGTTATTTACATATTTAAATCAGTGTAAGATATGTAATAGATAGTAGGTGTTTCGGACAAAGTTAGTCCGGTTTACTTTAATGGATTAACATTATTTTGGTTATTTATATTCTGATTGTATTGTTTTACTGTGTTCTATTACCGTGACGAAATAAGACCAAAATAGAATTGTACAAAGGGTAATATATATTATATAAATTGTCAATTTATTAATTTATAGTCATTACTTTTTTTGTGACTTTATGTAAATTCTCTCTGGTGTTGCAGAGATTAAGAAGTCAGTTTGACTCGTTGAGGCGTGAGGTTCAGGGAGAAGGGGGGACTAGAAGCAAAATTAAAACAAGGGGGAGAAATTGAAGAATTAGGAGAGAGGGAGAAAAGAAATATTGTTATATTTTGTTATTGATGCGTGTTAACAGGATGATAATTCACCTGCTTAAAATAAGCGATAATTCAATTACCAAAATTACTTGTTATATTAATATTAAAAAATGATACCGCATTATAACACGGTTTAAATACCGGTATACTTCGTTAAAAATTATACTATTTGTATATAGTAAATCACGACGCACGACTATCGACCGGATTTATAGCTAAAATACTACCCGGTTTATGCTCGTATTTATAACATGACTCACAACTCGATATATATTATTACACGTACGGTTTTGTACTCGCTCCATTAATACGACTCAAATTTATAAAAGCATTTGCACCAAACAAGGCACAACACAGTGCATGTATCATGACTTAACACTTGGCCAATGCATGTACCAAGCCTCTACTTAGCCCCCCAAGTGGCACACATGCAATGAGGCCACATCACCTGTATCTTTACATGCACAAGACACCTGCCCCTAAAAAACCTCTATAAAAAGGGGACAAGAACCATAGAAGAAAGAACAAGTTCGGGAAGAGAGAAAAAAGAGGGAAAAAAGATGGAGAGAAAAAGAGAGACACACATACGCAACCTGCGAACAAAAAACTCCTTCATTCTCTCCTCCCCTCGGAGAACTCTCTCCCCTCCCCTAGGACAACACTCTCCTCCCCCGGAGAACACTCCCCTCCCCTAGGACAACACTCTCCTCCCCCCGGACAACACTCCCCTCCCCTAGGAGAACACTCTCCTCCCCACGGAGAACACTCCCCTCCCCTAGGAGAACACTCTCCTCCCCTCGGAGAACTCTCTCCCCTCCCCTAGGAGAACACTCTCCTCCCCACGGAGAACACTCTCCTCCCCACGGAGAACACTCCCCTCCCCTAGGAGAACACTCTCCTCCCCCCGGAGAACACTCCCCTCCCCTAGGAGAACACTCTCCTCCCCACGGAGAACACTCTCCTCCCCACGGAGAACACTCCCCTCCCCTAGGAGAACACTCTCCTCCCCACGGAGAACACTCCCCTCCCGTAGGAGAACACTCTCCTCCCCCCGGAGAACACTCTCCTCCCCCCGGAGAACACTCCCCTCCCCTAGGAGAACACTCTCCTCCCCACAGAGAACACTCCCCTCCCCTAGGAGAACACTCTCCTCCCCTTGGAGAACTCTCTCCCCTCCCCTAGGAGAACACTCTCCTCGCCACGGAGAATACTCCCCTCCCCTAGGAGAACACTCTCCTCCCCTCGGAGAACTCTCTCCCCTCCCCTAGGAGAACACTCTCCTCCCCTCGAAGAACTCTCTCCCCTCCCCTAGGACAACACTCTCCTCCCCTCGGAGAACACTCCCCTCCCCTAGGAGAACACTCTCCTCCCCTCGGAGAACTCTCCCCTCCCCTCGGAGAACTCTCCGCGAGGACAACTCCTCCAACATATGCAATCGATAAAACCGACAAACACCAAATAACCAACACCAAAAAATAAGAACTACGATTGGCTTGATTCCCAATCGGGGGATATGTAGGCATCTCGGAAAATATCCGAGTCCAGCCGCAAGTCAATAAAAACCAACAATCTCCTCGGGTCGGGATCTGCGTTCCAACCCAATATAAATATCTTTCGTTAAATAGGGAATAATTCCAAACTCGTTAACAAAATGGCGCCGTCTGTGGGAAACAATGTTGAATCCTTGAGCAAGCCAGAGGAGACCGTTGCCAAAACCAAAAGGGAAAGTAGGTGTTACAACAACAAAACGACACGCACCAAAGATAAGTATCCTTATTTAAGTAGTTATAGTTCGGGTCAGATTTGGGCTATCTTTGTGAAAAATCATAAAATTCTATAATTTACGATTTAAATACTTGAAGAAAAGAGAGAAGGCATGATCCAATTGACCCAGGAGAATGCCTCCGAGAGCAGTTATTCTGAGAAACTTCACTCATCCTCTCTTATTAAAGGCTTTTCGAAAGTCTAAATAAGTAAAAGAGACCAGGATAGAAACAATTCTATTGGAATGATTCTTCGAAAGGACGCGGAAATGTTCACTAAACTCTAAGCATCTATACATACTTAGGATCCTTTCCTCGAATAACTGAATTAAGTTGAGCTGCCCAAAACATACTATAAAAGGCTACGAGGGCGTGTCAGGGAATACTCCTATTTAGGAAAGTATATTTCCCCAAACTTGCTTTGCAAATAGACACGCTATGCTAAGAAAGTTGGTTGGCCAGTAATAGTGAGATACTCTCTCATTTCTGTAAACTCAATCTTAAAGTTCTACAATTGAAGGAAATGAACCAAGTATCTATAATATGCTAAAAAATTATGTGACCATTAAAGCGAGAAAAAAAAAATTTCGTTCCAAATGAAATGTTTCATTCTAAATAAAAATTAAAAGTACCATTACACATAAACATAAAAAGTACAATGATCCTTAATAGAAAACAAATTAAAAACCCCTAAGGCTGGGGGGTAAAGCACTCGAGCGCACAGGAGATGGTTCAGTGGTGGAAGAAGGAGCAGGAGCACTTGCAGGAGGAAGAACGCCCGAGGAAACAGCCTGGGATCCCGCTCCAAGAGGGGAGTGCATCGAGGGCCGTGGAAGTATTGCTGACATGGGTACTCGAGTCGGGGAAGAGGAGGAAGGAGGTAGTCGAGAGCTACTCTTTTTGAAGAGGTCGTAGGCTTCCTCCAAAGTTGGCCTCTTCATCTCCGCGATATTGACTACCCGCGGGTCTAAGTTGGGAGCCACCTTATTTCGTACCTGCCCGAAGCACTGAAGGAATCCCCACATAGCAGATCCTGCTAAGTATCCTTGATGCTTGCTGATATACAGCTCCTTCACGTAAGCAGTGGCATCCTCTCGAGCTTGCTTCACCGCAGCATCCACCCTTTGCTGCACTTCCTCGGAAGTGACACCCCCCGAGACCATAGCCTGTGCTAGCTTTTCATTAAGAGTGTCCACCTGGCCCAGTGCCTCCGACAGGTGTTGCTCCAACTCTTCCTGCTTGGCCTCCCAAGCAACTTTTTCCCCCCTCAAAGAAGGTCACCCTATCCTTCAGCACCAGCCCGGAAGCCTACATCTCCTTTACAGAAGAGTGTAGCTGTTTATTCTCCTCCCTCAAGTCGTGGTTCTGTTTCGAAAGCATAGCCCACGCCTCGTTATACTTCCCCATCCTCTCCAGAATATCTTTGTTCTCGGTCTCCAGCTTTCGAGACCTCTCTTCAGCTGTGCTTGCCAGCTTTTGCAACTTCTTGACCTCGAGTAACAGAAGAGGAAGCATTTTAGGTGCCTAAGAAAGCAAAACAAAAGAATAAAGATTCCGATAAAGGATCTTAAGTAAATTAGTTAAATAAAAACTTACCAACATAGCCACATTGTTGGTACAAGCTCAGACGAATTGCCACCCGTCCGACGGCAAGGAGTTAGCAGCCGACAAGTATCGGGTGACCGTTTCCAGTGCCGCCTGAGCATCTTCTGAGCTAGGCTCCCCTTCTGAAACGGTAGCTTTAGAAGAGGAAGGCCTCTCGAGTGGTACTCCCCCCCGACAGTGGAACCTGAGTCACTACAGGGCTGTCCGACATGATGGCCGCGAGTGGTCTCGGAGAAGGAGCACTCGTAAGCGGGGGACCCGTAGCCAAAATCTCGTCCAGCAGACTCATGGTATCAAACGCTGGAGGGAGAGCAGGGTCTGAAGGAAGTGATCCCCCTTCCAGACCAAAAAAGTCTTCACCTCCTACAAAATCAGAAATTTATCTAAGTAAAGCTATCCCTTCGGCTATCTAGAGCATACTCCTATACTAATAAAAGGAATATATACTGTTTCCATGCTGTTTAAAGACTAGGAACACATACATTTAGGAGGAGTCGCCAGTAGGGCATAAGCAAAATCCCCCGATAACTCCGAGGAAGAAGGAATACTGATAACGCCGGGGGGTGGTAAAGTCATCCCCTCTATCCCAACCTCCTCCTCCCCACCTCCTATGACAAATGCCCCCGTCAGGCTTGCATCGGCGGAGGTAACACCTAACCCCGCTTCCTTAGGGGTATCGGAAGTCCCGCTAGACGACCGGGACGTAGCTGTAGCAACCTTTGAAGGAGTCCCCCCTTGCTCGTCCTCTGCTACTCCAAAAGTTCCACCCTCTCCTAGGGTAGACTTCCCCATCCTGGTGGCTACGTCCTCGTTCTCCACCATAAACGGACGCAAAACATTCACTGCAAAAACAGTTACAAGTTAGATAAGATATAAGTAACCGCAGGTGCTAAAACTACATATACTACGAGGGAGATAAGTACTTTCCAAAAGTGTCGAAGAGCTCCTCGGGAATAGCCAGTGGAGTCTCGATTTTGTTTAGGGGATAAATGTGCCTCAATCCTGCGGTCCGATAGAGTCGAATAAAATTCTTCGACTCCACGAGTGGCTTCGCGGAGAATACCGGGGAAAACATCAAGGTATCGTCCATCACTCTCTCGGGGAAGGTAGGCTCCCTCCAGGTCAGGGGTATGTCCCACTCTCCCTTAGCAGGACAGATAAAGAAAAACTTGCTTTTCCACGAACTATGGGAGGTGACCATACCCTCGGAGATCCTGTCGTCCTTATCCATGTGAGTAAAACAATAGAAAGGACCCCCCCCCGGAGATGGCTTCAACTCAAAAACGGCAAAAAACCTATCTCTCGTACACTCGATACCCCTCACCAAACACCAAAACACGAACAAGGCCAACGCCGTGAAAGAATTAGGGGCAAGTTGGCTTGGGCAAAGATTGCAGTAGTTAAAAATATCACAGTAGAAGGGCGGGAAAAAAGAGCGCAGTCCCGCCTTTATCTGTGGGTAGTACACCGTCAGGTGCCCTACCAGAGGAGAATCTCCCCGGTGGTGAGCCTCCGGCACCGTCACCTCCACATTACGGCCGGAAGCGCCGTATTCAATAAAAAGATTTCTGATTTCCTTCTCCGTGGCGGTGCTAACTGTATCCCCCACCTTCTGGGTAGCCCGCGGAACGCCACCCTTGTCAGCCTTCCTCTTCAATTTCTTGGATTTACCGGCACCACCACTGCCACTCGCCCCCCACTGCCGCGGCACTCCTTTTCCGTGAACCTTGAAACCCTACCCCCGCTGCTCCTCCGGTACCAGAAGCAGCCGATACCAAATTAGTGTTGGATTGTGACGCCATTGTAGAGAATTTTTAAGAAATTAGAAAGTACTTTTTGCAGAAAATCTTTTGCAGAGAAAGAGAATGTGTTCGCTCAAAATTTGCAAGTGATGATAATAGGGAAAGAAGAGGGTTTTTAAAACCCTACACCCACTAATTGTCTTAAATGACCACTAAACCCACCCACGCCCCACGATTAAAAGTCGTGCTTAATATCACGTCTCCTCGGTTAACGGAACACAACGGTCAAGACGCTTCGATTCTCGCACAATACATAAACGTGGCATTAAAGTCACCATTAATTGCATTTAAATCGCAATTAAATAAATGCCATAACTTTAAATTATAATTAATGCCCCGATGATGATCTAACGAGGGCACATTTCAGAATACAACGGGAATCACTCGGAGAGAGTAACCACGATACTCCTCACCTTTTTAAAGGTAATGCCAAGAACGAGGGAAACGTCGAACAAAACATAAATGTCACTGACGAGTGTTTACGACATCCCTGGAGAGTTCTACGAGACCTTGTGAAACATTCCCAGTATACCTGACAAAATCTACGATACCCGAGCCCTCGTACCCTTTAACCTATTAAGTTTCTAGTGCAGTCATAATGACCAACTGCACTAAAAACTTGGGGGGGGGGGGGGGGGGGGGGGGTTGTTAACAGGATGATAATTCACCTGCTTAAAATAAGCGATAATTCAATTACCAAAATTACTTGGTATATTAATATTAATAAACGATACCGCATTATAACACGGTTTAAATACCGGTATTACTTCGTTAAAAATTATACTATTTGTATATCGTAAATCACGACGCACGACTATCGACCGAATTTATAGCTAAAATACTACCCGGTTTATGCTCGTATTTATAACATGACTCACAACTCGATATATTATTACACGTACGATTTTGTACTCGCTCCAGTAATACGACTCAAATTTATAAAAGCATTTGCACCAAACAAGGCACAACACAGTGCATGTATCATGACTTAACACTTGGCCAATGCATGTACCAAGCCTCTACTTAGCCCCCCAAGTGGCACACATGCAATGAGGCCACATCACCTGTATCTTTACATGCACAAGACACGTGCCCCTAAAAAACCTCTATAAAAAGGGGACAAGAACCATAGAAGAAAGAACAAGTTCGGGAAGAGAGAAAAAAGAGGGAAAAAAGATGGAGAGAAAAAGAGAGACACACATACGCAACCTGCGAACAAAAAACTCCTTCCTTCTCTCCTCCCCTCGGAGAACTCTCTCCCCTCCCCTAGGACAACACTCTCCTCCCCCCGGAGAACACTCCCCTCCCCTAGGAGAACACTCCCCTCCCCTAGGAGAACACTCTCCTCCCCCCGGAGAACACTCCCCTCCCCTAGGAGAACACTCTCCTCCCCACGGAGAACACTCCCCTCCCCTAGGAGAACACTCTCCTCCCCTCGGAGAACTCTCTCCCCTCCCCTAGGAGAACACTCTCCTCCCCACGGAGAACACTCTCCTCCCCACGGAGAACACTCCCCTCCCCTAGGAGAACACTCTCCTCCCCCCGGAGAACACTCCCCTCCCCTAGGAGAACACTCTCCTCCCCACGGAGAACACTCCCCTCCCCTAGGAGAACACTCTCCTCCCCACGGAGAACACTCCCCTCCCCTAGGAGAACACTCTCCTCCCCCCGGAGAACACTCCCCTCCCCTAGGAGAACACTCTCCTCCCCACAGAGAACACTCTCCTCCCCTCGGAGAACCTTCTCCTCCCCTCGGAGAACTCTCTCCCCTCCCCTAGGAGAACACTCTCCTCCCCACGGAGAACACTCCCCTCCCCTAGGAGAACACTCTCCTCCCCTCGGAGAACTCTCTCCCCTCCCCTAGGAGAACACTCTCCTCCCTTCGAAGAACTCTCTCCCCTCCCCTAGGACAACACTCTCCTCCCCTCGGAGAACACTCCCCCCTCCCCTAGGAGAACACTCTCCTCCCCTCGGAGAACTCTCCCCTCTCCTCGGAGAACTCTCCGCGAGGACAACTCCTCCAACATATGCAATCGATAAAACCGACAAGCACCAAATAACCAACACAAAAAAAACAAGAACTACGAGTGGCTTGATTCCCAATCGGGGGATACGTAGGCATCTCGGAAAATATCCGAGTCCAGCCGCAAATCAATAAAAACCAACAATCTCCTCGGGTCGGGATCGGCGTTCCAACCCAATATAAATACCTTTCGTTAAATAGGGAATAATTCCAAACCCGTTAACAATGCGGATATTAAAGTAGCTTTTTTGTGTATGACCATGATCCCACTTCAGTTAAAAGTGGTGTTTGTTTGTATGTGTATGGGCAAGCTTAAACCACTGGGATGGCTTATTCTCTGAAGTTACTTTTCCCTTTTCGATTCGTGCTCAACCTCTTACCTTTTTTTTTTTTTTTGGTAATGTAAAGGAGTTCACAAAGGGTCGTTAGACCATGTCCGCTCTATATAAGCTAACAACATGAGGAGGCGGAGACTCCCAAAAAGACTCTCTGCTCCTATCATACATTCTTGTTCTACCTAACATATCCGCCACTTTGTTGGCCGCCCTCGGTATCCACTCAACAATGCACTCCCACGGAAGTCGCACAAGGCTTCTACATTCGCTCTCAAGCTCGAAAAGTTGTTGTCCCGTCTCCTGTACTTCACTAATGCGCTTCGCCACAAAAAGCGAATCCACCTCGAGAATGATTTTCGGATATCTCCTTTCCCAAGCCAAAGTAAGACCCTTCTTAACCGCCTCTAGTTCCGCCTCGTCGACTGTTGGCGACACCAAATTCATTTGAAATCCCCATAGCCAACATCCCTCCGCATCCCGTAAAAGACCCGCGGCATATCCCATGTTCTCATCGGGTAGTACACCCCCATCCGTGTTCAACTTGAGCCATCCCCTCTCGGGTTTTCTCCATGTAGCTTCCTTAATCTGCTTCGGGGGTAGAGGTCGACCCCGCTTAAGATCCGTACTCAACAGCCGTATTTGGAAGACACACGATTGTACCGTGTCCATCTTGTCCCGAAACACTTTTGAGTTCCTATTTTTCCAGATGATCCAAAGCCCGACGGAAAATGTACATCTCCAATCCACATCATCTTCAAAGTTATGCAAGAACTCCTTGCTCCTTAAACCCCTCCTAATCCACGACTCATCCGGGATACTCTGAAAGGCGGTATAACTGCTCGCCGCCACAACACTTTTCCAGATCCGACGTGACATGCTACAATGTCTAAGCATGTGGATGGTAGTCTCAGCATAAGTACCACACACGGGGCAGACCTCAGATGTCGGGACGCCCCACCTCTTGCGCACAACGTTCGTGGCGAGTCGATTTTGCACGAGTAGCCACAAAAAGTGATGCAACTTATTGCTCAATCCCAAACGCCAAATCCAACTCACATCCTCGTGCACCATCTGATCCTCCGAGTAATAAGCTAGATACGCCTTGTACGCCGATTGACAAGTAAATTTGCCCCCCGAGCTTTCCGACCACAAAACCCTGTCATCGGACTCCTGAAATATAATTTGCTTCCCACGAACCTCGGCCAGAACAGCCTCCGGTATCTCGGACTCCAAGTCCGCCAACATCCAATCTCCCGCGTCATCCACAACTTCACGTAGTCTTAATTTTGCCTCCCCGGGTCTAATGACGCAACCCTCTTCGCACAGCCTCTTATCTCTCATCCAATTATCATACCAAAATAATATTTTCCTCCCATCTCCAATTTTCCAACGAAGAAAAGGGGACATTAGACCAACACACCTAAGTATCCCTTTCCAAGTCGCACTATCGTATGGCTTAGCAATTGTGTAAACTGCTTTGTTGAGTAATTTGATTTGGTTGGAAACAGGGAATCCTTAAACCATGTCCCAGAATTGAAAAAATGAGCCAATTTTGGATTCATATCCAAAATTGCTTCTTTCAAGAAGTTGGAAGTTGCAGCAGTTTTTAACTCAGCCGTTCTCTTCTTTCCTTCCTTCCAACCCCCCCCCCCCCCCCCCATTATATTCTGTCTTTTTATGCGGGAAATTTAACCAATTAGTCCCATAACTTGGCAATGTTTTACTTTTGATACATTAACTTGTCAAGCCTTTATTTTGGTCCGTCAAGTTGGCATTTTCTCGGAATTTTGGTCCCATCCAGCCATCGCCACCCATCTCCGCCGCGGCTGTCCTAAGTGGCAGTCGTTGACCACCGTTGACCCCTCTTTTGGGCCCCAGTCTGCCAACTGTGTATTCCACATGTGAAAATAATAAAAAAAAATCAAAAGAATATAACTATATAATTCCATAATGTATATAAATATATAAAAAAGTATATATTTATTTATTTTAAAAAATAAAATATTTAATTCGTTAATATATATAAATATATAAAAAAAGTATATCTTTAATAAATAAAAAATAAGATATTTAATTCATTAATATATATAAATATATAAAAAGAGTATATCATTATTTAGTAAAAATAATAAGATATTTAATTCCTTAACATATATAAATATATAATAAAAAGAAAAAAATCATTATTTCATAAATATAATTTTTATTATTGAAATCTAAAAAAAATAAATATATAACATTTTTTAATTACTGAAAAAAAATAAAAACAAAAACAACCCCCCCCCCCCCCCCACCCCCGCCGCCCCCCCAGCCCCCCCAGCCCCCGGGACACCACTGCCAAATCGCAGTGGTGGTGGCGTCACTACCACCACTACAAATCGCAGTGGTGGTAGCGAGGGGGACGCCACCACACTGCGATTTTTGCAGTGGTGGTGACGCCACCACCACTGCAAATCGCAGTGGTGGTGGCGTCTAAGCGCCGCCACCACTGCGATTTGCAGCGGTGGTAGTGACGCTACCACCACTGCAAATCGCAGTGGTGGTGGCGAGGGGGCGCCACCACACTGCGATTTTTGCAGTGGTGGTGACGCCACCACCACTGCAAATCGCAGTGGTGGTGGCGTCTAAGCGCCGCCACCACTGCGATTTGCAGCGGTGGTAGTGACGCCGCCACCACTGCAAATCACAGTGGTGGTGGCGAGGGGCGGGGGGGAGGGGGGCGGTGGGGGCGTGGGGATAGATGGGTTTTTTTTCCTTTTTTTCATTTTTTAATAATAAAAATAATATATTTTCAATAATTATAATTTAGTATTAAAATATATTAGAGAAACTCAAATATTATTTTTGAATACATTTTTAAGAACTATATATATATATACAGTTTTTTAGTCTTCTATTTTTATTTTATTTTTAATTATACACGTGGCTGCCACATGTTCAAATTGGGTCCCAAAATTGGGTCAAAATTGATGACTACGCAGTCAACGGGTGCCACATAGACTTTTTTCGGTGGATTTGGGCGGAGCAAGGGTGATGGGACCAAAATTCAGTTAAGGTGCCAACTTGTAGGACCAAAATAAAGGCTTGACAAGTTAATGTACCAAAAGTAAAACATTGCCAAGTTATGGGACTAATTGGTTAAATTTCCCCTTTTTATGCCCGTGTTTAATTTGTTCAATTTTCTACTTTACATGGTATTTTAATTAATTTGCAATATTTAATACACTTCTATTTTTTCTAAATTAAAGTTGCTTTGTCAAAAAAAGTTGTATTTTTTCTATATTATTTGCCATATGGTTATATATTAGTTAATCATCAAAATATCTTCACCTATTATTACCTTCTAAAATATGTTTTTCTTCTTCTTTAAGGCACTAAATGCATCATGCATCTCGTGCAGTAATATTTAATACATATGATATGTGTCATCTGCAACTTATTTACAATTTCTTGATTTATAAAATTACTATACTTTTTCATATTTGAAAGTATAATGTGTTTAAAATAATTATTATATTGTAGATTGGACAAGTCGTGGATCAAGTATTCTCAATTAAGAAAGGTGATATTTACAGTGTATAAAGAGAGAAGAAGAGAGTGCTTATAAAATTTCCAAGATTTTGTTGATTATTTTATTTATTAGTAGTCATAAGAAAAGACGAGTTGGGTTATTTATTAAGAAAGGGCACATAGGATATGATACAACAATATTGCTTTGTAATCGGAAATTTATTTTGTATATATAATTTTCTTAACACTGCTAGTGTTACATAAGTTATAAGTTATAAATCTACCGTTAGGTTTTTATTCCTTTCATCAAAGAAAAGATAATCATGGATTATAATCTTCAAATAATATTATAATCAACACACAATAATTATTAATTCAATTATTACTTTTATATATATCTATCACATATATTTGATGTTTATATCACTACTTTTCTTCCTAACATCTAAACACTGGAATTACATCCAAATTGAATTTTAATTTTCTGACACATTTTTCAAAATAACTTTCAAACACCCAAACCAAAGTTAGCCAAACAAAATCAATGAAAATGCATCCAAACGAGCCCTATTAGTTATTGTTTTTTGAAACCCTATTAGTTATTGATGATGTGTATCCACTTGCACACTTTCATTTTCATTGACTTCTGGTATTAAATAGCATTGCTACTAAAACCCTCAACCTACACCGGACCGGGTTGACTTTTTCTGTTAGGGAAGCTAGCATTATTGATATTGTATAGCCAGAATAATAATAGTAATATGCGAAATAGATTCTTAATACGCACCACCGTCTTCACTGATTAATAACTTTGAACTTTGAAGTCGCTGCTAATTACTAAATGTTAACTAGAGTTTTTCATTAAAAAAAAAAACCGTGTTAATAGGGGTGAGTTGGGCCGGATTCCCGCGGGGATCGGGAATCCGGCCCTCGGGAATCGGCGCGGATCGGGAGCTCGCCGTCGCTCCCGATCTGCACCGCGGAGTGCGGAACTCCCGCAGTCGCGGGAGTTCCGCGGATTTCGGGAACCCGTCGGGGTCCCGCGATCCCGAAATTGTGGCGATTGGTGGTGGCGCGGCTGATGTGGTGGTGGTGGTGGTGGTGGCGGTGGCGTCGGGTTGCGATGGTACGGTGGTGGAGGTGAAAGGTTGCTCGGTGGTGTTGGTGGGCGTTTTGGTGCCGAGAACAATGGCATTGTGGATGATGGTGGTTGAAGAAGATGGTGGTTTTGGTTGTGGGCGGTGGATCCGATCGGATTTTGCAGAGGTGGGCGACGGCGGTGAAGGGTCGTACGTGAAAAGAGGAAGGAAGGGTGAGGACTGATCTGGACCGTTGGGATTGATTAGATGGTGATGACTGATTTGGACCGTTGGATGGAGAGGGCTGATTTGGGCTAGGGTTTTTGGAATTATTGGACTGTTGAATTAATTCAGGCCCACTACCCAATTCAGTAGTGGGAGTTATGGACTAAATATTTTTTTTTATTGGCCCTCCCAAGTCCCACCCCTACCGCATCTCCCAGGAATTTTCGGGAGTTGGTGCGGCGGAGATGGTAATGGCGCCGGTGAGGTGGCGCGGCGGAGAAGGAGCGGCTGAGCCGCGGCGGAGATGGTGTTGTGTGTGTGTGTGCGACGCGGTTGTGTTGTGTGTGTGCGACGCGGTTGTGTGTGTGTGTGTTATGTGTGTGTTGTGTGTGTGCTGTGTTGTGTGTATAAACCTGAAGCGAAAAAAAAAATAGACACTGGAAATGCCGGATTCCCGCGGTCGGATCGGGAGCTACCATTGGATCCCGATCCGACCCGCGGGTGTTGCTGCGGGAATTTTCTCCCGCAGCAGCGGGTCGGATTCTCTGCCGGATTTTCCCCGATTCGGGGAAAATCGGGTCGGGTCGGGTCGGGTCGGGTCGGGGGAACCCGACCCGGCCCTCCCACCCCTAGTGTTAACTGGAGTGCCAAAAACTTTATTTTTTGGAAATAGGCCCTATTGCAGCTCTTCATTTAGCTATTTTGGGTCAGGAACAATCGTTTAATTTATGTGCTTTATTTTAGTTACCTAATATTTCATGTGATGTGACAATATAATTGGGTTTTCTGTTATGGAACCGTTTGTGTGTTTCTAAAGAAATATCCTTGTTAATATAAAATAAAAACATGCACCATCCGGATGTGCTAATTTCGTTTGAAAGTCGTTTTGGTCAGCTAAATATTTATACTTCTTTGTAATGTTTCGAGCTCTTTTCTAAAAAATTATGTAGAATATGTATTATTTCATTGATAGTTTTGATGAGAATACAGATCCGTAATATATACATAACAAGTGAGAGTCAATCCCACTAATCTAGCACACTAATCTAGCACATACAATTGGAAACTAAATCAAGTATACTAATATATTTGTACAGAATATATGATAAACAATCATAGCAATTCTCTTAAAATAGACGTGCTAACTTTCTGTTCTATCATGCCCCCGCAAGCGCAAGGGTCCAGAAAGGACACTAAGCTTGGATCGTTGAATCAAAAATTGTTTCCGAGCAAGTGATTTTGTCAAGGAGTCAGCGAGTTGATCTGTTGTGTGAACATGAGATATCCGTAGTAAGTTTCGAGACACTTGATCGCGTACAAAATGAAAATCAATGGTTATGTGCTTCATTCGCGAGTGGAAGACGGGGTTCGAGCATAAGTAAGTAGCTCCTATATTGTCACAATAAATGGTTGGTGCAGCTTGAAGAGAGATATTGAGTTCACGAAGTAAGTTGCTAAGCCAATTAACCTCAGCAGTAGCAGCAGCGATGGCGCGATATTCCGCCTCAGTTGAGGAGCGGGCAATGGTGGATTGTTTCTTCGAGCTCCAACTGATGGGATTGGAGCCAAGGAAAGCAACATAGGCTGATGTAGAGTGGCGCGTATCAGCATCACCAGCCCAATCGACGTCGGCAAACGCATGAAGAGCAAGAGGAGAGTGAGCAGAGATCCAAACACCATAGTTAGAAGTTCCCTTTAAATACCTCAGAACTCTTTTAACAGCAAACCAATGAGTGGAGGTTGGTCTATGCATAAACTGCGCCAACTTATTAACAGATAACATCAGGTCATGTCAAGGATAAATATTGAAGTGAACCAAGTACTTGTCGATATTCAGTAGGATTATGATATGAAGAGCCATCATCAAGTTTGAGTACATCTGAAGTTGATAATGGAGTGCTGACTTCTTTTGCCTCTTGCATTTTAGTCCGAATAAGAAGATCTTGAATATATTTTTGTTGAGATAAGAACAACCCACTTGAAGATCGAGTTGCTTCAACACCTAAAAAGTAGCTCAGGTTTCCCAGATCTTTGAGAGAAAATCTATTTGATAACGTAGTCGTAAAATCACGAAGAGTAGAAGAATCATTACCTGTAAGGACAATATCATCCACATACACTAGTAGATATATAATGCAGCGCCTCGAAGTGTATATAAACAATGAAGCATCACTCTTAGAATTAGTAAAGCCATAATTAAGAAGAAAAGAAAGAAGTTCATTATACCATGCCCGTGGGGCTTGACGAAGACCGTAAATTGCTTTGTGTAAATTACAGACATGAGAAGGATATTGGGTATCGATAAAGCCTTGAGGTTGCTGCATAAAAACACAGTCATAGAGATTTCCTTGCAAAAACGCATTACTAATATCCAATTGCTTCAAAGCCCAACCGCGAGACACCGCAATAGTAAGAACAACACGGATAGTGGCAGGTTTAACAACCGGACTAAAGGTCTCGGTAAAGTCGATACCAGGTCTTTGATGAAATCCTTTGGCCACAAGGCGTGCTTTGTAGTGACAGATAGAACCATCAGAATTTTTCTTAATTCTATATACCCATTTACATCCAACGATGTTTTGAGTAGGAGATGAGGGAACGAGTGACCATGTATTGTTCTTTTGAAGAGCAGCAAACTCTTCTCTCATGGCATCACGCCATTGAAACATTTTGTTAGCCTGTGAGAAGGACGTGGGTTCTATTTGTGACTCTGGTGGAGAGACTGTAGTTGCTAGCGAAAAGAGTTTTTTTGGCTTATGAATGTTGTTCTGGGCGCGGGTGACCATCCGAGATGGTTTGGAAGGTGAGGGCTGATCATGTTGAGATATGGTATGAGATGAGTTAGAAGAGTCTCCAACACATAATTCTGGTGCATTAGAGCAAGTATTATTAGCATTTGCTAAAGGGATTTGAGGACTGAAATTTACGGGGGAGTCGGATATGGAGGATGAAGTGTTTACTCTCGTTGAAGGAGGTTGAGAGGCAACCTTAGAGGATGACATAGAGGTGGAGTTATGGATGTCATTGGCTGGATTAGGAAGAATAACATGAGGAAGTTGATGTGGGGCAGAACTTGATGCACTATTGGATTTAGTTGTGTGACTGGAGGGTGCATTGGCGTGGAGCGAGTTCTTGTGAGCAAAGATTGAATGGTATTTCGAAAATGTTTCGTCAGAAATATACAAGTCAGGATAAGACTTAGCTCTGATACCATAAAGAATTATGTAGAATATGTATTGTTTCATTGATAGTTTTGATGAGAATACAAATCCGTAATATATACATAACAAGTGAGAGTCAATCCCGCTAATCTAGCACACTAATCTAGCACATACAATTGGAAACTAAATCAAGTATACTAATATATTTGTACAGAATATATGATAAACAATCATAGCAATTCTCTTAAAATAGACGTGCTAACTTTCTGCTCTATCATTTTCAACCAAGAGACTCTTCATTTTTAAGAGAAGTTCCCACGCAAGTTTAATGAGAAGTGCCATGTTCATACCTTCGGTCCGGACAAGCCCAAGCCCGCATTTGTCATTTGAAAGACATATAGTTCACCAATTTACTAGATGGATACGACGACGTCTATCATTGCTTCCCCAAAGGAAGTCGCTATTTAACTTGTCGAGATTATTTGCAACTGAAATAGGCAGCTTGTATGTTTGCATGGTGTGGAGTGGAATGGATGATGACACACATTTGATTAAAGTGTGTTTTCCAGCAAGAGAATAAAGGGTTGGATGCCAAAAAAAAAAAACATACGCTTATTGACACACTCCACAACCTTAGCAAAACCCCTCTCATATTTGGACTCCAAGGTAACGACCAAGAGACGGAGCTTGTGAATTGCCTGACATATTGGTTAGCTCTCTAACGAGCCTTCGAGGAACATTTGGTGAGAATTACATTGTGGATTTTGCTAAAGGCTAATTTTTTGATTTGAAACAATAGCAAAATTGTCGAGACATTCCATAATAACTTTCATTTGCTTGGTTCTCGCACGAGCAAAAAGTAAGAGATCGTCGGCGAAGAAGTACTACTAGAAAATGTGATTTTGGTAACAAAAATATTTGTTACAATAGGTATCATTTTTCGTTACCAAACCTATCACTAACGAATATTATATTACTAAAAAAATTAGTGCTTTAAACACGTTACAATAGGTTTTAGTAACAAAATTAGTACATTCGTTACCATTACTCTGGTGGCGAATTCCATTTTGTTACCCTTCCTCCATATTGACAACTAACATTTTGTTAGGAAAAATCGTTCACTTTTGTGTTTTTTAGCACAACATCCCCATGTAATGTGTAGAACATGCACATTATCCCCTATAAAAATAACTAGGCATACTACCACCCATGTAATATTAAAATGATGCATAATACCTCCTTATGTACGGGAATGCATCTCACTTGCCAAAAAATGAGAGAAAGATTAACTTTCTTGTTAAAATGTTCCTTAAAAATCATTTTTTTTAAAGTTATTTTGACTTTAAATTACCAAAAAAATTATATATATTGAACTAACTTACTAAATGAGTAATAAATAAATATTCAAATAATAGGATTTGACAATGTACAAGTATAAATACATGAAAAATTCAATGGGGGGCGGTGTGCATCAATTTCAAGATTACATGAAGGTAATTACCTATTTTAAAATTACAAGAGGATAATGTGCTTATTTCATATATTATAGGGATAATTTGCCATTTACTCTCATTTTTTTACCAAAGTGCATTTGTTAACATTATTTTAGTAGTAAAAGCAATCTCAGTTTGTTACTAATACTACATATTTGTTACCAAATTACAAATTATAGTATTATAAACTAATTAAGGGTCTATACCGTAATATGAACTTGTGACTTGTGAGAGGAATGCGTACTCTTTCTTTTACGTGAAGTGTAACTTGAAATTCCATAGAAAAAAAAAAGAGTAAATACTAAACAGTGAGATGACTCGAGACCAATCCATGCTTGACTTTTTTTTCCTTAGCTTTTAGATTGAAGTTTTAAATATGAATGGGTTTCATTCTTAAAATGGGATGTTATGTCCTTTTCTTTTTGGTGTTTATGTTTACTGTAGGCATATAACACTACAAGACTGGGCGGTCAATAGGGACCGCCCAGTTAGCGACTCAAGGTGAGTCGCTCGCCTTCAGCGACTTCTGAAGGCAACAACGACTCACCTTGAGTCGCAAAACATTTCGAGAACAACAACAACTCACATTGAGTCGCTGAAATAAATACGCGACTTTCAACGACCCACGTTGGGTCGCTGAACTAAATACGTGACGTTCAGCGACCCAAGTTGGGTCGCTGAAATTCTTTTTTTACGTGGGCCACACAATTCGGCCCAAAATTGGGCCAAATTGTGGGCCTCGTCCGCCCTAATTACCATGGAAGCAATCAGCGACTCAGAAGCGGTCGCTGATTGCTTCCTATAAATTGAAAAAAAAAACATTTTTCACAAAACGCGAATATCCGTCTCCTTCACCCGTTTTGCGATCCGACCCGATTCGTATTTCCGCCATTAGCGACCTATTAGGCGTAGTTGCGACCCAAATCGCGTCCCTAACCCAACCAAACCCAAACCCGCTCGTTTCTCCCGATTTCCGCCTCAAATCCGCCATGCTCCGCTTCCATCGCTGTCGTGCTCCGCCTCCATCACCGCCCCTTTGAATTTTCGTCCATTTTCGCCGCCGGTGCTAAGGTATAGCTTCGGTTTTCATTTTTTTTTATTTTTTTTTGTCATTTTTGTGTTAAATCCGAAAATTGTGTTATTATGTTAAGAAATTGTTATATTGTTAATTTTGTGTTAATATTATTGTGTTAATCTTGTGTTAATTTTGTGTTAATTTTGTGTTTTATTGTTAATTTGTTAATTTTTTGAAGAATTATTAGTTAATATTGTTAATTAGATAGTTAATTAGTGAAGAATGTTAGATTGTTAGAATAGATTAGTGTATGATTAAGGAAAAAAATATTTGTGAAATTAGATTAGTGAATGATGAAATAAAAATTTAGTGAATGATGAAATTAGATTTAATGAATGATGAAATAAAAATTTAGTGAATGATGAAATTAGATTTAGTTAAATTTAGTGAATGATGAAATTAGATTTAGTTAAATTTAGTGAATAATGAAATTAGATTAGATTAGATTAGTTTATAATTAGATTGTGAAAATTGGATTATTAAATTTTAATTAGTAAAACTTGTTAATTTGTGTTAATTTGTAAGATTATATTAATTAGTGTAGATTATATTTTTTAGATTATAATTTGTAAATTTTGTAATTAGTGTAGATTTGTAAATGTTGAATTAATATTTAAATTTTTTTTACAGTACATATATATATATTCGGCATGTCGTCACGTAAGACCCCTAGCGGTACTGGAGATCGAGGTCTTGGAGGTCGAGGTCGTGGTGGGGTATCGGGTTCAGGTAGTGGTAGTGTTGCTCGTGGAGGTGTTGGAGGTAGTGGAGGTCGAGGTCGTGGTGGTGCTACTGGTAGCGTTGGACGTGGTGGTGGCAGTGGTAGCGGGAGTGGTGGTGGCAGTGGTAGCGTTGGGCGTGGTGGTGGTAGTGGTAGCGGGGGTCGAGGTAGTTGTCGACCTATACGGGTTGTTCGATCGGGACGTGGTGCAGGACTGAGCCATCCAGCCGAGCCGTCTATCCCGCTACCTAGGTCAGGTGACGGATCTACATCGACGACACCTGCACTACATCGGTAGTTATTTGTAGACGATGAGGCGGCCATCTCCGGAGCGGGTGTTAGACCCCGATCATCAGAGTCCACCGCATCCCAGGTGGCACGACCACATACTTCGGATTCAGTTGGGACTCACGTGCCCCCATCAGTCGAGTCTAGCAGACTTCAGACTCCACCGCCTACAGTCGACACCGGAGCTGGACCGAGCCAGAGGTCGACCGGTACTCCAAGACCGATCGATACTCGACCGGGTAGGGGACCCAATGTAGGGCTTACGGCGCTTCCTAAATGGCAGAAGAAGCAGCTTATTGAGTTGAAGAGGGGTTGTTTTTCTAAACCCCCCAGTCGCGAGATTTCCAAGACGATCACTTCACTCATTCGACAGTTTATGAGTGAGTTTTGGCCCTCCTACTTGAAGGTTCCTGAGGAAGTACGAAGAGAGACGTACTCGAGATTTACGGTGAGTTTTAAATGAATTATTAATATTTATTGATTTACCCGAGGTTCAAAATATTGTTTAATTTAATTTATTAATTTAATGTATTAATTTATTGTTTAATATTTATCTTTTTTGTAGAATATCTATGGGATTCGGCGGTCAGAGAGGGAGCAGGTACATAGGGCATACCAGTTGAAGGCGAGAGGGATTTATAAGCGTGTGCTTAACAAGGCGAAGGAGCAGTACATGAAGAAAAAGGACAAGGAGGAGTTTAAAGATAAGCCTAAGACGCCGTGGATGAGCCAGAGTTTGGAGGATCAGGCGGCAAAACACTGGGACACTGAGGCGTTTAAGCAGAAGTCCGTGAAGGGAAAGAAGGCTCGACGAGGCGGCAAGTTGGACGGCGATGCGCCCGCCACCTTTTACGGTGGTTCCATTGACTACGAGGAGATCCGGCGGCGCCTGGTATGTTTTGTTAAAATTATATATTTTATTTGTAGTTAAATTTTAAGATTATTGTTTATTGATTAGTTTAAAACAATGTAATTTTAACATTTAAAAAAAAGAATCATAACCAACTATTACTTACAATTTGAAGGAGAGGAATCAGCCCAACCGCACCCACCCGATCAGGCACGACG
The DNA here is from genome assembly GCA_948329865.1 of Linaria vulgaris. Taxonomy (NCBI): domain Eukaryota; kingdom Viridiplantae; phylum Streptophyta; class Magnoliopsida; order Lamiales; family Plantaginaceae; genus Linaria; species Linaria vulgaris. The sequence goes on along the minus strand of OX415250.1, from coordinate 5,826,160 downwards.
AGATTTATAAGGCAGGACATACGAAGAAGGTGGCGGGGACTGGCAGAGGTACAGGCGTACCCTTGAGGCGGGAGTGGAAGTCTGAGACTACCAGACTTATTTACGTAAGTGTTTTAAATTTTCTACTCGTTTTTAATTATCTTTGTTTTAATTTAATTTCTCTTTTTTAATGATATTTGAATATTCAACAGAAGACTTATAAGAGGGAACTGAGGAGGAAAAATCCGGATGCAGTGGAAGATAAGGACTTGCCTGAATGGGACGCCGATTCGTGGAAGAAGACGATAGGGAGTATCAAGAAGGGGAAGGCACCGGGTTTACTGAGCTATGCTGATCCTCGAGACTTCGACTTGGAGGTCGGGAGGGAGCCAGACTACATGCGGGAGTTGCTCAGGCAGCTCTAGGAGGAGAACAACGAGTTGAGGTCGACAAAGGACCCGAGAGTCGACTCCATGTTGTCCTGGCTCCAGTCTTTTAGAGAGGACATGCAGAGGGATACAGGCCGACCAGTGCGAGAGCTTCCGTCAGACTTGTTCATGGGGAACGCTATTAGGAGCGGAGGCGCATTTCGGGTTTCGAGGCCGATACGTGAGAGACCAGATCCTTTTGCTCCAGGTACTTCCAACCCCACCCAGTATGTCGATGATCTTGATATTGATACTGATGAGTCGGATGGTGATGATGATCTTAGTCTGATGGGTGTTGAGGCAGAGGACCTCGGTGAGGGTGAGGGGGTGTTGGCGTTGATGAGGGTGGGGTTGGTGTTGATGATGGTCCACTGGCGACCCTGGATGAGATGTATGATTTGGCGGAGAGTTCTGGTGATGAGGGGGTCATGTATCCGCCTAGTGATGATGAGGGGGGGTCAGTGATCTTGTTGCGGGTAGTTATTTGTAAATATGGATTATGATATTTTGGAACATATGGATCATTTATGGTGTAGTTGTTTTGTATGTATGGTTTGGGGTTGGTAGGGATTATTAATCATTTTGGTTATTTTTGTTTATATGGTGTTGATGGTTGGTATGGAATATGGATTATTATGTTAAAATGTATGGGGTACCAACATTCAAAAAAAACTCATAGTCATAGTCATATTGAAAAATCACATAGTCATAGTCATACTGAAAAAAAAGAAAGAAATGAAAGAAAGCACTAGTCTTCTTCTGAATATTGAAACTCATAGTCATAGTCATATTGAAAAATCACATAGTCATAGTCATACTGAAAAATAGAAAGAAAAGAAAGAAAGCACTAGTCTTCTTCTGAATATTGAAACTCATAGTCATATTCATTTGCATCACTATCTACGCCTTCTGCTTGTCCATCATCGTCCTCGTTACCACCTAGTGCATCAACGACCTCGAACTCACCTCCACCCAACTGAATATCCATGTTGAACGAACTCAAGTCTACAAACATATTAAGACCTGCTGATTCGTTCTCTTGAAACACTGTCTCCGGAATATCTGGGTCATCAGGGGTAGAATCATGAAATGTGAGTGACGACATGTCGATAATGTGTCTAGCTGGAATATGTGATACTGACAACCATCTTTTTCTCCCTGGCCTTCCATTTGGTAGAGATGGATATGAGGCGTAATACGCCTGCATTGCTTGATTAGCACAAATAAATGGTTCATTGGTCTGCAGTTTTTTAGTAGGGTTAATTTCCACCATTTTGAATGTCTCGTGGACATTTGTGCCGCTCGGTCCAATATCATACCACAAACACTTGAAGAAGACAATGGACAGTTGTTTTCCAGTTCTACCTCCCCAATATTCCACTTCCAATATCTCCTTTAAAGTACCGCAGAAATTGGTTGAAGCGGTGTCTCCCATGTCACCCTTCACGTAAACCCCTCTGCAGTCACTCTTCTTGGGCCCCAATTTCGTATCAATGTGGAACCTAAATCCATTCACAATGTATCCATCGTACGTGATTGCATCGTTCAGTGGACCGTTGAGCAACGGCAGTACCCTATCGTCTATCATGTAATTTCCACTGCGGTACTCTTGCTTGAACCAGGCCACATACTCCTCGTTCATTTTCGTTTGCACCTCCATAGCATTCAATCTACCGCACTCCTCTTCTATGAACAAACTGCATGTTACAAAAAAATAGTTAGTACTAACACATAAAAAAGAAGATGATACTACATGAAGAAAATTGAAGTAGACTCACTCTTCCCATCCCTCCAATTCTTCACAGTTAAGAAGTGTGTACAATTCAATCTGTTCTATTTCTTCCCCCGTTAACTTCTTCATCTTCGCCGATGGGCCAAGCGGTCGTCCCTTCTTTCGGAACAATAAGAGCTCTCCATCCCAATCCGTGCTTTCCAAAGTCTCGTTCCTGTTAAGTCGTCGGTGTGTAGCACCAGGGGTTACATTGAGATACTGGGAAATCAAATTTGATATCTTCGAATTTAAATAGGCATTGGCCATGCATTCCTCGGGCCTCGCTTTGTTCCCCAATGACTGCTTTAAATCAAACATTTGCCTGATATACACAATAAAAGGAACCATCTTACATTACAAATAAAATAAATTAAAGACAATCATCAATATATACACCAAAAGTGATTTACCTCTCAAATGGATACATCCATCTGTAGTGAACTGGACCGCAAACTCTAGCCTCATACGGTAAGTGAATGGCCAAATGCTCCATAGAATCGAAAAAAGAAGGAGGGAATATTCTCTCTAGCTTGCACATAGTGACAATAATGGATTTTTCTAGTCCCTCCATAGCCTCTACCGATACCTCTGATGCGCAAATTGCCTTGAACAACAAACTAATCTCCACAAGTGTTTCCCATATGTCTTTGTTAAGGAAATCACGAAAAGCAATTGGAATCAATCTCTGCATGAAGACGTGGCAATCGTGACTCTTCATTCCGGACAACCTCTGTTGTTGCACATGTACACACCGTCCCAAGTTAGAAGCGTATCCATCTGGAAATTTTAGCGTGCCCAACCATTCTAACAAATTTCTCCTTTGATCTTTTAAGAGACAGTACAATGCCTTTGGCTTCTTCGTTCCCCCCCCCTCTCGGGATGTTGAATCTAGAAATAGCTCACTACGGTTGGTCCAAAGTCTCAAATCTTTTTGTGACTTGATGTTTTCCTTTTTCTTAGGGTCATCCAAAATCGTGTTGACGATGTTATCGAAAAAGTTTTTCTCACAATGCATGACATCTAGACAATGACGAACCAAGTTTGTGGACCAGTAAGGCAGTTCCCAAAATATACTCTTCCGCACCCAATTATGATTTTGGCCAAAACCTGGGAGTGGTCTGCATTGGGTACCGAACTCCACATTCCCAAGGCCATTAACAATTTCCAACATTTCAGCACCAGTCTTTCTACGAATCGCGTCTTCCTCTCGAAATTCCCCTTTTTAAAAGTTATAGTCATCGTATCTCAAGTCATGACCTTCAGGCAAGAACCAGCGATGGCAATCGAACCAACTTGGCTTACCCCATTCACCAACGGAAAGGATTGAGTGTCACCCATACAATAAGGACACGAAAGCCTTCCGTGCGTACTCCATCCCGACAACATCCCGTAAGCGGGAAAATCGCTAATCGTCCACATGAGAGATGCACGTAATATAAAGTGTTGCTTCCACGAGACGTCGTACGTCTCGATGCCAGTGCTCCATAAAAGCTTGAGATCATCAATAAGTGGCCTAAGAAAAAGATCCAAGTTCTTTGTTGGACTATACGGCCCGGAAATGAGTAGACTCAAAAAGATGAACTCTTTCTTCATGCAAAGATCCGGTGGAAGGTTATAAGGGGTGACAAACACCGGCCAACAAGAGTACGTCTTGCCAGACATTCCAAAAGGTGTGAATCCATCTGTGGACAAACCAAGTTTTACGTTCCGTGGCTCCGCTGCGAAATCTGGGTGTGTCCGGTCGAAGTGGCGCCATGCCTCCCCTGAAGCTGGGTGAATCATTTGGTCATTAACCCCATTACACTTCGTATGCCATGTCATATGTTTTGCAGTTCCTATTGTATAATTCAACCTCTGAAGTCGAGGAGCAATAGGAAAATACCACAATTTCTTCTTCCCAACCTTAGATTTTAGTCCATCCACGTATCTACCTGCGAGGCATATCGGGCACTTATTGTAGTCCTTCGTCTCCTCTCCGTAGAACAAGAAACATTGTTTTGGACAAACATCATACGTAACGTACCCTAACTCTGACTACAGCATTTTACGGATCCCTTTCGTGTCCTTAGGTAATAACATCCGCACCTCAGGCGTGAAACCTCTCTTCGCCAAATTAAAAACCTTATCAGAATAAATAGTACTAGCCTTGTGTTGTGTCTTGTACTCCAACCACTCCGAGTCGGAATCCGGATACATGGGTATATTTCCTAGGTGCATCAACTTGTAGAACGCATGTGCTTCCGGGTTGGGCTCCTCGTTAGTTGACTCGTCCTCAAATGATCGACCTCCACGTGCATCCACGACCGTGTCTACGAATGGCACATCAACATATACTGGGTTGTCGGGAATATCGGTGTGTGACGAGCCGGGGGAATCGGGCACATACGACGGTGTAGTATCTATTGACGTTTCCTCATGAAAAATCCACGCTAAATATCCATTTGTAAATCCCGACTTATGAAGATCCCGTACAACCTTTTTATCGAAAAACCGTATATTATTGCATTTCATGCAAGGACACCTAATTTCGCCCCGTAGATCTACGAATCTAGGACCTTGTTGCGTAGCATATTCAATGAAAGCCCGAACCCCAAACACAAATCTATCGCTCAAACAACTATCACTATCATACATAGCATACATCCAAAATTTATCTATTATATAATCCATTATTTATCTAATAAGTTGTAAAATATAAAACAAATAATTAGAAATAATATAACAAGAATTTTAAAGAGCTAAATAGAATGATCAACGTACTTCTTGAAGCGTGAAAAAATGCGACGCAAGAATGTTTTGTACACCACGATTACTCTCGGTGTGTGTAATATTACCTATCACCAAATAAATATAATAAATTTAAGTTAGAATAATTAAATAACAAATTACATTGAAAATAAACATTTGGGATAGTGTAAGGCAAAAAAACGTGCATACCTTAAGGATTAGTAAATAATGTAATGAATTTTAGAGGAGAATGGAATGGCCTTTTTATAGGCCACTAACAGTCAAAAGGGACCGCACTTAGGTCACTATTGGCAACGGTAAGTCCCAATAGCGACCACAGTTAGGTCCCTATTGATACTAACCGTTGTTAATAGCGACCTACATGCGGTCGCTATTAACAATAACCGTTGTCAATAGGGACCTAAATGCGGTCCCTATTTAATAGCTGTTGTTATTAGCGACCAAAATGCGGTCGCTATTGACAATAGCCGTTGTCAATAGCGACCGCAAGTAGGTCCCTAATTTGTCAATAGTGACCGCAGATCAGGTCCCTATTGACCCAACAGGCACCTATTTGCGGTCCCTACTAATATTCAAACTTTAAAATCATTATTTTATGATGATTTGAGGTACATCGTTGTTTGTTTAGTTCATAATTAATACGGTAATAGTTAAAATAACAACAATTCACATGTTGCAATGTGTTTGGTTGTTTGGAATCACAAACACACCAACATCAATAAAAAAAAATCAAATTTCAAGGATAAATATTAGTAGGGACCGCTCATAGGTCCCTAATAATTAAACAGGGACCGCTCTGCGGTCTCTATTAAATCTTAGTGACCTAAGTGCGGTCCCTAATTATTAATAGTGACCGCAGTTAGGTCACTAATTGTTAATAGTGACCGCACTGCGGTCCCTGTTTCCTTATTAGGGACCTAAGTGCGGTCCCTACTAATATTCATCCTTGAAATTTGATTTTTTTGGATTGATGTTGATGTGTTTGTGATTCCTAGCAACCAAAACTCATTGCAACATGTGAATTGAAGTAATAAATGATTGCAAAACCAACCTCATAATAGTTTAGTTGTGAAATAATAGATTGAATGAAATTGATCGAGTTACGAACGTTCAACATATATTTCATGTTCTACAACTAATCATCAATAGTTAGTTATAGTTGTTATTCATAGTTTAATTTTTTGTTTAACAACTACAAATAACATGATTAGTTGATTAGTCAATAACTACAAACAACTATAATTAGCTATTGATGATTAGTTGTAGAAAATGAAATATATGTTGAACGTTCATAACTCGATCAATTTCATTCAATCTATTATCGATCCGTTCATTGAACCTTGAATGATCACTGTATAATTTTATATTAATTATTTATGATGTTGATTCTAGGAAGCAGTCTAAGAAAATTTGATAAGGTAGCTGAACTGTTATAACAAACTAATAATAAGTGATTCACAATATTATGAAACTCATTTCAAATTAATTTGCTTACATATACATACATGCATATGCATTGGGCTAGTTTAGTGTCATTATTTCTATGAATCAAAGTAACATAATTATGTGGTTTACAGTTGGGGGTAGAGTCGGGAATACTACTGGAGGGGAGTAAGAATTATCTTTTGTTATTCTTAAATACAAATGCCTTTTGCAATACAATCTGATTAATCTTAGATTATTAATTAGCAAGTAATCGTTCACCATGAGTCATGCACAACTTAGAATATACCAAAAAGTCATGAAAATAGCGGTTATAGTAGAATATAATATATACAGCTGTTATTTGTAAAGGAGTTCAAATTAAAACTCAAATAGCTACATATATATACACACATGAGTTTTGTTATTTTTATTTTCATTTAAATATTTTTAATTGTGAGGCACATTTTGCGAAAACCTAATACTTTAAAGGACGAAATATTAAAACTGCCCTGTAACTTTTTTTCAGAAGTTAAAATGCCCGTTTTTTTCGGGCCTTGCAAAAATGCCCCGTAAGTCTTGAAATATCTTTCAAAAATGTTCGTTGGTCTTATTCGGGCTAAAATTGCCTATGTGGCGGTACAGTCAATGCCACCTCAATAAAGTACTCTGCCACGTCATATTTTCAGCCAATATATATAAATAATAATAATAAACATATATATATAAATAATAATAATAAACATATATATAAATAATAATAATAAACATATATATAAATAATAAACACATATATATAAATAATAATAAACATATATATATAAACATAATAAACATATATATATATATAAAAAACAAATAACAATAAAAAAACCCTACCCACCCCAACCCCCCCCCCCCCAACATCCACGACTGCAGCGGTTGTGGCGTCGATTTGACGCCACCACCACTGCAAATCGAGGTGGTGGCGGCGCCGCCACCACCGCTGCGGTCGTGGTCGCCACCACTGCGATTTGGCAGTGGTTTTGCTCGGCGGCGGGGCGGGGGGGGGGGGGGGGGTTGTGGCGAGTACCCAGTGGGGATCGTGATCGTGATCGTTTCTGTTGTCTGGATTGGATCGTAGTTTCGTTCGGCGGAACGAACTCAGTCGACGCCGAGTGTATTTCGATAGGTGTCGTGAGCGGCGTAGGGTTCAGCATGTGTTTTTTTTTGCGTTGTGTAAGTTATTTTCTAATATATGGCATATACGAAATTATCTTTTGTGACTATTAGCTTTTTAATCTACTAGACTAGATCACACAATATAGTTTGATGCATAAAAAAATACAAGAGGTCAAGGTACAACAGTTTGAGTCAAATCGCCCAAGTCAAAGGATCTTGAAGCGCCACCAGCATGTATTATTATAAGGGATAAAAGCATCAAGCCCCCTAACCTATGGGGTGTTTTGCGCTTTGGTCCTTAACCTAAGTTTATCAGCACTTTGGTCCTTAAACTATAGGGTGTCTGTTCGATTTGCCCCAGTTTTGCAGTTCTGGTCTTCATCGTCCTTGTGAACCGGCATGGATCGGGCGTTGTACTTTGTGCGGAGCTCGCCGGAGAGAGGGGCGGACATTATGACGCGGCGGAGGGAGGAAGGCGCGGTGAAGTGAGCCTTGCGGGACTTGCGCCGGGAGGAGGAGACGCGAGGGTTGTACTTCATTGTAGCTGGTGGTGGCGGGATTTGCAGTGTGTGTGAGTGCTTTGTTTCGATTTAGGGAGAATCAGAAATTAGGGTTTATGGTGTATTTATATGTGTGTATTTGGGTTGGGCTTTTAGTGGTTTCTCTATTGGGCTTAGAAAATGGGCTTGCAATGGGCCAAAACTGTGTTGGTAAGAGACTTTTAATGTGTATTTTGGTTTGTTATTCTCGAATGGATAACGCTGAGAAGAGGGCGAGGACGAGGGCGGAGCTTAAAGGGAGAGTAGAGCTCACGGGAGATCGGAGCTCGATGGAGAGTCGCCGTCTTAAAACATATACCATAATATACATTAGCTTCACGTTTGGAAAAGATAATTAAGTAACGAATCATCTATGCGTAACATCTAGAAATTAAACAAGCTACGTGTCTAATGTACCATTGAATGAGCCGTATAACATGTTGTCTAACACGTCATTTGACTCGTTGTGATGCTATTTTTTTTAGTGACTTATGCTTTGGGAGTTTACGACGGGTCGTCCCATCTTAGCTCTCATACAATTACTAAGTGCAAGTTACCAAACTCAAACCTAATTGAAACTTCAAATTGATCCTGATTGATTAACCTAATCAATCAAGTTTGATCGGGGAGCGCATAGCAAGCATACTCACGAAATCTTATCGCAAATAACTATTGTAACAAATGCATTAGCTTGCAATTGTATTTGACAATTTTAAAAGTAAATGACGCCGAAACTTTGTCAAAATAAAATAAAATTGTAACAACTAACAAGTTAAATCATGTTTAAAGTTTACATTATTTGGATTCGAACTTTTACTATTTCCTTGTAGTGATCCACTATAATGTAGGCATGGAATACTATTCACGAAATAAAAGACGAGTGTTGTAAACAAACGGTGCATCTATTTCAATGTGTTGTTATAAATACTCAATTAGATAAGATTATCAATAATCGCTCCATAATGAGAAAATATAATTTTCAAAACTTAACACATGTTGCATAAAATAATTCTTTAATCCGCACCCACTTGCTATAACACGACTCCAAGTCTCAATAACTCTAAAGAGAATACATCAAATCGATGTAATTGAATTATGCCTACACGTTTTATGATTTTAAAATACATCCAAAATTTAGAAAAATAACAAATTGTGACGCCCCATAATTTAAGCTAAACAAATTCCGTAACAAGTCCAATAAAAATAACTAAACTAATGCCAATAAACTAAATCGCGCACGACGCTAACAAGATTCAACATTTAACAATCCAAAATTAATAAAAAAAAACAACTGAACTAGAACGCTTTACAGTTTCATGGTTTAAAACTTAAACAAACTAGATGATCAAAAGGAAAATAACATAAGGTGACAGTCGCCCTACTCCTCTAGGTACTCGTCCTCTGTTGGTTCGAACCTAGGCTGAGGAAGAAAAAAAGAAATAATGCATGTGTGAGATAAAAATCTCAGTGGTGTTTGTGTTGTGTGTGAAAGGGAATGTCATGCACTTTTATTTTGAAAACGAATGCGAAAAGGCAATTGAGGCACAACAATAATTAAACAGTTCACAGTCGGTCGATGTACAATACAATATTCAACCAGAGTATCAGATTACCCCACCTTATAACACCTTTCGGTCGGTCCTTATTACCCCCATTCAAGGAGCTACCTTGAAATCAGGCCACATACCACACATGTATGCTCGTCAGTTACCCCACTTAGATGCTACGAAACTCCCACAGGTCTAAGGGAGATAGGCCATGGGCATGAAGACCATCTGGCAAGCCTGCCGCTGCCCAACGGTACAACACGCTCACATAGCCGTGGATCCATTACAGTCGGTCAAAAACAAATCGGTCAGTCAATCAGTCATTCAATTATTCGTTCCCACAAAAAGCAATCAATAACGTTGCAGTTCTAATCAAATAACATTCTTGAAAGCAAGCAATCATTTACATATAAAATTTAACAATGCATTTTCAATCACGTTAGACAACAATGCGTATATGTATACGTATATATTTACTGCTAAGATACATGTAGCACGTACTTTCTTCCCGTAAAATAATATGGTTTTGGAAACACGCACTTGGTATGGACTGCAAAGAGTGATAGCTGGTTACTCACGTCTACTCGAAACTGCCTATGGGTCATAAATATAAGGTCATGAGACATTCAAGTTCTAGTCTAAATCTTATTGAACTATTGCTACAATTATAAATCTTAATCTACTTATATATATGCCTAAATACCCAAAACTCAGTTACATGAGTGATAGTTATTTATTAATCTAGCATGCAATAGTTCAATATAGCTCTATTAATATTTTTACGTTTCGAATCGAGGTTCTAAGTCCCAATACTTACTGGAGTTTCAAGAATACATATATGTAAGGAAATTAATTTACTTCTAGTAACCTATTGTACTTAACATGATGATAAAAAGTAATACATGTTCACGTATGTAAGCGGCTACAAGTCATATATGTGTTGATTTCTTAATTAACTGCCAAGCAATTCCTCAACTAATTAACAAAATAGTCTACAGGTTATGTTGCCCTTAATGGAGTCTGTTATACTTAATATGGTCACATGCTACTACTCTTATTAGATACAGGATCCCAAACCAAACAATAGATCCCATTAAATTAATGCTTCCAATATAATATTACTTCTAATTGGACAATTCAGCTCCTTACGTGAACGCATGGGTAGAAAACAACACTAAACCTTATAATATCATTCTTTACATTTGTGTAGCTAGCCACTACTTACTCCCCAACAACAACTAATTCTGATTAATACCAATTCTATTAACATAATTACAGAAAGAACGAAGATTGCTAATTACCTGTTGGGAGAAAAATAGCAGTGGAAAGGGAATGCGTACATAAGTACAATGCGTAATTACGTATAAGGTTGCGCTAGAGTCAGTGGCGTATCCAGGGATTAAACTTGGGGGGGGGGGGGGGGGGGGGGGGCTAACACGAATGATAATATAAAGAAGAAAAAAAACCTTAATTTATCGATAAAAATTTTCCAAAAAGAAGAAAGGATAAAATGTTTCATAAAAGTTAAAATTAGCGCACCTTGAATATTCAAAGCAAAAATCCTATTGAAGTGGTACACGACGATCACTCATACAGTAGAATTCATCAATAACCGAATCAGAATCAATATCTTTTGCCAAATTTCGTTCAATGAAGAGAACCATAGAATTCGACAAGTATTCCTCCTCTATTTTGTTTCGATGTGCAGATTTAACATGTTTCATCGCTGAAAATGCACGCTCTGTTGTTGCGGTAGAAACAGGAAGAGTTAAAACAAGACGAATTAATTTGTCGATTAAGTCGTAGTCTTGTGCCTTATTTGTCTCCTTTAATTGTTGACACAATTCTGAAATTGTTGATATATTTTGAAATTTCTCATCCCCAATAATTTCAACCTCAAAATAATTCAATTGGCATCTCAAACGATGCAAATATGGTCCACTAAAATCTCCAGAATAAAACTTCTCGGCAAGGGTATAAATGCGATCAATGTTGAATGACTTGAAGTTCTCTTTAGGATCCAAAGTAGAGCTTACCTTCAAAAGTTCAACTGTCTCATCACTGAATCTTCTATTGAGCTTCGCCACTTGAAAATCTATTGTAGCATGAAACACGTCTAAGTGATAATGATGCTCAAATGTGATTGGATGCTAACGACCCCTACCTGATTTGTAAAAACCTTTCATATCTGGTATCTCAATACCATATTTTTCAAAAACACTTTCCACAAGTAGGATAAGAGAATCATAAGCATCATCTCCTCTCAGTTTTTGAAACAAGGCTTTCGAGGTAGTAACATGATCCATCGCATTTAAAATATCAAGAGACTTAGTCTGCAAAGCTCGACAAAGCATATCTGTAATCCCCATAAATTTATGCATAAAATACAAGTTGAACACAAAATCATATGATGCCATCTCATTCAAATGACCAAAAGCTTCCCCTCGTGTAGAGTTTGAAGAGCTTGAAGACCTATCATCCCTCATAATTTTCAAAACCTCCATCACTTCACTGTGCTCATCAATTAAACTGAAAAGATAATCAAAATGTGAACTCCAACGAGTCTTTCCAGCACGTTGTAAGCTACCAAATTGATTAGCCCTTGTACCGGTTGCGCGTTCACAACTAGCTATCTCTCGTTCAATTTCAACAACTTGAGCAGAATGTAACTGAGTTAAGCGTTTAGACGAACCACCAATAAGATTAACTATTTTGTTCAGCTATGAAAAAACAACCATATAAACGTTTCTTGCTCAGCAGTCCCAACCAATTCTAATTGTAATCGATGGGCAAAACAATGAACATGATAGGCATACGGAGAATCTCGTAAGAAAAGGGCCTGCAACCCATTCCTGGCCACTCATGTTGCTAGCTCCATCATAACCCTGGCCTCTCAAATCACATATTTGTAAGTTATATTGAGCAAGGATTCTTGAAATTTCTCTCTTAAGAGTAACAACAAAAGTATCAGCAACATGAACAATCTCAAAAAAGCGCTCTCGTATAAAACCACTAGAATTAACAAATCTTAATACAATCGCCATTTGCTCTTTACCTGATGTATCCTTAGCCTCATCGACCAAAATACAAAACTTTGCATCACCTATTTCCTCGCGAATTTTAATTCTCACCCTGTTACCAAGAATATGCAAAATATCTTTTTGAATGCATGGTGCTATGTACTTAGCATTTCCCGGAGCCTTCTCTAATACAATATTATCAATCTCAAGATTCATTTTCCCAAAAACTTTGATCAGCTCAATGAGATCACCTCGATTTTTTGAAGTTGGGGATTCATCATGTCCTCTAGATGCACAACCTTGAGAAGTAAGATACCGAATGCCTTCAATTGATATCTGAAGCCTTAAACGGTTCTTCTGAACTTCCTCTAATGAGTGTGCATTCATAACATTATTAATATGTTTTGTTGGATATTTTAAAGAAAAATAAGACTTCATGGCATTATTATGTGGTGAAGTAGGACCTCCAACATGCTTAAAAAAAGCACAACTATCTCCACTGCATACTTTCTTCCAATTTTTAAATCTATTAACAGTAAAAGAATGGTAACAACCATTGTCATTTTCGAAAAGATAACACTGAAAGTAAAATGCAGCGTCTTTTACTATTGAGTATTCCAACCATGAATACCTCTTATACCATGAGCTTTGAAACCGTCGAAACTGGTCCCCTATTTTGGTTGCTGGAAAAAGTGCAAGATCAGGTCGTTGTGGCCCCACACCTATATAACGTCGTCTGACATCATCTTTTTCATTAGCAGGATATTGAGATATTGGAGTTCGTAGGCCCGGGTCAACTTCAAAAGCACCAACATTTACCTCAACATTTTGAGATGACGAAGGGCCCTCCTGATTGTGATTTGAGTTATTACCATTTGGCGGTGAACTCTGTTTACTTGTGGATGCCTCTTCTTGAGGCTTATAGAATGAAAACAAAGTCGTTTTCCTCTTTTTGACTCCTTGAGTTTCCATTGCAAAAATATATGAAATTTGATAAGTGAAATCAAAATTATAATTAGACATTGCAAAAATGAAGCAATTCGATGCGTAAGCAAGTAAAAAAATATGCAAGTTAGCAACAATATTGTCCATTTGTTAACTTTTATTTTATCTAAGATTCCCCAATTCTCAAACTATACAAAATCCTAAATTTATTCATTTTTCATGGCAATGAACATATGCACAAACCAACAATAGTTAATTATCTTGTTTCCTAAACAAAAAACAACTCTAGATTCTAAAATTATCAAATTACCCAATCAATTTATACAAACCCTAATTTAAAACTACATGAACAATAAACAATATAGACTATAGTAAAAGCTAAAAGAGTACTAAAAAGAGAATAATACCTCGAAAGACAGTTGAAAACTTCTCCCAATACTTGAAAGAGAAAAAATACAAGGTTTTTTATTTTTACAAGGTGCAGGTGTGCAGAGAGACTCACTGGAACATATATTGAAAAGCTAAACAAATCAGCTGTGACTTTTCTTTCTATTTTATTATAGAAATTGCAGTTTGTAGCTTAATCTTTCGTAATAATATAATTAAAGACAATGAGTTAATTTATATATATATGGACCAACCCATTTACTGAATACCATCTACTTTAGAATTAAAGTCAACCCATTAATTATATAAAATTGAAGAGCCCATTTCTCTTATAAATATACATATATATATATATAATGTCCCCCCCCCCCACCCCCAGCCCCTGAACACATACGCCCCTCGCTAGAGTAAAACTGAAGCTTTAACCCTCAAATTTGCTTATAGGCTATTTATATAATAGGGTTTTAAAGTATTTAAGTTTTAAGAGGATATGTGGTGCTTCATATCACGTGTTCTTAATATAATTATATTGCACTTATTTACCCAATCGGTTATATTATATATATATATATATAATTATAAATGTATATATATCAATAATTATAACTATACTACTTTAATTATGCAGAGCTGATATGCGGGTCATTATATATATATATATATATATATATATATATTAAAATTACACATTTATAATAACTAAATTAATAATACTCTAACATGAAAAAGAAGAAAAAAAAATACCATGAGAAATCTTGGGGTGTTACAGAAACCTTCCACAATAAACTCACCAAGTAATACAACCATATTATGGTTGCATGTGCATGAATTTGATATGTGTAAGCTCTTCTCTGACACGTTCTCGCCATGCAAAAGCATGAATCCGCTAAGTGCAAGTTACCGAACTCAAACCTGATTGAGACTTAAAGTTGATCCTGATTGATTGACTTAGTTTGATCGTGGAGCACCTAGCAAGCACGTGAAATCTTACCGCATAGAACTATTGTAACAAATGCATTAGCTTGCAATTGCATGCATTTGATAATTCTGTAAGGAAATAGAGTCAAAACTTTGTGAAATAGTAACAAACAACAATTTAAAGCATTTTAGTAAAGTTCTAATTATTTGGATTCGAACTTAACTATTTCCATGTAGTGAACACTATAATGTTGGCACTGTTTAATTATATTTAATAAATAAAAGACAACTTGCGATAAACAACGGTGCATCTATTTCAATTTTGTTATTATAAATACTCAATCAGATAAGATTATTAATAATTGCTCCATAATGAGAAAATGTAATTTTCAAGAGTGCCAATAAATTTCAAACAAAATACATCAAATCTATGTAATTGAGTATACCTTCACGTTTTATGATTTTAATATACATCCAAATTTTAGAAAAACAACAAACCTTCCATAATAAATCCAACAAGTAATACAACAACCATATTATGACTGCATCTGCATGGATTCCATACGTGTGCATGAATTCTATACGTGTAAGCTCCTCTAGGACACGTTCTCGCCATGCAAAAGCATGAATTCACTATAAATATGATACCCCATCAATCAACCATTTCATCGTAGTACAACCATTACAACTCATATCAATTTTATACATCACAACAAAGAAACTAAAGTTAGTATTATGGCTAAGTTAGCAATTTTTGTTGTCCTCTTTGTTGTCCTAATCGTCGCTGCCAATGCCACCACCTACACCACCACGGTGACCACCACCGTCGCTGACGAGGAGAACCCACATCAACAACAATGCCAAAAGGAGATCAAACATAAGAGTATGAACCAATGTCGCATGTGGATGATGGAGGTATTGAATTGTTGTCACAAGACATCTTGAATTTGATGAATTATTCTTTATTATAAAATTTTAAGTACATGATTGGCTAACATATCCTATTAACTTTAATTTTGTGTTGCTCTAAATCACTCACGCTCAATATTCAAAAATTTAAGATAACAATAGCTTACAAAGTGATACATATGATTTTGTGAAATTGAACTACCGTGTATCATCTTTTTTTTTATCATAAAATTGTAAGGAGATATCTAATAGGCCAAAAGGATCTTAATTTACACAACTTTGTTGTTGATATTAAGATAATTGAAGACATGTTTGTGCTTAAATATACGATTCAGGACACGCCTAATTACTAAGATTCAGGACGCGGGTCATTAATATTAAGATTATTCGGTACATGGTTTTTTCTTAGTATTGATATTTATTAATTTATATATATTTTAGGGCCGCGGTCGACAATTCCTTAGGAGCATGGTGGAGAATCCTCAACTTGAAGAGTGTTGTGATGAGATGAATATGATCAACCCAATGTGCCGCTGCGACGCAATTAGAAAGATGATGATGGATTCCCAAAGACAAATGGGAACGCAGGAGATGGAGAAGATGATGAGGAAGGCGGAATCTATTCCAATGATGTGTCGCTTGGACATGCCCACTGAGTGCCGTATGAGGGAGGCTCTTTTCTGAGCGGACCGCGTTCGGGCGGAGGGATCTCGCGGTTATGCGAGTTTAATTTGTTAAGAATAAAAGTTTATTTTGAGGAATGTTTGTTGTAATAATTAAACACACTATCGTGTGTGTGGAATGTATGTCTGTATATTTAACTAATGTGTATGAACGTGCATTTCCAGCTTGAATCATAACCAATGTTCTTATAAATATTATTATGCACTTATATGGGACAAAAAATTGAGCAATTAATCCTTCAATCCCTAGCTACACATGCAATACAATGAATCTTAAGAAAAAAAAAATCACAAGACCCCTACTTATGTAGCAATGAGTTGCAATTATGTTATTATGTAGTAAAGGGTAGTTCCATTTTGGATATACTTGATCTTCAATGCATACGAAAAAGTTTGTGAATTAGACTTGTAGAATTTACAATAAAATCCATGAATTAGTATCCCATCCAAGCTAATTTTTAAAAATGGAAATTGGATACTACTATGATTACTTGATTTGATCAAATTTAATCGAAACACACAACTGTAAAAGATCGTCTTATAAGTAAAATAAAAATAAAAAAAACTAAGTTGCCTATTTTTTTTCTTCTAGTTTTGAATTCTTATGTTTTAACAATTCCAAGGAGTCATATATAGTGTTCATAGGATATACCATCATGATGCGATGGTCGTTGCGAAGTAGCACTCCTCCAAATCAAAGCAAGAAAATCACAAATTTGTAAATGAAGCTAACATGGTATCCGCTTTACAATACCTGACTCACATGAAACATTTTCGATTCGTAGTATTGAAAATCAACTATTATTAGTATACAAGTTACAAGTGCACTATTTGAGTTCAAGGAGATAATCGAGGAACTAATCTCTATGCATACAATCCATAAATTAAACAAGTTACGACACAAATATATTTATGAGTTTTACACTCTCTAACTAGTGGTCTAATGTTACGGGTCGTCTAACATGTCGTCTGACATGGCGTCAAGCTACTATTTTCTACTAACTTAAACATTTGAGTTCTACAAAATGGCAATCCCTGACTTAACTCGGATTCAGTTTTTGAATACATGTAGAGCATCTCGTCAATGACAAAAAAATCATACAAAAGTGAACCAGTGAAACAAATGCATATGAGCTTGCAAGTTGCAATTGCATGCATTTGACAATCTCAAAAGTAAAGGACACCAAAAGTTTGTTACAAACTTGAAATTGTAACACGTAAAAGGTTTAAGGCATGTTTAGTAAAATTCTAATTATTCAATTTTTTACGGTTGTTGTGTTATTCACTATATTGTAGGCACATATCAATTTTATTCACGAAATAAATTACGAAGTAAACACGAGTGCAACCAATTCAATTATTATCATCAATAGTCAATCAAATAAGATTGTAATAGATGGCATGAGCTAACACGACTGGCCAGCCATCGAATTTGGGCCAACCTAGTATGTTAAAAGCAATTTGAGAATGTATCGTGTTTTATACTCTATTCACTCTAAGAGGCTTATGTCGAGTATCGTACTCGGTATATGTGAAATACTCGACGTATTCAGGAAATTCAGAGCATGATCTCGCATTCCGAAACTTAAAAAATATCATAAGACAGATTATCAAGATAAGTTAATAACTAACTATTGTGCAGTGTTTTACATCGGATATAAATAATATACGATATCTATTGTATTCGACATATATTTTGTTCCCAATTATTTGAACTTTTTGATATATCACAACACCTCGAAAAATAAGAATAGTTTATTTGGTGAATATAAAATAATTATTCAATACATATTATCTAATTTCTTTCCAGCTAATTATTATTACAAATCATCCTCGTATCCACGTAACTCTCTTGTCTGGCATTAAACAAAAAAACTGTTTGATTGCTTCATCACTTACCAGTTCAATGATTAGCAACATTTTACCGGTGAACAAAAATGGCAGCAATTTGTAATCCAACGTTGAATCTCTGTAAATCCTCCGAGGCACTATCGCCGGCGTTTCGTGAGAAGTCATGGATTCACGGTGGCGTACAGCGATCTAGCTTTCCGGCGCCGGTCAGCGGTGATTTTTCCGGCAGTAAGCGACTTTTTCTTGTTTGTTGTTGATTTGGTGTAATTTGGAATTTGTGTAATATGTGTTTGATGAATTGACGCAGAGAAAGGAACGGTTAAGGTGTCTGGTGTCGGAAATTCGTCGAATATAGTGTGGCAAAAGTGTCCTGTGGAGAAGAGTGACAGGCAGAGGTTTCTTAATCAGAAGGGTTGTGTCGTTTGGATCACCGGGTTAAGTGGTTCAGGTAAAATAATAATATGTTAAATCAGAAAGGGTTGTTTCATTTCTGCTTGGCCTGATTGAGTATTAGTAGCTCGCTCGTGTAATTCAATAATTCATGATGCTTACTCGATCAATTTCAGTATGTTAAAAGCGTTTCGTAAGTTTACCTTGGTTGGATCTTTTAACCATGTCTTCTAAAACTCTTTATACCTGATTCAGGAAAGAGCACTTTGGCATCTGCATTAAGTCATTCATTACACACTAGAGGAAAGCTAACCTATATCCTAGACGGGGATAACTGTAGGCATGGTCTGAACCGCGACCTTACTTTTCAAGCTGAAGATCGAGCAGAGAACATAAGAAGGATTGGTTGGTCTTTTCCTAAAATTTATGAGCTAACCAGTTCTTTCTGAAAACCAACTCATTTTGCACTTTCACGGTTTAGAAGTGTTTTTCAACTTAAACAGGTGAGGTGGCAAAGCTTTTCGCTGATGTTGGAGTCATTTGCATAGCAAGCTTAATCTCACCCTTCAGGAAGGAACGAGATGCTTGCCGAGCTTTACTGCCCGATGGGGATTTTATTGAGGTTATTGCTTCAGCCTTTAGAATCTCAACTAGGTTTAATATTCTCTGGTTTGCTCATAAGGATAACTAAGTTGTCAAATTTGTAAAGCTACTGCAATGTGCAGGTATATATCGATGTGCCTATACAAGTTTGTGAATCAAGAGATCCAAAGGGATTGTACAAGCTTGCACGAGGTGGAAAAATTAAGGGTATGCTTTGGATAGATCATCAGTTGATTTAGGTTGTAAACATGGTTATCCATGATTGTTTTTGTTCCTTCTCAATTTGCAGAGTTAGTTCTTTGATCACTATTTACTGGTTAATGGAAACTGTGGTTTCAAAGCACAGATATTCGTATCAACATGGATTTATTTATTTTTTAATTCCCTTTGCTTGTGTTTACAGGATTCACAGGTATCGATGACCCTTATGAACCACCATTGAATTCTGAGGTAAGTTTTACTATTAGGTGGAGTTGGAAATTGTTGTTTACTACATGAACATGTAATAAGAGATGTCATATGCATTTAAAGCGAAAGATAGCATCATAGCATACATTTCATACAGACCGAGTAAGATGAACTATTCAGTTGGCTTCTCGAGACAAAGGTTTTCTTCTTTTGAGTTCGCTAATGACTTATTCAGACTCCATTTTTAAGATGAAAGAATTATTGACGAGAACTGTAAAAAGTGACTATGTGATCCCGTTACTGGAGAATATATATAAATTAATAAAAGTCAATCCACACTCTAAGCTTGAGCTTTAGATAAGACGACAATTCACAATGGAGCTTAGACCAAAGTGAAGGTCTTGGGTAGTATTTCAATGCCACACATCTAATAGAACATGTCATGTGTCAGACGTAACAAGAAAATAAGACGGCAATGTTATAGCAATCGTTTTGTTGAGGTCAATTACTTATTGCTTTGTTTTTTGATCTTCTAATGCTTGTTTACTTTGCTTCTTCCAGATAGTTTTGGATCAAAGAGAAGGGATTTGTGATTCGCCAACTAATTTGGCCGAGATAATTGTATGCTACTTGGAAACTAAAGGTTACTTGGAGGCATAATTCACGCACTGTATTTATCGTCAGCGACCACATATTACAGTAAGCTTCAACCCCTGATAACTGTTAAAGATGTATCGAAGGTTAATGAACTATTCTGTAGAGAGCTTTAAGTTGATTGATCAATCAACTAGCAATTAGGAGTTGGGATCACATTACAGGGGTGCTATATTGTGAGCGGTAAACTAGTTGTAAAGATGATTAATCAATCCGTGTTGATTAGTCATTGTGCAGTTTGCTTGTATTAAATTAAATGGTACAAAGTGTGACATTGTTCTTGTTTTGCACCGTGTTAGTGTTCTGTAATCGTTTAAACACGTGCTATGTATGCATTTATCCAAATTTAACGACTGTATTTATGTAACTATTTCCTATATTCTTTTACTTCTATAAAAGATGGGACAAATTGCAGGCACAATGGATTTTTCCTTGAACCCAAGTCTAAGCAAGAATGATTCAGATGGTCCTAAAGTTTCAAGAAAATCGTAGCATGCTATTTTTGTTCATTTTATATGTGGTCCATAATTTCTTTTTTCCACTACCTGAGATTACCCCTATTATTTATCGTCCACTGTAACCAAGGGGAGTAGGGGTGTGCGTTTGGATCGGATCGGATCGAATCGGATCGAATCAAGGCTGGAAGTCGATTTCGATCCTGGAGATATGAGGATCGAAATCGAATCAATTTAAAACGATCCGATTCGATCCAAAATCATTCGATTTCGATCCGATTCGATTCGATTTCGATCCTTTTTTCTTTTTTTTCTTATTTAATTTAATATCAATGAGACCAACCACAACATTCAAACAGAGTTACTGAATTACAAAATTCACTTTCATATGGTTCTCAATCACACTTTTTGACACAAAACACAAATCAATTATAAAAGATACACTTTCACAAATTAATTTTCACCACTTTACACTTTCCATTCAGACTATGCACTGGCTTATCAGCAGCTTCATTCAAGGTTATTACTTACTCCATCACTCCATATTTTGATCAATGTTAGTATCACCAACAATATATAGAAATATCTTAGTAGCATCTTAATAGGCTTAGCATTATAGATAAAAATATAATATTATATATATGTTATTATATATTTATTTATTTTTAAAAAATAAGATGAGTATTCGATCCGATCCGATTCTCAGCCTCTAAAATCGAGGATCGAATCAAATGGGGGTTCGATCCTAAGGCAATAATCAAAAGTCGGATCAAATATTCGATCCGATCCTCGGATCGGATCATTCGATCGATTTTCACCCGATTCGATCGATCCGATTCTTTTTGCACAGCCCTAAAGGGGAGTGACCACAAGAATGAAGGATATTATTTGCATTTCTCCAATTGGTTGAATGTTGTGTGCCATAGTAATAGAAAAGTCCTGCCTGCTTCTTTGAGTTGCTATGTTCGTGCCGTGGGTGCAAAATGTTTGGTGCCACTCGAGCGTGGACCATGAAAATTCCGCGCACCTTGCTTGAATTGCACTGCAATAGCATCAAGTGGCGTTGTAGTTGCTAGACGTGCTTGGCTAAACCATCAAATCAAACTGCATAGATACAACCAACAAACTCCAGATCATAATTGGTCTTCAGTAACTTACATAGAAGAAATCAGGAAATTCTGGTCTTGCGGGCCAAAATGGAAATTCAGATTCATTTCGAAATGTTGTAATTTAGCGGTCCAAAACTTAGCTAAATGGGCTGTTTTTTGTAATGGTGATGGTATCATTCCCGAATACCTACTCCCAATTTCCTCCTTTTGTGACGGTGGTTTTCCCATCGTAAACTATATTTAATTATGCAATTCTAATTTATCAAAAAAAAACTGCATAGATAAAAAAAACTTTGTACACTTACTGGGGCGTAACAAAATGGAGGTACGTGCCAAAGTTGGTCGCGGTTTTTGGGAAATTTCGCAAAGTTGGTCCTTTATAGTGCCCACTTTTCAATTTTTGTCATTTAAAGTCCCAAGGGCCATTTTTACTCCCTTTTACAGTAACCAATGGCCATTTTTGGTCCTCTATTGTACTCCTTGGTCTTTTTTAATGAAGTTACGAATTTACCCTTCATTTTTTTTTACTTTTTTTCAGTTTTATTTTTTTATCTTTTGAATAATTATATTTACACCCCCACAATTTTATAACAACTATATTTTAACATCCTAAAAATAAACCTCTATATTTTATATACTTCTTAGGTTCATGAAACTATGTGAAGATTACAAATTAATTCCTTATCATAAAAAAATATTAAATTTTGTTTCTCATGGGTCACTCATAAAAATGATTCGTAAATTATAAAATCTAATTTTATAATCTAATTTTATTAAAAGCAATATCTTATATAATTCTAGAATGTATATAAATATATAAAAAAAAATCTTTATGTATTAAAATAATATTTATATCCAGAATATATATAAATATATTAAAAAAATATATATCTTTATGTATTAAAAACAATATTTTATTTATAAAAATATATCTTTATGTATTAAAAAATTATATTTAATTCCAGAATATATACAAATATAAAAAAATAATTATTATGTATTACAATATATTTATATCCAGAATTAAAAAAAAAACAAAACCATCGTCCTGCACCCACCCACCTCCACCCCGCCTGAACCCATCATATCCTCACCCACCCACCCCGCCCCTCCAGCCCATCCCCACACCCATCATCATCCTTACCCCCCTCCCCCCCCACCCCGCCCCCGCCCCCGCCGCCGGTCATCTTCACCATCAAGCTCGAATTCGATTTCGAAATCGAAATTAAAGGAGGGCGTGCTTGGTGGTGGTGAGGTGGTGATGAATATGCGGCGGGGGTGGTGATGAACATGACCGGCGGCGGGCGGGCGGGGGTGGGGGGAAGAGGACGATGATGGGGTAATATATATATATATATATATATATATATATATATATATATATATTTAAGTAATTAAAATTTTGGTTTTAGTTATTCTTTTTCTTTTTGTATAGAACAAGACGTTCTTAGTTTTTTCTTTTTTAATTTAAATTTTAGTTATTAAAACTATTTCTAATTAAGCCTAAATTATATCATATATATATTGATTTAAATTTTGGTTTCAATATCCTTGTTTTTTGGAATCACTTTTAATGGAAAATAGAATGGGAAACAAATTTTGATTTTAGATCCTAAGAAAACTCTATACTTTATGAAATACTTTTATAAGAAACTAAATATAAAATGTTATTTATTTTATCATTTGTGACGTGGGATTAGTTTTTAACTCTCCTTTTATTTATTTTAAGATATTAAATATGATTATTACATAAGTATAAGAAAATATATTTATTATAAAGTTATGGGGGTGTAAATATAATAACTCAAAAGGTTTGAACAAAAATTGAAGGAAAAAAAGTCAAAATTAAGGGCAAATGCGTAACTTCATTGAAAAATGACCAAGAAGACACAATAGAGGACCAAAAAGGGCCCTTGGTTACTGTATGGTACTAAAAATGGCCATTGGCACTTTAAATGATCAAAATTGAAAAGTGGACACTATAAAGGACCAATATTGTGAAATTCCCCGGTTTTTGGATAAAATATGGGGACTTACAGTGGATCGCCATGGACAATGTGTGTGGGTCGACTTGACATGTTTAGAAAACTAATTTACGCACAGATTTTACTGTTTAGCCAACGCTTTTAGGCAACGCTGAGGGTTAAGACATATATCACGAGTGAAACCTCGAATCATGGATCAAAGTTTCAGTTTCAGAGTAGGTTTCGGTTAGCTAAAAATTAGAATTGTTTCGAAATATTTTGATAACTTTCGGAATGTTTCGAAAAAATCGTAAAAATCTTGGTTATAGCTATAATGGAAACTACATGTTTCCATGTGGTTTTTGTTTGGATAGAGTCAAAAATGAAAATATTTCGATACTTTTAAAATGCACGAAAAATTTGATCCATGTTTTGAATGAAGCACGATAATTCTGCTATTCGAGCAAAATACATGTGCAGGCGGGAGAGTGCCAATTGACCATGGGTCTATGAGTGGAAAGTAGAAAGCGTGTCTCACAAAGCTGCCTTTGTAAAGGAAAAAGGGAACTCATTTTCTATTTGGGGAGAAACCGTGTGGGACTAACAAACGACTTTTATTATGTGCTCACCAATTTTCATGGGTTTAAGGAAAATATTTATTATTTTGTAATTTTTAGTATTTCATGATTCATTAAATAAACACAAGAATACGGGAATTTTTCAAAGTTGGTCCTCTATAGTAACCAACTTTCAAAATTAGTCCTCTATAGTGCCTCGGGCCGTTTTTGGTCCTCTAAAGTAACAAGAGTTTCAATTTTGGTCCTCCAGCCAAAATTCTGGTTTAAATTTGGGGATTTTTCAATTTTCCCTCCTAAATATTTTTGTGTAATTGCACTTACACCCCCAAATATTAAAATGTGTATATTTGCAATTATAAATTCCTTTAACACTACAAAAATAATTTGAAATATTGCAGTTATGCCCTCAAACTTTATCAATTCAACTAATTTAGGTTATATTTTATAATTTAATATAAATATTTATTAACCTCAACTTAATATTAAAGTTACCTTATAAATTTCTTAACATAACAATAAAAACAATAACAAATTTAATTCCTTAACATATATAAATATATATATATATAAAGTATATCTTTATATATTAAAAACAATAACAATTTTTTATAACAAAAAAATAAAAAATAAAAGTCATCTTATATCTTATATAATTTTTTATAAAAGATATAAAAGTATATCTTATATAATTTTTTTATATAAGATAACAAATTTTTTATAAGATAACAATAACAATTTTTTTTATAAGATATAAAAGTATATCTTATATAATTTTTTATAACAAAAAAAAATAAAAAAATAAAAGTCATCTCCCCCCACCCACCCGCCCCCACCACCCCCCAAACCCCCCACCTCCCCAACCTCCCCGACCCACTCCGCCCCCACCCCGCCCCGACCTACCCTGCCCCCACCTCCCCGACCCACCCCTACCTTGCCCCCGCCCCCACCGCACCCCGACCCATCCCGCCCTCGCCCCACACGCACCACCACCACGATTTGCAGTGGTGGTGGCGTCAATTTGACGCCACCACCACTGCAAATCGCGGTGGTGGTGGCGTCAAGGGGTGGGTCGGGGTGGGTCGTGGTGGGTCGGGGAGGTGGGGACGGGGTAGTGGTGGGTCGGGGAGGTGGGGGCGGGGTGGGTCAAGGAGGTGGGGGGCGGGGGAGGTGGGGGCGGGTGGGTGGGGGGGAGATGGTTTTTTTTTTCTTTTCTTAAATTTAAAAATTTATTATTTTAAAATTTAAAAAACTATATTTATTATAAATTTAAGAAAATATTTATCTTATTTAAAAAAGAAAATTGGGTGTGAATGTAATTATGTGAAGCATTTGAGAAGCAATGAAAATAAATAATTTGGATTTGGAGTCAATGAGATTGTATAAAAGATTTTGGGGGTGCATGTGCAATTACACAAAAATATTTAGGAGGGAAAATTGAAAAATCCCCAAATTTAAACCAGAATTTTGGCTGGAGGACCAAAATTGAAACTCTTGTTACTTTAGAGGACCAAAAACGGCCCGAGGCACTATAGAGGACTAATTTTGAAAGTTGGTTACTATAGAGGACCAACTTTGAAAAATTCCCCAAGAATACAGTACAACATAAGCATGACGTGACATTTCATCAAATATTTGCTAACCTATATTAAATAAACTTATTTTAATTCGTGTCGTTATGAGCGTGCTGTACTATTAAAATTATTGAAAGGAATATTTCTTGAGATGATATTACGTGCTTTTGAATCACCCAATTAGATGACTAGACGAGTCTCTGTAAATATATGATGGCAATTTGGCATGGAGCTGAGATCAATGAATTCTTCTTGGATTTTGAGTCACAACGATACTAATAATAATACTGTCTACAATTTGTCTCCTATTACTCAATTCTCAAAACAAGACAACAACAGTCCAAACCCGAATTTCTTCCAATCATTGACAGATTCGGAAATATAAATGAAGACAAATAAAATATTGGGTTTTTTGTTTTATAAGTAACAAAGTTATAGTTTTTTCGGGGGTTGCCAAAATGAACTAGGGGATTAGTGAACTAGCTTCAAAAGAGCTCTCACTAATTTTAGGAGAAAATAAATTTATAATGATACTTCAAATGTGAAATTGTCCAAACACATACGATTCCTATACATGACTCTTGTCGAAAATGTATTAGACTGATGATATTTTATACGAACTTCTCTTTTCGATGTTTGCACCATATATAACTTGATAAGTCTTTATAGGGCGTGAGGTGCTCGCTAAGTGAAACTCCACAAAAATCATTGAAGCCAAATTGTGTAAGTTTCGTTTTACACTTTTGAGAGTCATTACGTGGGAACAATATAGAGATTACGACCCACATAACTATCAAATGTGTTGATGTAATGTAGCAATAAATCTTCTTAAATATTTGTCAAAACTGAAGAGAGGGTATGTATTCGTAGAATCATTATTTCCTTAAGGTTATAAATGTAAGTTTAGATCAAATATTAATAATTGTAGATAGAGATGTTGAAGCTGCCGCTTGAATATAATAGTTGATTACAAAACAAATGTGTTACAACATTATATATGAATATCCACTTGCTTTATTACTTTATTATAGAAACTTAAAAGGGTAAAAGATAAAGGAGAAAGCTTCCCTTTTAATATATCTCCTCCTTTTTTTTCTTCTCTAGTAGGCTCCCTATGTAGTAATGTATATATTATCTGGAGTGGAGAGAAATAGTACACTAGTCTTGACTGTTTCAACTTTGGTCATAAACCATGATGGGGTGAAGAGAATAAAGTGAGAGCATGCCCTTGTTTTAGGTAAATATATATATAAAAAAAAAACCTTGTGACAAAAACTTACAATATATGATGGCATAAGTGTATGGGTATTTGGAGTAGTATAAAAAGGGGGAAAAAGTAAGGAATTGTTTGGCAGAGTTTGGAGAGGGATTGGGGGGCAAGAAACATGAGTGAAATGTGTGTGTTAGTGTAGTGGTGGGTGGTGATGATGATTATGCACGCCGGCAGCTTTTTCTCTCTTCAAAATTCATTTGTCACGCCTGCTCCCACTACTACCTTCTCTCACTCATTCTCATTATAAAGTGGGGTAACTACATTTACACCCCTAAAGTTATGTATAACTACAAGAACACCTCCTACTATTTGAATGGTTGCATAAGCACCCCATCGTAATTTGAACGAAAAAAATTATACTGCAAATAGACTGTTTAAGGTTTGGATACTTATAGATAGACCTCCTATTTGCATGGATCAAAGTTTATGTTCTTTTCCACGAATAACACCAAAAAGTTTCTATTCGGCTCTCTCGATACGAAACACTTTTCCAATTTATTGTTAACTATTATTTTACAATTCTTTTGAAATATGTTGAAAAGATTAAGAAACATACCACCAGAACGAAACTTCAATCCATGCCTACTTGTACATGTTTCCAACCAAGGGCCTAGAATGTCTTAGTAACAATTCAAACTGTGGGGGATGTTTTGGTAATTAGACCACACATCTTGGTCTAGATGTAAAGTCTCTTATAACAACCCATGCGGGAAAATTAATGGATTGGTCCCATAACTTGGCAATTCTGTTATTTTAGTCCCGTAACTTGGCAGCTGTTGATTGTAGTCCCTCAACTTGGCTATTTGACTGAATTTTGGTCTCATTGACCCATCTCCGCCAATTTTGGCCGTGAAAATCCGAAGTGGCGTTCGTTGACCGGCCAGGCTCCAATTTTGACCCAAAATTGGTCCCACATACACATTTGGCCGCCACGTAGATGACACCTGTAAAATCAAAATTAAAAAATCGTCCCATATATATATAACCATAGCGAACAGAATGGCGCCATTATTCACTTCCTTTTCGCTCTCTGGCGCCATTTTCGCTCTGCCCAGAATTCTCCCCAACGTCCCTCTCTTCACCGCCGTCACACAGCTTCGTATCGCCGTCGACGGTATTCAACTGGTGAAGTGTTCCATGGCGCGGACTGTACGCAAGCCAAAAATTCGCAAACAAGCAAATAATGAAGAGCCCATCCCGAAATATGGTAAGTATTGACGATTTTTTGCTAAATACCAGTAGTTATATACGTTTGTAGTCGAATAACTTGATTGCATGTAGTCCTAATCCCTAATTGCAGAAACCCCCAATTTTTGAACCCTAATTTCAAAAACCCCCAAATGATGAACCCTAATTTAAGATAACCACAATTGTTGAACCCTAACCATAACTATGTTGACGAGAACCCTAATGTTGGGCTGTTATGTTGTATTTGGGATGTTTTAATTTAATTGGTTCAAGTAAATATACTAATCAAATCACTTATCATTCTGTAACAGGTTGTGGAACATTGCATGTTACTTCACATTTCCAGTATGGTGGAAATGTTACAGCTGAGGGTGTGCTTGATAATTATGGGAATGCTGAGGTTGTGGTAGATTACTTGGGGCCATCCCATATAAGCTTTAGTGGCATGCAAGCCTTGTGCCAAGAACTTGGCTTTTTTAATGTAAAGGATATGTATATCCTTCAATCAGCTGGTTATATCCTTCTCCAGACAGATCATCAAATCACTTTCCACTTCCTGGAGTGTCAATTGAGTAGAACTATGATGATATTTGTTGATTGTGAAGGAAGGATAAATACAGAACAACAAAGAATGTTTGAAGGTGAAGACAGTGTGGTTGATGAGGGTGCTAATAACATGGAGGCTGAAGAAGTTGAAGGGGAAATGGTAGGTGACATTGATGTAGATAATGATCTGGAGTACTTTAGTGATCCTGAATATGGTATGGAAGAAGACAGAGAAATGGGGGAAGATTTGAATGAGAGTGTTGTTGAATCATTGTTGTTTGAAGCCCAAATTAGAAAGAGAGGGAAGGTGAGGAATAAGGCTCATAGCAAAAGGAAAGGAGACACTGGAGTAGGTAATGAAGGATGCTCAGAATCTAGTGTAAAGGTTCCTGGAAATGTACAAAGGGATAACACCTTTGTAGTTGACACGGAAGTGAATGAAGCTCCTTATGAGTCATTGTCTGATGAAGGATCAGAGGATTTGAACTTGTATGCCAATGAGTTAGAGAGTGAATGTGGCTCAGATGAAGAAAGACAGGTGAAGCCAGGGGAGCTATTTAACATAAAGAATATTTTCCAGCCCAAATTTACACTCGGTTTGAGGTTTCCATCCAAGACTATTCTTAGAGATGCTATCCATGCAGATGCAATCAATGAACATAGGTCAGTCTGGATATTCAAGAATGACAGAGCAAGAATGTATGCAAAGTGTAGTGACTCAAGGTGCAAGTGGAGATTGAATGCAAGGAAGATTAAAGGTCAATAAGCCACTTTCAGGATCAACAAATATGAGTTCAAACATGGGTGTCCTGCAGTAAAAAAAATCTAGGAATATGAAGAGCAGTTATCTGGCTAAGAAGTACATGCACTTATGGCAATCTGATCCTAACATGAGTGTTAAGGGGTTCAGCATAGATACTGGGAATGCATCTGGTGTTGATGTGACCATTAATTAGGCTTACGGGGCAAAAATTCTTTCATTAGCAATGCTGAATGGTACAACAACAGAACAATATGGTGCACTTTGGGATTTCAAATAGGAGGTGGAGAGATCAAATCCTGATTCAACAGTTATTCTAAATGCAAATAATGAAACAGGAGAAAACAGGTTTGATAGGATTTATATGTGTCTAGCTTCATTGAAACAGGGCTTTCTTAATGGATGCAGAAGAATTATTGGAGTTGATGGAGCACATTTAAAGGGCCCTCACAAGGGTATTTTGTTGACAGCAGTGGGTATTGATGCTAACAACAACATATTTCCATTTGCATGGGCAGTAGTGGACAAAGAGGATGGAAGAAACTGGGAGTGGTTCCTCCACATCCTGAAGCTTGATCTGGATATATTCAGAAATGAAAAGTGGACATTTATGTCTGACAAGCAAAAAGGGCTGCTGAATGCATTCAAGGCTGTCCTTCCTGGTTCAATTCATAGGTTCTGTGTAAGGCATCTCCATGGAAATTTTAAAAGGGCTAGCTTCATTGGAGATGCTTTGAAGGATGCTCTGTGGATGGCTGCAAGAGCTACAACTAAGAATGAATTTACAAGGAAAATGGATTCTCTGAAAGCCATCAGTCCAGCTGCATGGAAATGGTTGCAAGATAAGCCACCTGAGCATTGGAGCAGGTCACATTTTGATCCTAAGTTGAAGTGTGACATGCTACTCAATAATGGTTGTGAGGCCTTTAACTCATGCATATTGGATGCAAGGAAGATGCCAATTCTTTCAATGATGGAATGGATGGTTCAGTATCTTATGACAAGGCATCAAAAGAACAGAGATAGAGCAAAGGCAAGATGGAAGGGAGAATGGTGTCCAAAGATAAAGAAGATTGTTTGGACTTTGATGCAGATTCATGCAAAATATTGTAGACCAATCAAGGCTGATGACACTCACTACTCTGTGAGAACCAGTGATGGTGATGCATATGTTGTTGATTTGGAAGAAAGGAAGTGTGGATGTAGAAAATGGGATATTAGTGGGATACCTTGTATCCATGCCGTAAGTGCTATAGTTGCACAGGGTGATGATGTACTTAGTTACATTCACCACACTTATAGCATTGGTTGTTATATGGAAGCTTACAACAGGCTTGTGTATCCTATGAATGGAAGGAAAGAGTGGAAGAAAATGAATTACCTGCCAATAAACCCCCCAAATGATGGAAGATCTATTGGTAGACCAGAGGCAGTGAGAAGAGGAGAACCAGGAGAGCAACCAATCAAGAAACAAAGAAGATGCAGAGGGAAGCCTGTTTCAAAGTCATCTTCTGATCCTAACAGACTGAAGAGAGACCAAAGAACAGTGAGGTGCAAGCATTGCAAAGTGTTGGGGCACAATAAAAAAGGGTGTGCAAAAAGGAAAGCATAGGAGGTAGAGGCTGCAAAAGTTGTTGAGTCAGAATCCAGTAGGCCTAAGGAGGCAGATGCTGCAAGAGTTGTGGAGACAGAATCAAGTAGGGCTACTGAAGCAGATACAACAAGGACTGGTGTTGAATAAAGAAATGAGCAAGAAGAAGTGGCTGATAATGAGCAGCAAGTTGATGACCAGTATACTGATGATCTGGATGAATTACTCTTTGGTGGAAAGATGGATGTGGAAGTTGAAGGAGTGGATGCTGCTCAGTCTAATGAGCACACTATGGTAGTCAATGTTGAAGAAGTAAACATTCCTCCAAATGAGGTTGTGGTGGAAAGAGTGGCAAGTGATCCTATGAGTGAAGCTGTAATAGAACATCATGTAAACATGTCTGAGATTCAATGCAGTGGTTCTCAGCCAGCTGTTGACCTAACTCAAGATTCAGGAGTTGATGAGCCTGTTGAGGTAACATTCTAATACAGATCACTAATACTTGACTTACATAGTTATGTATCTTACTTGAATTTGTTCCAGGGTCAAGATAGTTGGACAAATAAGTGGGTGAACTTACCATTCGGCCAGCAACACTCACCTAGACCATCAGAAGGTCCTTCAATGAATGAGCAATTGCAAGCTACTGTGAATTTCAGATGTGCCAGAGTTGAGAAGCTGAAGACTAGAGGAGGATATATGCTGTTGCAGGTGCATAATTCAACCAGGAATGGTTCCAAGAAGAAATAGAGATAGTTGGCAATGTCCACTTTTGTTGTTGACTGTTAGTGTTATTGTTGAACGATTTACTTATGATGTGGCTCATTAGTGTTAGTGTGAAATTGAGATGTATGACAGCTTATGGCAATGTCCAGTGCAGTCTTTGTTTTGAACATATGTATGGCAAACTCAAGGTTGTTTATCTAATCCCCTGTTTAAGCTTTTTGATTATGGTTATATGTGTATATATACAAGATATCATATACAGCTAAAACAGATGCATAGCAAAACCACACATAATGACCATTTTATTAATAGAACTTTATGCCAATAATTGGCAATTTGTCCAAAACAAAGCATTCATCAAAATGCTGAATAATCCAGACAACATAAAAATCTAAAACTCAAAACATTATCCATCAAACAAAAAAAGCACATCTTAATCAACATCATTAAGCCATCCAGCTCTCATGTATGGAGCTCCAGAACCAGATCCACCAGCAACATCCTCTGCAGCAACATCATCAGAAACAACATCCTCAACAGCAGGCTCAACCACCACAGGCTCCACCACAGCATGCTCTTCATCATCAGTCAACACAACATGGTCATCCACAGTGTTGTTACCCTCTTCCTCAAACTTAAACACTCATATTTCTTCAAATAGCTTGTGAAATAGGGCAGCATTTCGAAGACCACGAGTGTGGAAATAGAAATCAACATCAGATTCCTACATTATAAGTAAATTGATTCAAATAAGAACAATTTCTTTAAATTGTTTCAAATAAGCTGATATTTAAAATAAGAGGTAAAGTGAGTAAATTTACCCCTGGTTGGGAGCAAAAAAGGTTAAACAACTACAGCTTTAGTCTCAACTTTCCAACAATCCTGCGCATGTGAGCACGGCTGAAACACTTGCCAGTTGTTTTCTCCAGGCCTGGAATGGCAAGCCGCAAACCGCGCATCAAAGCCTTCTCATTCTGGATTATGTGACTAGAACCATACTTGATGAGGTACTCCAACAAAAACTTCTCGCCATTCTCTCCAAGTGTTTTGTCCATCCAGGGCAGATCAATGTCAACATTCATTGGATCCATAATTAGATTCTAAACTCTATAACACATAATAAAACTGTAACTATTAAAACAATACCATTTAAAGCAAATAAACCAAGATAGTCTTACAAAATAATAACCATTAAAACATAATCTTACATATGACAAACTCTCAAAATAACTTAATATTATTACATCCTGGAATAGATAACAAGTAGCAACACAAGCAACAAAACAAATACAATCAAAAACAGGGACCACCCTATGAAACAACAAACTAATGCAACCTTAGTATGATTCATGTTCATCACATAGTACAATAAAGGGCTTGATGCCTCATTTCCAGACTGACTTTGACCAATATTTGCTGCAGTTGAAACCCTACTAATTTGGGGTTCGGTTTCATTTTGCCCAGAATATCCATCACCATGAAACATCATTCTCTTTGAATTTGAACCCTCAGGCATGTCGCCAGCCCACACAAAATAATTCGGGTGACGAACACGCGACGGGCAAATGTAGTAAAAACTACCAGGGCGAGATGCGGTGTTACTAGCCCTAAGGTAGAGCATTATTCCACGACCACAAACGCACTGGATTTGGCGTGGGTCAGCCATCTTCGTTCAAATCTAACAAAATCAACAAAATCCCCTAATTTATCAAAAAATATTCATAACCATCATCAACGAATAAAAAAAAACAATCTAAACCTAAATTCGCGTCGAAATTATGAAAAACCCTAAAGCCGCGTCGAGATTTTAAAAAACCCCTAATTCGAATGTGAACTAAGAACCCTAATCTCTATAAATTGTGCACACAAAACATATAACATGAAAAATACGAACGCCTAAATTGAAGTGAGTGACTGACCTTCTGTTTGGTGGCGAAATTGAAGTGGGTGACAGATTTCGATTCGGGTAGCTTTGATGAAGAAGAAGGCGAAATGAACAGGCGGGATCGGTTCGGTTCGTTTTCTTTTTTAATATGTGATGTTTTCGATTTCGTTATTAATATATAGCCACGATTTTTAATTTTGATTTTACAGGTGTCATCTACGTGGGTCAAAATTGGAGCCTGGCCGGTCAACGAACGCCACTTCGGATTTTCACGGCCAAAATTGGCGGAGATGGGTCAATGGGACCAAAATTCAGTCAAATAGCCAAGTTGAGGGACTAAAATCAACAGCTGCCAAGTTACGGGACTAAAATAACGAAATTGCCAAGTTACGGGACCAATCCATTAATTTCCCCCAACCCATGCACACATATATACACTCATACATACATACATACATATTTGGGGGGTGGGGTGGGGGCGGGGTGAAAAGGTATAATCCCACTAAGCCATATGATGATGTGTCTCAACTTGCTATCGTTTTTTTCCTCGCTATCTCCATCTTTTGTCAGACTATTTTTCTTTATCCTTTGCAAATTTATAAAACTAGTAGCTCCATACCAATTTCCATGTATTGACACCACAAAACTCACAAACCATTTGTGAGTCAATCCCACCTTGTTTTAGAAAAAGCAACCCCTAAAAAGCAATGCACTTAAACAAAGTAAAAGATATTAGACCATATCCTCCCTCCAATATATTCCCCATAAAGCAAAGCCAATATTTTTCCACCTTCATCCTCACCCCACGCCACCACCCCTTTAACCATCTTTTTATGTAGGTGTGATATACATAAATCTAAAAGCTGATATAGCTAGCAAAATTCCAACTCCAAGATTCTCTCTCCCTCCCTTCATAATTCAAAGTCTTAAAGCACCAAACCAACTCCACTCTCTCCAAACCAATATTCCATCACACACACAAAGTTAAAGATCCAATTTTTATTATTTGATGTGTTGTGTGGGTCTTTTAATTTTCTTTTATTGACTAGATGGATACTTTGTTTAGGCTGGTCAGTCTTCAATCTGATCAATCCTTCAACTCAACAAGTAGAACTTCAAGCAGCTCTAACACTAACAGATCCTCTAAGCAAACCAACCCTTATAATAATAATCATCATATTCAAGAAGAAGAATGCTTCAACTTTTTCATGGATGATGAAGATTTCTCTTCTTCCAATTCCTCAAGACACTACAACCCTTACCAACACCAACACCACCAACAACAACAACAACAAACGTCGAACACGTACACTCACACGACCACCACTAACACCACAGGCAGCACAACCCCTCATCATGCCTACATGGACGTCACACAATCCACCGATCAAATCTCGACATTCACCCCGGACGTCACCGTAGAATTCGCCTCCGCGATATCCGGCCAAAACAACAAATGGGCTTCCGATATCCTGATCGAGGCAGCCAAAGCCATAGCCGAGCGAAACAGCAGCCGTGTCCAACAACTCATATGGATGCTCAACGAAATGAGCTCGCCTTACGGCGACGTGGACCAAAAACTCGGCTCCTACTTCCTCCAAGCGCTCTTCAGCCGCATGACCGACTCAGGCAACAAAACATACCAAACACTAATCTCCACCTCCCAACAGAACTCCTCCTTCGAATCCACACGTAAAACCGTCCTCAAATTCCAAGAGATCAGCCCCTGGACAACATTCGGACACGTGGCGTGCAACGGTGCGATCATGGAGGCGTTCGAGGGGGAATCAAAGCTCCACATTATCGACATCAGCAACACCTACTGCACGCAATGGCCTACTCTCTTAGAAGCCATCGCCACGCGTACTGACGACACCCCGCATTTACGAATCACGACTATTGTCGTCAGCAAACACGGCGGCGAATACGGTCAAATCCAACGCGTGATGAAGGAAATTGGCGCCAGGATGGAAAAATTCGCGAGGCTAATGGGAGTCCCGTTCGGGTTTAACATCATACACCATGCGGGCGACTTATCGGACCTCGATTTCGAACAATTACAACTCGACAGCTCCGAAGCGCTTGCGATTAATTGCGTCGGGGCTCTGCATTCGGTATCCCCGATTAACAATCGGAGGGATTATTTAATCTCGATTTTCAAAAAATTGAACCCTAGGGTTTTGACGATCGTCGAAGAGGAGGCGGATCTCGACGTCGGAATCGACGGCTGCGATTTCGTTAACGGATTCGAATCGTGTGTGCGGTGGTTTAGGCTTTACTTCGAGGCGCTTGATGAGGGGTTTAATCGGACGAGTAACGAGCGGCTGATGCTGGAGAGGGAGGCGGGGAGGGCGGTGATGGATCTGGTGGCGTGTTCGCCGGAGGTATCGGTGGAGCGGCGGGAGACGGCGGCGAGTTGGTCGGGGAGGATGCATGGCGGCGGGTTTGGGGCTGTGGCGTTTAATGAGGAGGTGTGTGATGACGTGAGGGCGTTGTTGAGGAGGTATAAGGAAGGGTGGACGATGGCGCAGGGCGGAGGAGATTCCGCCGGAATATTCCTTTCGTGGAAGGATCAGCCGGTGGTGTGGGCGAGTGCATGGAAGGGTTGATTGCGGCACGTGATTGTTATTGTTATATGTGGTGTGTGGCACGTGCGAGTTTTTTTTTATGAATTGAAGGGGAAAATAGGGAATATTATTATTAAGGTAACATTGGTTTGTTCATTTTAATCTTTTTTTTTTCTTTTTCTTTTTGAATTCTCCTTATGGATTGAATAGATTTTTATGATGAAGTAACTCATTATTATTAATCAATATTTCCGACGAAATGTGTGATGGTTTTGCTATTTTCAGGGTGTGAGACCGTTCATGCATTTCTCTATTCTATCGATGTCGAACATGATCGTAATGATTTGAATTGTGGATTTTACGTAAGGCTCTTCTTTTAATTTGATTAGCTAAGAGTAGTGGAGTGTCGACAACATTAACGATTTTTGGTACTTTGGGTAGCAAAATTATTCATGCATTTATTTCTACACTGACACGATCGTGATAATTGGAATAATTTGTCGATTTTACGTAAGGTTTAGAAAAATGCGTTATACTATTTTTTGATTAGCTAAAGTGGTGGAGTTGCGAGAAAGCGTAGTTTATTGATAAGACCCTTTAGATGAGTTGACGAATTATGAGTCGGCATTGACGTATGAGTGGGTGTGTGGGGTAATACGGAAATTGGAAGAAGATGAAGAAGATGAAAAGCTAGATTTGTGGAGTGTTAGGGACAAAGATGATCAATCCATCTTTCATGATATTGAGATTCATCATGATGAACTTGTGCTAATATTGTTTTGGCTCTATATATGATATTGACCTTTACTTTAATTAATAATTAATTTCTAATTATATCCTAATTAATGAATTTGATGGAGTTGGTAGTAGGTCTGTTGAGCTGAAATCAGCTATTAGAAAAATTGATTATTAAAGTTATAAAATAGTGGTTTAATAGTGAAATATAGTTGGACATAGAAAAGGTCGTTATCTTGTTAGGGACCAGAATCTTAGGACGGCCATGAGTTGAGGTCGTGTTTGGGAATCTAACAAAAATGTGTTTAACTATTAGTGGCAGTATGCGTGTAGTGGCAAACACGCTTTATTGTGGAAATGGCCACTTTCAACCTTTTATATTTGGCCGGTCTCAATGGGATAGATGATAATTCCTTAAACCAATCAATTGCATTCAAAAGGTTGATACTTGATATATATAATACATAGTATATAATATGATTGTGAATTTATGGTCACAAATTCTGATCGTGAAGTTTATATAAAAAATCTTATAATTTTGTCATAGTTCTTAAGTTTTATCTATATTGAGATTAGTTTAATTTTATGTCTTCTAAATTTGTATATGGTGCATCGTGCTGGTTAGTGTGACTTAACCAATTGAAGTACTGGTTAGTGTGACTTAACCAATTGAAGTAGTTTGCGGACTAGTGTGTTTTTAGTATAGATTTGTGATGATAATACTTATCCATCAGCTCAAGTTTTCTTCATAATTCTTGCGTCATCTTTTGTTTAATTGTTGCATAATTGTTCGTCTATATTGTTTAAATACTCTTTAATATTGATATGTATCGTACATATGTATGAGCTATAGGTGTGATGCAATATCCTATTTCATGCACATATGTGTTTGAATTTTATCGAAGTTGTTAACTCACAAATGTGATGGACCGGTGTGCAGCATAGATTAAACGTTGTGTTTGCATAATTTTTTCTATCATGGTTGGTTGTACCAAAGTACTGACCCATAAAAAAGTAATAACATGGAAAAATGCTTGCTTTTGGCCCACAAAAAGGTTATTAAAAACATTAGTGGGAACTTCTTTTTAAGGGACTTCACATCTTCATCTTTTGATGAGACTTGTCTGCCTCCTCCACCTTAACATTCCCACTATCTTTCCACCTTTTTCTCCATGATCTTTTCATTTAATTTATTTACTTCTTTTATGGGGAAGATTTCAATTTCAATATCTGGATTTACACACACATGTGTATGGTCCCTTTACTTTTTTCCCCTTTAATTTATAGAAAAAAGTTTCGATTTTTGTTTTGATTTGAAGTGCATTGACGAGGACTGGATGTTTTATAAATGGGGTGGCAGGTGCAAGTTGACACTAAAATTAAAATAGATAATAAAGGGTAAATAGTGTTTTGTTTTATATATTACGTATGCCTTACGTTAATTTCTAAAGCAGGCTATATAATAATAACGTCAGTCTTTTTTTTTTTTTTTTTGAAGTGATAGCCAAATCGAGGAGCACTGAGAATAATTGTTTCCAACGTTATGGTTATATATAATTAGCCAACTCACTTAAATACGAATTATTTCATGCAACCACAATATATAAGTTATTGGCATGGATGGATACACAACAGAAAAGAGATTAAGATCAGTTCTTGTAAAATTGAGAAAAATATTGTTATTTAGATTGTTTGATATATACATCACTTTGTCATGCAACAACGCATGAATTGTATGTTACTATGTTGTCATGACTCATGTGTAACACATTGAAATATTCACCATAAGCATGAATATGCTTACTTACCAAACTAGTAAGTGCACTAACATTCATGCAGACCCTCCCTAATTTGTTTTGATGCTAACTTCCCCTAATTAGTTTCGATTCTGCATTCGTAGTTTAAGAACTTTTGTTTTTCCGATTTTAAAAAAAAATGGGGGATGTATCCCCCTTTCCCCCCTCTGTCACCTATGCACTCAAGCGCTAAACTAGCTCTTTCCTTACTGATATTCTTGCCAGAAAAAGGTCGCGCGCCAAGGGATTTCGATGGTGAACTGAAATGGGCTTCACTCTCGCTCCATGATTTGGACGCTGAGGAGATTGTCTTCATGGTCCTAGAGTTACAGTGTACTATTGTATTCAAAAACAAGATCCTAAAGAACTCTAAGAAGCCCCATAAGGATTCGTACATTAACATTTCACCACACGCTAAATACTCGTGTCACATAAAATTTGGAGTAGGACATTTCAACAAGTCAAATAAAATTTGGACTGAACTAAGTCACATCAACCCATAATCTTATGCATTATGGTCCTTATTAATATAGTTTCAATCATGTTGATACAGCCGAAGTAATACATCACCTAATCCCCTCAATTTACATCTAATTCTATATCTGTAGCCTAAGTGTCACAACAACAGTAACAAGAACTGGGTAAAGAATAACAATATTAGAACAAAAAATGAGAAGAAACACATGCATGTTACAACATTAAACCACTCAAAAACTTCATATTATCATCATCCCACTCCACTGAACAGGAAGCCTCCATCTTTTGTGCCAATAGATGGACACTCTTGACCACAAAGGGAACCCAAAATTGTAATCGAGCGGCTGATCCGCCGCCCCTCCCACCGTCAAAGGCAACCATACGTACCTCGAGTCTCTCAAATCCGCCGGATTCCACCTATCTGCCATGAAAATAAACGAACCCGGTAGCCCCGGTACCGGCAAAACAAACGTGCTCTGCGCAAAAAAGGTCGTGAGTCGAAAAATCTTGTTCCCACCAATGCATGGATTGCCCATCGTCTCCCAGGGACCCATAATCGACTCAGCTGCGTGCGCCAGCGCCTCGTTTGGCGCCCACCCCGTGCATCCCGAGGTGATCATGTAATAAGTCCCTTGATCCTTAAATATAGCTGGGGCTTCTCGATGTTGTCCGATGAGGATTCGTTTCATGACAGGTGTCACGTCTAGATATTTTTCGTCGAGAGGTGAAATATGAAGCTCGCTGTTGTCCTCGGAGGAGTAGACGAGATAAGCAACACCATCGTCGTCTTTGAAGATTGTCATGTCTCTGCTGTCGCAATTGTGGGGGCGTTTGCTGTAGAGGTAGTCGAAGGGGCCAGTGGGGAAGTCGCTGGTGGCGACGCCGACTGAGGCTTTTGTGTAGTTAGTATCGTCGATGTGCATCCACATGATGTATTTTCTGGTTTTGTCGTTGTAAATTACTTTTGGTCTCTCGAGGACGTTTAACTTGTGGAGGTCGTGCATCTCGTTTTCTTCTTCTGCGGGAAGAACGATACCTTCGTTTTTCCACGTCCATAAATCCTTGGAAGAATAACAACCGACACCAATAACATCAACCTGCAATTTCGATTTTAAAATAAGGATGAACATCTTCAGCAAATCCAACAGTATTCGACTGTATAGCATAGTACTTAACAAGTTCACTCATCAATTACTCGGAAATGAAGATTAACATTACGGAGGACGCAGCCACCATGTCTGTTGTTCTTACTTAAACAATTGGCAAGACATATCTTATATCTTCTTCATCAGTCATCTAACGTGTCTTTTCATAGGCAACATGACTGCTACTCATGACAGGTCACAAACACCTCTAGTGGTCATTTTCATTACTAGATCGAGTGCTTTCTAAATTCCTGAAGCTACATTGATTAATTGATCAGTTTTCTGCAATGCACCGAAAAAA
This sequence comes from Linaria vulgaris, assembly GCA_948329865.1. Classification (NCBI taxonomy): domain Eukaryota; kingdom Viridiplantae; phylum Streptophyta; class Magnoliopsida; order Lamiales; family Plantaginaceae; genus Linaria; species Linaria vulgaris. The sequence continues at coordinate 5,785,130 of OX415250.1, read as the reverse complement.
ATTACGGGTTTAAAGTTCTGGAGTAAGAGTTTAGGAGCCAGAACAAAGCTTACCAAAAAGTAACTTGAGCAGGGGAAAAAGAGGAGGAAAATTAACAAGTATGGATCATGCTTTTATGCAACTGCCCGTCGAACTACAACTGAATGGATCATTCTCTTTGTTACGTGAGATATATTACTGAGCAACTAGTTAATTGTGCCTAATTAGACACCATTGTCTTCCCATCAACTCTACCGACAAGCCCTAACTTGGCTTTCTACCACTACATTTTCTAACTAGGCAGTTTTCACATGCACTAAAGGATCGAGAAAGTTCAAGCACTTGTACGAAGGATTGAAATGAAACCACACAGTGGGTGCCAATAATTTCCAACATTTGAATGTATTACAGTTTAACTACAATTTTTTAAGCAAAGTTCTCTAAGCAAATAACCAGAAGAAAAGAAAAGTAAGGGATCTTCATGAGAAACACAGAACCATGAACTTGCCACCAGCATTTAGATTCTTTTATGTCTACTCCACAAATGTAACGGTGCATATTGGCAATTTTATGCTGCAGCTAGGATCTTCAAAAGGCACAATAAAAGAGGGTAGAATATTAATAACCGATGGCTGCTCAAAGATATGCGAGGGTGTTTTACCATCACTTGACTAATAGGAGAACAAGGCCTTCAATAGCACTATTCATTACTCAGTAACAGAGGTAGGCCATGGATCCTTACTCATCAAGGAACACAGATTCTTCTCATAAACTCATACAAATAGAATGGCGACCGAATATCGATATTCTTCTTCAGAAAAAAGGTGGTGCAGAATCAAGAATTGAGTTGTATAAATGAATGCCGAAAGTAATCCATAATGCAAAGTAGGAGTCTAAGCTACTTAAGAACTTCTCTGCCAGCACGAAAAAAAGTCAAAAACAAAAATACATCACTGATCAAAACTTACCCGTGCTGCTCCTTTTTTGTGAGCATGGTATGTAGGACCATCTTTATACTCGCCATACCAATAGTAAGTCCTCGATCTCTCATCATACAGAATACCACCTCCATGAGCCTGAATAGGATTTCCATCAGTGTCTAACCATACCCTCCCTGGATAATAATAAGAACTCTCGTTGCCAGCATCAATCCTCGGATCCACAGCCATCTTTATGCTTGGAAAAAATACATGTCTTATTTGTGAAGACTCATCAAGAAACTCTTCGATCAAGGTAGTTGGACGTCTAGGTTTCCTTTTAGCTGCACGTGGCGATCGCCTCCGTGGTGGAGGCAGTTGAATATTTTCCTCCTCAACTTCTTCTAATTCACGCAATAACGGGTGGTGGCTCAGACTGTTGTGATATTTCCTACTTTGTATGTCTGTTTGAGGAATCAACGTGTATAATTGAAGCATAAGAAGAAATCCGACGAGACTCCACACCAAAACAGGCATAGAGCATCTGCTTCCTGCAATCCAATGTAAAGAAGTTGGTTTCCGGTATTTGTTCCTCATTCGCATATTGTTCCCTTTTCTATCTTCAACACAATGCTGCATCTAAAACACGCAATCCACAGAAGTCCAAACTAAGTCACTTAACACACTCACTATGCAACAATTAAAAATCAAAGCTTTTTTTTCAAAAAACAGAAGAAAAACACAATTAATTATTACGTAACTACATTCCTCATCACATTGATTCTATTATGCAGATACAAAAGAACCACAACCTCAGTGAGATATCGGCATTGAAATAGATTAACTGCGAGTTTCATAACTAAACATAGATGTAAATGAATCTTGCAATTACAAAGTGATACTTCATTTCGTAGTAAAATGCCACACTTGGTCATACAATTTGATCATTATCACCATCACTAATTAAACAAAAATTCCACCAACAAGGAGAAAATTATGATTATCAAATCTATTGCTTAATATTAGCTGAAACAAATACCTCAAAAACACCAAAAAAAATCCAATTTTCAGAAAAAGGTTATTCAACATCAGATTAACATCCACTAAAGATCCATACAACAAAAAATAAGCTGAACCCATTAGCCCCACTGCAATCCCATTAACAAAAATCAAAGCAAAGAAAGAAAAATGCTTACTTGAAAAGAAAAGAAAAAAATTAAAGAAACTTCAAGAATTGTAAAAAAAATGCTAGCTTAAAGTCAAAGCAAGTTACTTACCAAAAGAATTTCTTGACATGGATTTGGTGCTGCTCTTATTTCTTCTATTCAACATATAAAAGAAAATGAATACAACACCAATAATAATAATAATAAAAAGACAGAGTTATTGAAATTTGTTTTGGTCACGAGAACCCTGTTGAGATATGTGCTCAAAAATGATGGAAAGCGTGTTCAATAAGGGAATAATGAGTTAAAAAAGTAAAAAAGATTGAAACTTTGAGCTGGGTTTTTCTTTTCTTGATTATATTTGTTGGATCTTGTGTTTTGATGAGGACTTAATACCTACTACTGTTTTTGTTGATTATATTTGTTTTGTCTTTTTTTCTCTCTCTAACTCTTATTAGAGTACATGTTTATTAAGTATGGATGTGGTATTAATTATCTGTTTTTTCCAGTTATGAATTAGATTGTTTTTTAATGAGTTTACTAAACTAAATTAGGAAATTTAGTTGAAGTTTGTTTAACTGTGTCTGACTTTCTTGTTACCAGTTTGAGCTGTTTTGCAAAAATCACTCCTCGAAATTTGGTGTAATTACAAAAACTTCCACTAATTTAAGAAGTATTAAAATCCTAACGTAGCCGAGAAAGCAATAAGATGTGTTCTTTCGATGCTTGGATAGATATGAATATACTAAAGTTCAAAAGTTATATTGAGTTGTCGTCACTAAAAGTGTAAACTAGTCGAGAATTGTGATGCTTATACTTCGGTATCAATTTTACAATATGTCGCATTGTTCTATTGTGTGATATTTTCTTCAAAATTAACTACTTGGTCAAATAACATCGTCCTCACATATAGAAGCCCAAAGTTTAAAAGAAACTCTATACTTTCCGAAAATATTCTCCATCATTGATGAATGAAGGACTCCTTATAGATGGTTTTTAACTTTTTGTTTTAATGTTTAGATATGGTGCTTTACGTAATTTTCAAAACATTAGAGGAAGTTGTTATAATAATTAATCCATCGAGGATGTCGACGTAAATATTGCTACCATTCTAATCAATTTGCCAAGAAGAGTTAAGTACTTGAGTACGTAGTATAACATTTGGAGAAATAGTTGAAGGAGGGGCGTAATAAACCACTCTTTTCAGTTTAACCATGAAGAGATGTATCCTTACAAATCCTCGGGGACGAATGACTTTTCTGTTTTATTTTATCAGAGATTTTGGTCTATTGTTGGGGATGATGTTATTCGCTTTGTGCTTGCTTATTTGAATTATCGTGTTCTTGATTCTCATGTCAACTTTACTCATATTGTCCTTATTCCTAAATGTGCTAACCCTGAGTTTATGGCACAATTCCATCCTATAAATCTTAGCAATGTGTGCTTCAAAATTGCCTCCAAAGTTCTTGCAAACAGGTTGAAACCATGCTTAAAGGAAGTAATTACGCCGACTCAATCAGCTTTTGTTCTGGGAAGGCTAATTACTGACAATTTCTTGGTGGCTTTCGAACTCTCAAAAACAAAAGGACGGGAAACCGCTGGTATGACACTGGAACTCGACATGAGCAAGGCGTATGATCGGGTCGAGTGGTCCTTCTTGGAACATGTAATGATTAGGTTGGGTTTTGCCCATACTTTCGTGTCTTTAATTATGATGGGCGTGCACTCAATGTCCTATTCTATGCTTATTAATGGTATGGAGTCGAATATTTTTTTCCCCGAAAGGAGCATAAGGTAGGGGAATCCTCTCTCCCTCTACCTTTTCTTATTTGTTTCTGAGGCTTTTTCAGCTTTTATCACGAAAGCGGAGATAAAAGGGATGTTGTGTGGTCTTGCTATTAGTAGAAGTGCACCGCGAGTCTCTCATCTTCTCTTCGCCGATGATACGCTTCTCTTTTGTGAGGTAACACGCGACGCAACAGCGGGGATTCAGAATCTCCTTCATAAATATGAGGCGGCCTCGAGTCAAAAATTAACTTGAAAAAGTCAGTTGTGGTGTTTAGCAAGAATACGAGTGCGGGATGGGCGAATGAGATTGGGGCACTGTTAAGGGTAGCCATCGCGGAGTGGCCTGAAAAATATCTTGGACTACCGTCGGTTGTGGGGAAATCAAAGAAGGAATTGTTTGATTTTATTCGCGAGCGCGTTTGGAAGAGGGCACAGGGTTTTAAGGGACATCTATTATGAAGTACGGGGAAGGAGGTACGACGTTTGTCATGAGTTATTTTTGTTTGCTTGGCTTCTTGATTCGAGAGATTGAGTCTATTATTTGTAATTATTGGTGGGGGAATGGTAATCAAAACAAGATTCATTGGGTCGCATGGAAAAAGTTGTGTCGAAGTAAGAATGACGGTGGGTTGGGGTTCCGCAATCTTAAAGCTTTTAATATGGCGTTGCTCGCGAAACAAGCATGGTGATTTTTTAGTAATCCGGATAGCCTTGTTAGCCGTATTTTTAAAGCTAAGTATTTTCCATCGGTTAATTTTATTGAGGCGCGAGTGGGTCATGCTCCTTCGTTCTCTTGGCGATGTATTTGGGAGACCTTACCCGTGATTCGGAGGTGAGTGAGATGGTGTGTTGTGAACGAAAGCCGAGTATCAATTTGGGAGGATAAATGGCTGCCCCGCCCAATTTCTTTTCGACCAATACCTGCGCGGCAGCCACATATGGCGGTTGTGAAGGTTTGTGATCTTATAGACGAAGGCACGGGATCGTGGAATGTTGATTTGGTCAGAGAAGTTTTTGGGAGGTGGACGCTCGCTTGTCAATTCCGTTGGGGGATGTGGCGCACAAGGATCGTATAATTTTGCTCTATACAAAGAATAGAGGCTTTACGGTCCGGAGTGCATATTATTTAATCCTGGCACAAGGTTTGACAAATAAAAATGGGGAGGGCAAACCGAGCTCAAGCGGTTGGTCGGCGTGGAAGAAAATTTGAAAGCTCCAGTGTGCTAACAAGATTAATTTTTTTTGGTGGCGAGCATGTATGGAAGTGTTACCAACTCGGTATAATCTTGCCCTGACGTCGGGTGTGTAATAATACATGTTACGTCACGTGTGGCGAAGGTGTGGAGACGGCACAACATCTCTTTTTTGAATGTACCGTGGCGCTCCAAGTGTGGGCGCTAGCTCATGTTCCAATGATAATAAGCATTCGTGAAAGCGAGGCAGTGGGGGACTGGTTTCTCTGCGTGGGGCAGGGGACCGAGAAGGAGCACCTTGCCGTTATGATCACTATATGTTGGTCACTGTGGAGCAGCCGCAACACGAGTCTCGCAGGGGATGGACAACTGAGTCTGGTGGAGATAGTCTCATTTGCGACCTTGTATGCGCAGCCTAGGTCACATAATTCGTGCACCCCCCCCCCCCCCTCACGCACTAGCGCACGATTCGCGAACTCACGAATTGAGTGCGCGTGCGGCGCTCCAGTGCGAATTAGTATTTACTAATTCGCACATTAAGAAATACTAATTCGCGAACTAAGAAATACTAATTCGCGAACTAAGAAATACTAATTCGCGAACTAAGAAATTCTAATTCGCGATTTATACATTGATAGTGCTCGAATTAAACATTAATAAATCGCGAATTAAGTGTAAATGCGTAATTTGTGCACAAAATTTCCTATTTTTTTCTTTTTTTTTTACTTTTGAAATTCACTTGAACAAAAATCATATATAGTTAAGATTTGGAGGAATTTTTAAATCTACCAATTAAGTTTGCCATTTTTCTAAAACTACCCAAAAGAATTTCGGGCTTAAAAAATATCCCGTAACTATAGGTATAAAAATACCCAATCTCTCTTATTCGGGCTATTTGGTCCACATGGCGGCCACATCGCCGCCACGTAGAATTTTAGGGCATTTTCATCAAAACGGCAAACAAAATGGGCATTTTTAATAATTCGTTCATAATAGAACAATTCTACCTACAAAAATTTAACATATACTTTCAGAAAGTAGAATATTTTCAACAAACATAATTAGTTTAAAGCTATTTCGAATTAAAACATCAAGCTTAAAAAGTATTAATTAGATTTGTTGCAAAAATTTAATTTCTGAAAATTTATATCGTTTGATCAAGATGAAGTTTTTTCTTAATTATTAATTAAATAAAAATCTAGTTTAATTAATGGAATTCTTATTTTTTTGAATTTTTTTATCACGTTTTAAAATAGTATAATATCAAAAAATTTAAGATATAAATATAAATAGTAGTTTAGTTTTTAAGATATAAATATAAAAAAGTAAGCAAAATAATAAATACTAGTAGTTTAGTTTTTAAGATATAATATATTTTGTTGATGCTTGCAAGTAGTGAAATATAGCATGTCACCACGTCACTCATTTTCTGAATGTAATAGCAAGTAATATAGATGCAGTGATGAACAAACTGACATTTTGATGAATGAAAATACTTATCTTGTTTATGATTAGTATTGTTTTGGTGGAAATAATCATTTTGTTACCTAATATTAAAAAATTTACTTAATATTATTAATATTTTAATATTTTTTTAATAGACGCATTAGAGGCGCATTAAAAAGTGAATTTTTAAAAATAGGCGAACCGGCGCACCCGCACACGCACACGCATGCGCTCGCGTTTACGACTTATGTGACCTAGTGCGCAGCAGTGGCGCAATGCCGTGAGAGGACAGCAGCTCTCGGCTCCATCGACGTCGCTGGAGTGGACTGCGCCTGTTGAGGGGTGCCTTAAAATTAATTTTGATGGGACTGTCTTCTTGGACGAAGGCGAGGTTGGGTTGGGAGTAGTTGTACGAAATCATGGGGGTGAAATAATTGCTACGGCGCATAGGCGTTTTATATCAACAATGGATGCGGTGTGTTGAAGCATTGGTTGCATTGTGGGCGATTAAATTAGCGGTGGGGATGCAATGGACGGAGGTAGTGTTTGAGGGCAATTGCCTTAACATTGTGCACGATATCATTTACCAAACACGGTCGGAGGCGCAGTATCATAACGTCATTGAAGATTTTATTCGATTATTTGAACCAAGAGGTGGTTATCGGATCCGTTGGGTGAGGAGGGAAGCAAACACTAAGGCTCATGAACTTGCTCGCACAGCGACGGGGCTTGTCCTTGTTCCGGATGATCTCATTTTTGTTTCTTAGACTTTTTGCTAGTAGGTTGGTTTTGAGTTTGGGCGTATTGGCCGCATTTTTGCGCATGTACTCTTGTGTGCAAGTTTGCACGGTTTTATAATGAAATCATTTTCTTCAAAAAAAAAAAACCATGAAGATAAATTTGCAATTTTTTATCTTAGTTATGATAATAGTTAATGTAAGATTCCATCAACAAAGTTGATTGCAATTTGTAAAGATTAAGCAAAGAAAAAGAAGCATATAAATAATCTCTTTGTTCAACTTATATTCCACGATACAGAATAAAGTTGATATGTGTCTCCTTCCCACCAGTCTACCAACAATATTCCTCCCTTTTCTCTTTTTTCTCTTTTCACTAAAATGGCAAAAAGGAGTAAATTAAAAAAAAAAAACCACCCCTGCTTAGGTGGTGTTTGCGAACTCTTCTTTAAAAGCACAATCTCGTAACTTAAGGAAAAATTGTACAAATTTGTATAAGTTTGTGGTGTTTGGAAAATAATCTAAAAATTGTAAAACCTTTCATCAAATAAAAAACTTCGGATGCCACTATACCAGCATGGATCACAGTTTAGACGACATGCAAAATATATACAAAAGAATTTTATTACGACATTTTTTGTACAAGTTTATTGAAACAAGTTGAAAAAATCGCGAAACATTGCAAATTAGCAAAATGAAACACACGAAACCAAGACTTTGATACATATAGTCATAGACCACCCTTCACACCTAAAGATAGAAATACACAAATTAATTTGAATGAAAAAATGCAACACCACCTACTCTAATGTATGACAAATTAATTCTCTGTACATTAATATTAACAAACATAACTCATGATATTGATGGTAATGGAAAAAGGACCACCTTTTGAATCATCTTCCTATATCTTTAATGGCTTTTACACTCCACAACAACGCCAAAATCACCATAACAGTTGAAAGGGATAACATTGATGACCATAACACCTTTGCTGATAGTCTTATTGGCTTACATTGTTGCATAACAATATCAGATACTGCATTGTTCACAGATGAACACTGCACTAGGCTCGACATATCCGGATATACGTTGATTAGCTCTTGAATTGATCGACTATAAGCCAACGTTACCAAATATACCACTTGTGGGATGAATCTTCCATCTGCTAGGCAAGTTTCCGATATGGTTCCTTCGTAGCAGATGTATTTCGATATAACCTGCAATGATTTTTTTATTTTTTTTCCGTTGAGGACGAGTTATAGTAATTGCTAGAAGTAAATTTTGTGGAAAACAAGTGTACTATATGCATAGTACTTACATTTGGTAAATCTCCTACTGCAATAGAATTTTTGCCACAATTTTCGGGTGAATACGTGTAATGTGGTGCAGTGGAGAAAGGGTCGCAAACTTCTTGGAATGATAGACCATCGTTTTGTTCGTTCGGTACAAAAGCTGCACGCATCTCTGAAATCTTTGAATTTATCTGTGTATCAGAAAATATAGGAGTCGAGTGTTAGAAACTCAGACAGCTTTTTGTGTCTGATCTGTTCAATGATGTTATCTACAATACCTCAACTATGAAACTGTGTACAGTGTTACCAATTTGCACCAATGCCTCGTCCGAATCAGTCAACTTTGGGCATGGGAGCATGTCCGTAAGGCTGTTGTTTTGCGGGTTTTCCTTAAAATTCCTCAGAGTTGAACAAGTATCCTTAATGAAACTGGAGATGAGAACAAATCATTTAGTTTCATCATTCATGAGTCACTAAGAAGGATACGACAGTCATCTACTATGTGAAATCAAAAGTAAAGCAAAGAAAGTTCACGCTCACGTGTCGAAAAAGAAATCGATACCAGTCATAATCCAACTCAAAGTTGTCAGAATCCAGCAACAAAAGATCAGGCTGAAAGCATCAAAGACTAAAGTCACTTTGGCCTGATATGGAAGAAAATTTTCATATAAGCTAGGCAAAAATCTTACACGAGGATGCCGGGACGGTAATGCAGGGCGAGCAGAACTGAGCCAAAGCAGCAATCCATTAGTCTAACCAAGATGCTTTTGTCAAATTTTGTCACATTGAAACTAAATAATCATATCAGCAGGATCATAAGCTGGTAAAATTTGTCATATATCCTTCATTAGTATGCAGTTTAATGGACCTCATTGTTATCGTTCGACAACGAAAAACTTACCCAATCCAGAGACTAACAACAGCAAGTTGGCTGATGATACCACAAGATTCACCACATATCTGGATAGAACAATAAAGTAAGTAGAGAATTTTGAACTCGTGTCTAAGGTAACTTTTAGCAGATAAGGCAAGCTCTTACAAGTTTTGAATTGCTTGATCCAATGGATGCTTGGTTCTATCGACAGAACTTTGAATGTTTACCAATTCTCCTTTCAGTCGATCAGTTACCGATTTCAGTAAGTAGCAAGTTTTCGAGTCGTATTGACATAGAGAAATCTGCATATGTATAAATGTAGCATTGACTTTTTCTATGGTTTGGCAAGCATTTTTCCCAGCACCAAATATAGTTTCCTCAAGCTCTTTAGTCCTCTGCTGTGATTTCTCGTTTGCAGCAATTACGACACAGCTAGCGGTTCTGCATTCAAAATCAGTTGTTCTCAAAACGCTTCAATGCATGTGAGCGATGAGGGAGAACGGATTATAGTTAACATGCAAAAGTAAACAAAAGAAAGATCCAGTTACATTAAAACTTACATGGCAAAAATGGTGAACAGAACAATAAGCAAGAGTAAAATTCTGTACGAAGAATTTGAATGTTCCGCAATAGGAACCGTGCCGCCACCACATGAATTCTTTAAAAGTATAAAACTCCCAAAACCTATACCAGAAATTAGCCAAACTCCTGCCACTGCATAGCCATGAATACCCGTAAACGCTGCCGACTACATATTCGACAAAGAAATTATCGTTAGTATCATTCCATAACATATACAAAAGCACAATTCCTTAAGTGTGACTATATACATGCACATGATCTAAACCATGTTAGGTGGATTATTATATATGATACACAGGAGATTGTAGTAATAAACCATGTTACCAATCGACTGTGTGAGCGCGCGCAAAGTGTCACACAAACATGTATACATGCAGCTTTAACAGTGTTCTATAAATTGAACAAAAGTTGAAGTAACTTACAGCCCAGTAATGTTTGTTACTAATGTCATAATCACCGCTATACTGCTTAAATCTCCTCAACGGATCGGCTCGTTTCGCAATCGTTTCTTCGACGGTTGATCCAAGCACTAGAGAGTTTTGAGTGAGAAGAGTTAAAAAGACCAGAAGAAGCACAGTATGATTTGTTGATTTAGGCATTACACTTCATGCAAACTGTGTTATCATCAGTTTGAGACTTTGAGTAAAAAAAAAAAGAAGACAAAGAAAGAAACATTGTTAGTAGAGAAATAACCATATACCACGTAAAACTTGGGAAAGGAATGGAGGAAACGAATTCTAAGACTTGGTTATTAAGGTAAGAATTGCTTGTGTCCATTGTTTGTGCAACTAACTTTTGTTTGTTTCAACTTTCAAGTACTTTTGGAATCCTTTTTTTCAGGTTTCTTTTTTCATAATTTCTTTCTATCTTAGGATTTCCCTTTTTTCTTCCCCCAACTTACTTTGTTCATAGCTAATCTCAATTTATTTAGTTTTCTTGTGGTTGATTAGGAGATCGAAATTGCATTTGACTATATAAAGAAATAAAATCGAACTTTTTTGGTCTAACAACATAGGTCTGAATCTGAGAATAAATTTAAGGTTGTATTTTTGACTGTTTGCTTATGTTATGAAAATGTTGGTTTTGTTTTTGCTTGTTCTAAAAGCTTCATAGAAGGCACAGAGTCCTAATTAAGCTTAGTTTAGGTTGATATGGTATCTTAGAAGAAGAAAAAAAATGCTGAAAAAAAAATAAAAATATGAATTTTAGAAGTTTCTCCAACCATAGTTTCTGCATGAAGTTGCGTTTTGCATATAAATTTTGAATTACTACAAATACACACCTTCAAACACCAGACATTTACATATATATGCTCTATATTAGAAGTGTTCTCATGTTATACATAACCACAACGGATGAAAGATGTCGACAACGAGAACACAGAATCTGGTCATGATCCATATACTCTATAGACAAGATGGAGTCTTAACCGAAACATAGTTATAATGTAGTTTTGCAACTATTTCAGCTGTCTCTACCAGACGCGGATAGCTGGGAAATCTTGTGCTTTTTCGGCTGCATCAGCAAAACAACGAGCGGCTTCTGCTTCAGCCTCGGCCGCCTCTGCTTCCCTGGCCGCGGCTTCAGCTTCTGCAATTGCAGCCTCTGCATCCGCAACAGCTTGTGCAGCGACAGCAGCAGCCTCCTCTGCGCTCATGCTCATCATCTTTGCTAGCTCAGCATCAACTCGGGCTTTAGTAAGAAGAACGAGAGAGTTTGTATTAGTTCCTGAAGCCCCTTTCTTTGATTCATTTGCGGGCAACAAAGCTGCGTCAATAGATGTGGACTTCGGTGCAATCCTGTACTGACTCTTCACCTGTAAATGCGGATGTCACCAGAAATTTAGCACAAATGATACAGCTCCACATTTCTGGTTTTAAAACTTGCTCCAGAATTAACGGTAGGGGTAATGACCCCTTCAAATTAGGTCCACTCACAAATTTCCCCTAAGGTTTGAATAATTACCAGATACCCTCCAAACGTATCTCAAATATTCCAGGTCGATGCACAAAAATCAGCAGAAATGAGTACTTACTAGCGAGAGATAATGTACTCAATAGTAGTAATAAAGTTAAAAAGAACTATATTTCAGTGGACAACTAGACAACTAGCAGGGATTTTTAACAAAAAAAAAATATACTGGCTGTATATGAAATTACAATCTTGCAAACTATTTACAAGAGTAGCAATGTCACGTAAGTCGCTAAGTAGTTAGATACTTGCTATTACAAGTAAAAGTACAGTTACTTAATGAGTATTTTCTCTAAGCGACCAACAAGGGACCTACCAATTTCAAAAATGTGAGTAACATAACCACATATTGCATGAGACTGTAATTATATTATCGAACAATTAAAAACTTCAGAATTGCATTCTTTAAACCACATAAACAGTGTGCAAGTATAGACACAGCTGTATTTCATATCACAAACATGTAATTTAATCACTCAACCAAAGAAACTTGAGATTTTGTACCTTTCATTTATTATTTATTCCCTAACAAAACACACTCTAAAACAAAAGCATGGGGTATGAGAGAATAAAAGAATGAACATAAAACGAAGAAAAGAATCGAAGTTTACTCATTTCATACCTTGATTAATTGTCTATTTTCAGTCAAACTCTTCAGATTGGCTGCCAAAGTCTTTTCAAGGTCTGCGGGTGCCGAATAATGATCCTATAATAATGCATTAGACCAAATTTGAGATTATAAATTGAGGAAGTAATTCCGATTCTATTCACAAACATTTGATACTTATCAAATCATGCATAAGATCCCCAGTTAATAACTTCATAGGCATATATTGATGATTAAAAAGCCATAGAGGAAGCAGAAACTAGATCCTCTATCACAAATTTACATCATGGTTGAACTTGAACAACCACGTACGGATACGTATGTGTTGACACAATATAGAGAAATATGGGCTTTACAGAAATACATGATATGATACAAGTAAATTACTTTAGCATGCTATCAGAATACTATTCTGGTTGAATTACAAATCAATACGACCAACTCACAAATCTTTACATGCTATGATTTCCGACCTATTTCCTCTATATCCCCAACTCTCCCGAAGTTTTTCTATCCCTTATTTTCTATCTCGTCTTCCTATCATCAACTTAAGGAAGTGAAATGTCAAAATATCGATCAAGTTCACATTTTTACACTCATCAATCTATGTCAAGAAATTACCTCTATGTATTGTGCAATTGCAGCTCGATTAGAACCTCGAGGCTCCTTCAACTTTCTTATCGCTTCTAGTATAACGTCATCCAACCTGCACTTATGGGAAGAAAATGCTCGCAAGTATCAGGCAAAAATTATCTACAATGCTTTTGGCATAAGTTTCACGACACAGCCTATTGATTCCAAGTTGACATTAAGTTATGATGCTTATGAAACTTAATATCAAGCAACTGGTTGAGTTTAGTCATCCTGCCAACATCACAACGCCACACTACTATAAGTTCATCATATATAGAGGCAAAGCAAAACCCTCTTTCCCTTTCAATGCGCACACACACACACACACACCCCAATGTGCAACTATATCTGGGAGCTCGAGGAGCAACATATTATATTACTTTAGAACCATGTATGATACAATTAGTTGAAGCTAAATCTATAACAATTAAACATAGCATTTCAACATCCTATTTGAAGATAGATCACTGAAAGATAACAGATTAAGCATATGCCCATCCAATACACCACGACAACGTCAGTTAATATTGACCTATGCCCTCCACCAATAACCAAGTGCTTTTTTGAATTTGCCAAATAGAGACGAGAAACAAGGTTGGTACTATAAAACTTGGTAATTAAACTAGTTGCGAAAATGAATCATAGATGGCGTTCTTAACCTTGAGATCTGTTTTCTAGGAACGACGTCGTGAGACGTTTCATTAGATGCTGCAGAAGAACTAGCATCTATATCCATTTTAGTCACCTCGCTGTGAGTTGTAGCATCTTCACCATCCTTGGGAGTGGCCGGAACATTTTTAACTGAAACCCGAGCTCTATACCGAGAACCCAAGCCATTCGCCATGCAATTTAAGTTTCTCCATTTGTCCTGTCAGAGAATACTGAAATTAGTTCAATGAAAGCAATCATACATATAATGAAGTAACCACATCTTCCAGCGTGAAAGAAAAAAGGAAACTAGTACATACTTTAAGGTCAACATTAGAGCGTGACCGCAAGACGCCGCTGAATTCTGGATCTTTAAGTATAGTACTCCACTTTCCAACCCCATATTTGGAAATTCCAGCTTTAAGAGCAGCCTCCTCTTCAGCTGTCCACTTTTGTTTTGGAGCCCCCATTACATGGAATCAAAGCCTTCAACAAACAAATCAATTATTCAGTATCGATAACTATAACATATGAAAAATGCAAGACACATCTCAGCAACCCGTATTACGCCACACAAATAATCATTTCTCAATTTGAAAAAATCACAACTTTCTCATTACATAAAATTTGCAGAATCATCCAAGAAGATAACTTCTATAATCCAATTTATCGACAAGAAAGTTTCCAAAAACGGGCGCTATCAGAACGTTTTAAGAGATCAAAATCCCAGCATTAATGGTCACTAATCATCTAAAAGCTCTTACAAAAACCCTAGCCGCTAATGCGGTAAATGATGGGTTACGTTAACGAGCAATCAACACAATATCCATTATCGGCTACATTGTCAAAGTCTTCAACAAACAAATGACTTATTGAGTACAGATAACTATAACATATGAAAAATGCAAGAAAAAGGTCAAAGTGCCACAAAAACATCTTTCTCGTTACATTAAATTCGCGGAGTTATCCAGTAAGATAACTTCCATAATCCAAATAATCGAAAAGAAAGTTTCCAAAAGAGGCCGCTATTAGCCACCATTTAATGGCCCACTGATCATCTAATCTAAAAGGTATTAAAGAAACCCCTAACAGCTAATACGGTAAATATCCCACGTGTTCACGAGTAATCATCGATTATCGACACCGTATAAGGCTACATTATGAAGTCCAACACTTTAATTCTTACTAAGAACAAAAAAGAAAAACACTATAATTGGAAGCAACCATTTTTCAATAAGAACAAACAATTGAATTAGACGTAACACTATTCACAAATAGAATACAATTTTATTAAAAAAAAAAAAAAAAAAAAACCCCACTTACAAAATCATTTTTTGATGATACACATAGATTTATAACGCATATAAAATCAAGAAAAAAGGCGAATAATTAAAATCCAGCCCAAATTCAAGAGACTAAAACAATTAACACTGGAAATTAAACCAGAAAAAATCAATTAAAACGCAAAATTGAACTCTTTAAGGTTACCTGATGAAGAAGAGAAAGCGAATTCGGCGTCACAGGTTCAACTGAGATTCGATTTTGGGGATTTTTAATTTTCGGTCTATTTTATTATTTTATTTTATTTGTGAATACCTTTTAGGGCTTGTGAATAATAAAAGAAATAAGACTCCAAGGCGGCTTCTAATTTCTGTTTTGCCCTTTTCTAACTATATTCTAAATTCACAAAATTTTGTGGAGTTGTTTTATTCAGTTCTAATATGATTTTTCTTTTTACAATTTATTTGAAAAGGCAATTATATGCTTTGTGAATTAGATAATAATTTTTGACCTATTATATATTTATATATGTATATTTAAGAATATAGTTAAGAATTGTTTGGAACCTCTTTCCTATAATGTCAGTTGATGTAGGAGTGTAGAAAAATAATTTGATCGAGGAATCGATTGAATATTTGATGCAATTTTTTTTGCCTTGTCCATGTATAAAACTTCAATGCGAGTTTTGATTTTAGAAATCCACAATGGGAGCGCAAGAGAAATTTGGCCGAAACTGCTCAGAGGTTTGGACTTGCGAGTTTTTGATTCGATGTCAGATGGAATTTGGTTGCGTTCTAACATATGGAGAAAAAATTTACACGTGTTTTCTTGTCGGGTGTTTGCAGGTCATCGGAACGATTTGGAAGACGCGAAACCAAGGCGGTGTTTGAGGAAAAAAAGAAACCTTGGTGTTTGAGGAAAAAAAAAGAAACCTTGCAAAACAGGCTACATCGAATTAAAAGCTTAAGCTTCGACTTCTAAGCAGCTCAAAGACATGGGATGGAAAGGCAATAGAAATAGCTTGGGAGAAGAGGACTAGAAATAGCTTGGGAGAAAAGGATCTCACCGAGGAAAATTGAAATGGACTTTGAGGCTTGCTATAAGATGGTAGCGGGCGAGGAGGTAGGAAATGAATACTTTGGTTGCTCAATGCCGGGAATTACTACGTTTGACATGGATCGTGGAGTTTAAATGAATCCCACGAGAAGCTAATAGAGTAAGAGATAGGATGACAAAATTAGAGTTAGTTGATGGGGCGCGGGACGTGTTTGTGCATACAACCCCGCCTCAGATTGTTAGTTTATTACAATACGACATTTCTTAGTTTTTGATTGACTTTTAGTTAACTATTATGTAGACAGTTGAACTATTATCAATTGCATTCACAATTTAACCTCTTCTAGTTTTAGTACGTTTCAATTTAAATGTATTTTACACGTTTGGTTTGTGTAGTGAGGATTTTTCGGCACTGAAGCAAAGCTTTATTATCAAGTGACATAAAAAGATCTCGAAAAGAAAAAAACTTTATTCGTAATATAGACAACAGAAAAAAATGGGGCAAAGGCAAAAATTGACTAGAGTTATATTTCCAGAAGCCATAGGATTTGCAGCTTCCGAATATTTCCTACCTACTTTCTGCCCACAATTTCCACAATTCATTTGCCTCTCAACACTTTATGCGACAACCGGTTCAACCTAATGGACTATTTCATACTAGGTTTTTCTTTTGTAATTTTCTTGCGAAAACACTCAAAACTGCAACCATTATTTTACAACAAACAAGGGAAAATTGATGTTGTCTCATCATGCAAAAGCGCTGTGCAGAGTTATACCGCTTTTATCAGGTAAAAGTTCCTTCTTGTAATACTTCGATTTTCGTGATATATTGATCTTGTTCCTCCTTTCTTCTGGTATTGAATCTATGGTACATTCGAAGAAGCCACGCCTCACAAACCTATCACAATGAAGTCAAGTAGGACTGGTAAATAAGCTAGATAGAAAATAATATGAGATGGCAGAATAAAACATAATTTTCGTCTCAGGTTTACATACCAATCTGCTGTACGTGTTGTCAGTAGGAAAAGCGTTTTTAGTCCAATACAAGATGCCTTCTTCTCAATATATTCTGCATACAATCACAAACCAGATTAGTATTCATTATAGACATTTATAGATAGTGTTTGAAGCTCAATGTGTTCTCCATTCCATCGTTCCACACCAAGCAACATCTACAACCTCGTCAAGTCACCAAATACGAAATAACCTTAAATCATACCTAATAATTTATCTCCCTGTCCTTGTCCACGACATTCAGGAGAGACAGCAATAGCAGCTACCTCTCCGCACTTGTCTGCAGTGAAAGGAAAAAGAGCCGCACAGGCTATGATATGACCCTCTCTTTCCATAACAATGAATGAGTCCAATGATTTAAGTAGCTGCAGGTTATGAAACATAATGATCAGTACTTATAAATTCTCATAAATAGATGACAGAATAACATATAGAGCACAAGTACAAACCTCTTCGCGACTCCTCTTTATCAGTGTGCCAGACTCCTCCAGAGGTAGCAAAAGTTGTTCAATTCCAGTGAGGTCGGTAGACCTAGCCATCCGCATACCCTCGTAAAGATCGCTGATAAAATAGATTTTACGTCTCAGTATGAGAGCAGAAAGCACCATAACTTCATTTGCTAAACATTTTTCAAAGTTTTACATATTTTACAGAAGGTAGAGAAAAAGGGGGAGAGGAAAGAAAAGATGATGTTCAGCCAACGCCACTAAATTAAATTATGACTCTTGAGTCTTACAGATGCAAGCTGAAGTTACGATTTATGAAGGGAGCAGTAAATGTCACACAACACATAACGAAAGCAGATTACGAGGATAAGAGATTTTCAAGCGTACAGAAGAAATTGGTTTCATAGTAAAGCGGGCTAGCTTAGTGTGGAGATGTGAAGCAAAGGCATCACTAGTAGGCTCATCCAAGAATGAAAATGGATGGAACATTCAAGGCATAACATCTAACCTTAACTACTACGAATTAGAAACTGAATAAAACATTTCATGACACTGGCAACATTAAACACATTACTGATTCGCATGCACCTTAACTTGAGTATGTGTTGCTTGCTTTTTACATTATGACAGTAATTCAAGTTGAAACAAGTATAGACTGAAAAATTGAGAAGATATTTCTCCAAAAAATCACCGTACCTAGCAACCATTGTACCTACACCATTCCTTTGAAACAATTCCTTCAATAAAACTCCCCCGACGGTACCATCTAACAGATGAACTCTTTGAACGCCACCCTGACATACATGAAGGGTAAATACCATAAACTTAATGAACGAAATTTCGTTATATGAAAATAAAAGTCCAAATTGATTAAATATTGTGATCCAGGCGATTTGATATAATACGTCTCATTTCCCAACTTTTCTTCACAATAGAGCATTGCTGACTAATAGAACCAGAGATTAAGTAGTTAAACAATCATCAAGAACTCTGACAATACAAATTTAAATAAGTAAATACTACCCAGAAGCACAAACAAGAACACAAGCCCCATAAGCAGAATAAACAATTGACCTTTCATCAGATTGCGGAAACTTACTCTGCAAACAAAAGCTGCAGCAGCTAATTCTGAAAGGTAACCATTCGATCGACTTAACCTTTCTTGACCTCCAATAGCAAAACCTTGTTCACTGGACCAAAGCCCATTCCCATTGTCAAAACCAACGCCATTTTGAAATTTTGGAGACTGACTAACAGCATCACCATTTGGAGAAGGGAGCAAATCCTCAGATTGAGCAACCGCTTTTACATAATTTGCAGCAATCTCACTCTGTTTAGCACGTTGACGAACTAACTTGTCTGCATCCTCAAGACTTAAAAAGCGAATGAGCCTTCCAGATTCATCTAGTATAGGACCATCTATGACACAAATGAGTTTCTCTGCACCAAGAGCCATGGCACATGCTGTAGCAACTTCATAAGTGCTGCAATGAAAATAAAAAGTAAAAATTGGTTCCTCAGACTTAATAAGTCTAAAAGACAGCCAACTTCAAGAAAGTCTGTTCCGTAACAGTGATCCACATGGCTTAGATGCATGACTGCATGTTCAAATATTATAACCAACCCCCTGGTCAGAGAATTTCACAAGCCTAATATATTGGCTCAAGTTTCTACCTGAGCCTGAACAAAAATATCAATGAACAATATTCTACAGTTGAGTTGAGAGACAACATAGTTCTTAAGTCTTGAAAGAAACAAGTCTGAGAATCTATTCCAAGTCGAAACAAGAATAATCAATTGCAGAATCTACTATTATCATGTATAAACTAACCCGTAAACATATCCTGCAAACAACAACAAAAATACCTATCAAGGCCATATAGCATACTTGCAATTTAATACTTCTCCAGAGCTTGAATAACTGAGATTGCTTAAGAGCACTATGCTATCTTGATCAAGCCTTTCACGAATACGAGAAACATCTACTTTCTTAACTTCACCGGTTGACATGTAATCAATTCCCCCAACTACTCCTCTTCTCTGAAAAAGGAGGAAAATTGCATCTTATCAGAACAGAGAGAAGTCAAATACCAACCACAAGTGACGCACAAAAAAAGAGCATAACTAAATGTTGAATCCAAGCAAAGTTTTCAGAATAAGTAACGTCTCTCACCTTTGCCGCCAGAAAATTACCACTAGCAACACTGACTCCATGATGCCAGCATCTGTTGTCCCCATGGCGGCGGACACCACTTAAGGAGGGCCCAGGGGAGAGCTTAGCCTCAATTCTCATGCGAATCCTCCCTGCTGCATCCATTGCAGCACAAAGAGAATCAGAGTCTGTAACTCTGTAGCTACCAACGTACTTGGCTTCAGCTCCTGATACATAAAGCAAGCTTATTCACATTACACGCCACAAAACCAAAAACTTGAAAGTCGCCATACATCACCACAAACCCATCCAACATATTAAACGACGATCGCAAGCCCCAAAGATTAAAGAAAATCGAATCAAGTCCAGTCCAAAAACTGCTAAACTCGGATACAAACTAGAGCTAATTTCCAGAAACACACACATGTTACGACGCCCAATCGGTATATAGGCTCAATCTTCACATTCGTTAGAAAATACACTCATGGAGTAACTAGGAAACAGTCAATATGCAGTAAACTTCACTTACCACTCTCTGATGGGAACACGCTATATAAAAACCAAAAGCATGAAAGACACCATACATCACCACAGATCCCTCCAATATATTAACAACGATTACAAGCCCGAAAGATTAAAACAAATCGAATCCAAAAACTGCTAAACTCGGATACCAAAAAACGAAACACATGGAATCGGAATCTAAATGAAAGCTAATTACCACACACACACACACACACACACACACACAAAACACGTGTTACACCCAATCGGCACACAAACTCAATCATTACTTCCATTAGACAAAATACACCAAAGCAGTAACTACGAAAAAATCAAAATGCAGTAAATTCCACTCGCCTCTCTCCGCCACAAGCCTGTCGATCTGCACATGCGTTCCGGGAACGAGAACAAATTTGATCCCCAAACCGTGAAGCAGCGAAATATCCTGCACAAAACAACATCAAAATCCTCATAATCAAATCCCAAACATTACACAACAAAACATTAACTACAAAACACGTGCCATGAGGATCAAATCCAAATGGAAGCTATCGATAATCTCCGATGACAACAACACGACGAAAGTACTCCCCCTGTGAGCCAGAAAATACGGCCACGCCTCCCGGAAAAAACTCACAAACAGCTCATCCTTAAAAGCGCTGCTCGTTTCAACGCCCGCGATCGGTTCGATTTCACCTAATACTCTCATTTTTCTCCCCAAAATCGTCGTCACCGAGTGTTTTCCGGTAAACCTAATTTGGCGGCTAGAAATTGAGCTCGGGTACGGATTAATGCGATCGGAGCGTGTCCGAATCGACGCACAGTGCGGCTGAATTGGAGAAGAAGCCGCCATTGAATTGAAAATAATGCGCTAATAAAATCGATTGAAAAGTAAAAACCCTAATTCGTTAAAAAGAAAAAAAGTTAGTTAAAATGGCGGGGGGTAGTTGAGAATCTATCTGTTGTTGGCTAATGCAACGGGCATGCAAATATAGATTTTGAATTGAATGAGAAATTATTTATTTTTGTAAAATGTGAAAATTGTGGAAGAGTTTTTAGGTCAAATCTAAGCTACTATATTTACGGATTTTTTTTTTTATGGAAAATTAGGATTTAGAATTTATGAAATTTGTTGTTTTGGAAAAATAGTATTTATGCATATATCTTACATTAGATCCTTGTTTGTATAGATTTTTGACAACTTTGGAAACGTTGTAAGTTTCAAGATCTCGCCTTTCTTAGTCCACATGACACGTATAAATGTTATCTATACTATATTATATAAAGAAAATCATATGTTACACTAAAATTTTAATTTTCATACTTATCCCCAAACATACTGTTAAAATAAATGTTATAAGTATAAATTTTTACTCTTACTATGATTGAAATGCTCTCAATAAAGGAAAAATGCATCTACTTAATTCTCTTCTCTCTTATATGAAAAGAAGGTAAGATATATAAATTCTCCATCCTTCTATATTTAATTTTTACATATTTAAGTTATTTTCTTCACTATTTAGCCTTATAATGAGAAGTAAAAAAAAAAAAGATGTCGATTAACATGTTGCTACGTGATCCCTTACTTCGTTTCATGGATTAAAGTTTCTGTTTAGGAGTAGGTTTTGGTTCACTAAAAGTAGAAACGTTTCGTAATACTTTGAGAATTTTTTGACATATTTCGAAAAATTCATGAAAACTGTTGTTATAATGGGCCTATTAATTACATGTATGTTTCGTTTCGATAGAGTAAAAAACGAAAACATTTCAGTACTTTTCGAGGGAACGCACGAAAAAATGATCCGTTTTTGGTTGTTCCATTTCATTTGATTGATCAAAACATGTTGGTTCGTTAGGATTTATTTTTGTCTATTTCATCATTATTCCATCTCGATCTTTAAATACATAATAATGGTTTGTTTTAACTATAAAAACAAATCCGAAGAGACAATTGGCGAGAAAAGTAAAATAGTGTAATGACCCGTCCTTTGGAAGCACCCAACTACTTATGCTCATAATTTTATATCTAAAGTACACAATATGTCACATGTACTGATTTTTAATAGTCCTTAAAGATTCAGTATCCTTAGCAACTTGTGGAAAAAAAAAATCTTATTGAAACCTATTTAAATATTTTTGGTGTATTAAAGTGTGCCAACTATTAACTAATTGCATAACTAGGGGTGGGAATATTTAGCTAGTCGAAAGTAGAAAATGCAACGTATAAAGTATGCTTAAAACTATTAAGTTGTGATAAATGGGATTTTAAGAATAAATTGGTGGAAGCACAAGAAAAAGCATATACCTCTAGTATAGAGGACAAGTAGGGGCCATCAATAATATCACTGGACAGCAACACTACCATGGTACTACCCCTATGCGCCAAGAGATACGGCTGAGCCTCCCTCATCGCCTCCGTCAACGTACCGACCTCCGCTGCATTACTCCAGCCATTCGTGCCAATGGTACAACAACGTGATCTCGTGGGAAAACGCACTTCAGCCCTCTGCTTTACGCCACACGTTTCGTAGACAAACCCATTTTTCGTAATCGAATGATCAAGTTTGTTCATGATACCGCAACCCGAAAATGTGGTTGTTGAAGAATTTGCAATGCTCAAAGGATTCATTTTGAGAAGAAGAAAAGATTTGTGTGTGTTTCTATATGTGTTTCGCTCTTTTAGCTTTGGAGGTGAAGCTAAGAATCGAAATTGCTGGTGTCACTATCATCAGGTGAAGACAAATGAGATAGCTGGGAAAAAAAAAACGTTTTAGGTGATTCATTTTGTGTGGAAATGGACCTAAGTGAATTATGTAATTGAATAGAACTCGTTTTCAGGGAGAATTCGGATAGCATAGGAATAGGACTATAGGTTACACTTGCATATAGGAAATGAATTATGTGACAAGACCACACTGGGGTCATCACAAAAATTAGATCCTTCAATGGCAAAACACGACAAGGTAATTTTTTAATCGGTGCTCTTCTTTTTCTTTAT
The DNA here is from genome assembly GCA_948329865.1 of Linaria vulgaris. Taxonomy (NCBI): domain Eukaryota; kingdom Viridiplantae; phylum Streptophyta; class Magnoliopsida; order Lamiales; family Plantaginaceae; genus Linaria; species Linaria vulgaris. Next base: position 5,761,843 of record OX415250.1, on the reverse strand, counting down.
AAGTTAAAAAATTTATGATTTATAATTAAGATGTGCAAATCGACCGACACAAACCGATTTATACATTATATTTATCGAATATGATATAAATCCATGACGTATAGGTATCTTTGGAATTGTTTGTCACGATTTTCCTTTTAATCTTTAGACTTCCTTTTTAGAAATTATTATACTGTGCCATTTGTTTATTTTCTCAAGTTTTGTACCCATGGTATGATTTGATATTTTGATTTTATGGACTTAAAAGGTGTTCACAGACTGGCTCGACCCTGTTTGGTTCGGTTCAATAGGTTCGATTTCGATCAGTTCGGCAAAACCGGCCGAATTATGGACATTTTTGCACTTGCTTTTTTGCCTTTTGGCGCTTTTCAGGTCGGGTCGGGTCGGTTAACCGAAGAACCGCAAAACCAAACTACCATATTTTGGTTGGCCAAAATCGAACCGAAGTGTAACCAATTCGGTTTTGGTTGAGACGGTTCGATTTTGTTTCGGCAGAAATTTGGACACTCCTATGCACGGTACACCCCTACTCATTATCAGATAAAGAACAAATGAAAGCTCGTAAAATGAAACACAGGATAATACAGATGGTGGGATATAGTAAACATGTCTGGAATAATTAAATGGTACCTCAGTACTTAATTAACAGATCCTAACCATATTCAGCTCTAGACTAATCAGCCAATTTCTAAGTACAAACTGCTGCCATTAGCAAACATATTAATAGGTGAATGGTTAGCCAGCCTAGAGTGAGTTAATCAGACTAAAAATGGTTAGCAGTTTGCACCCTCGAGAGTGTGTATGAACTGAAGACGATTTACGATACAACAATCTCTTAGTGATGAGGAATGACTCTTCAAAACCAATTAAACCATTTTTGCTTCTTATCTGCATCTTCTTTCTTTGGAGCTAAGGTTATCCTATCAGCATTAGCAACAGCCCACTTGCTAAAATCAGGTGTAGAAACGAGCCCTTCTAAAGCTTGTTGCGTGGATTCCCTAGTGAATGCATTCCATTCATCTTTAGTAAACTTTCGCCGATCAGGAGTGTTGTGGAAGGTCGAATAGAATGTCCCCAAATCCGACAGCTTTGATGAAAAATTATTGCTTGAACCTGAGCAAAATGGCGAAGTGCGTCAACGAGATGTAACAATGCAGTTTGTTGATACAAATATTTTTGATGTCGAATGAAGACTAACCTTGAGTGGGAGAAAGTGGAGCTCTGGTGGACGATCTGGAGATTTTGACAGGTGATGTGTAGGGACTGAGGGATTCTTTGGGATTGATCTTCTCGAATTTGTGCAAATTTCTGCAAAGAGTTCCTTACATTATATTTATTACAAGTAAGTTGTAAAAAACGAAAGAAGATGGCAAGCAAGTTTTGTTTAATGAGACAAGTACAATCAGAAAGTCGACCCGAAGCACGGTAAATTGTTTTGTAGAGAGAGAGAGAGAGAGAGAATTACGTCTACACGTCATGAGGTTTAGTCTAATTACAAAAACCTCCAGTAACGTTTGAATTTGAATAATTACAGAAGCACCTCATAAAGCTTTAAGGATTAAAAGATGGGGGGTCTATTTGTTATATAGCTTCAGGGGTGTGTCTATAAAACTGTACAATATTAAGGGGATTGTAATTTTATTCAACTTTTAAAGCGCGTAGCTATGGGGTCTTTCAGTAATTATTCAAGCATTACGGAAAGTTCTGTAACTTGACCAGACCTTAGGGCTCTATGTGTTATTGTCCCTTTTGTTATAGGAAGAGAGTCATAATGCAGAAATAGTTAGACATTGATCATGCCTTCAAACACAAAAATATGTGTAGCCTTCAAACACAAAAATATGTGTAACCAAATTTTATCAACTGAATATGGGAGAGACTGAAATAAAGACTCCGGATGACTCACTTGTAGGCGCGACGAACAGCCTTTGACCGGAAAGATTTCTTCAACACGAATGAAACAAAGATGCTAGCCACCCATGCCTCTATCGCCAATAAAGCATCCACAGAACTCTAAACATGATCCATGGTATTTCATTAACTCAAATCAAAGAGAAGACAATTGACAAGAAAACAATTTATATCTGAAACCTGAAGGATCATCACAGAGGCAACAATCTGAATAGCCCAAGTGACAAAGTGGGAAACACCAATATCAATAGAACCCTCCTCTGTTAGCACAAGCTTACGAACAACCCAAAAACCCAGCCAAGCTCCGGTAATTACAAGGAAAACCAACAGAAAAATTGCCACCTGCACCGTATAAGTGGTAGACGTATGAGTTATAAAACCAAATGCACCAAGCATTGCTGCATTTTCCAACTACTTAATGTAAATGATTCTCTTTACATGATTTGGAATATGAATTAAGTTTGATCATCTAATTACTAACTCGAGACGATAATTTTCACCAAATTACTCATTAAGAGGCTAAGCTTAAATGAATGTGCAAACTGTTCTTTAGAGCTGACAAACAGAAAGCCTTCAGTGAAAGACGTACATATTAAGCAGTAACTACGCACTATATCAAAAGTAACCATTTGCATCTGTAAGACCACTGTTGGTGATATCATTATATTTGGAACATGTTTATAAGAAAGCTACCAATATTAGCCATGAGAAACTTACATACAGGATTGTGCATTTCTTCTGGAAGTCCAATCTCAACAAGTAGGGATCGTAGCAATTGTGGAGCATAGCCCAGTAGGAAAGACCCCAAACCCACCTGAATAAAAATAAGGCAAGTTCTGTATCTTCGTTCACCATTAGTATACAAACAAAAGAAGATAATGTGGTGTATGTGATATACGTACAAAGCATGAATATAGGAATATTGCCAGCGAACTCTTCCGGCCAGTTGGAAGAAGCTTCATCCCCTACGAATGAACAAACAAAGTTGGCACGCAGGAAATAAATGAACAAGCAAGCACAGTAAGGTAACACAAAAATGCATTTCTAAAGCTCATAATACTACAGCTCAGTTGATTCTACGAATACGTTTGAAGCTGAATTTATGCTAGTCATATAAAGAAATTAACATCTTACAGATCCCTCAATTATTCCTTAATAGTATTCGAAATCGCGACAAGCATGATTTTGCACCAAATCAATAATTATAAAGGTGTTTGATAGCAGAAACAATTTAAAAATAAACCTGAAAAAGCTGAATTACTACATCTACCTGAAACAGGATCATCAATACGACGAGAAAAACACCAACTGTCATCGCTCCAGTGTAGTAGAAAACCAGAGACGTGCTTAGCCAGGAAGCAAGAGTCATCAACACTATTCCAAAAACCAGGAACAGTACGCGGTACCAAAAAAACTCTGCATAATGACATCAACTTATATATAGCAACAAGAAAGCAGAGAAACTTAATTAACAAATATCTTATGGAATACGCAAGCAAAAAAGGAAGGTAGTTAACAAAGTGTCGTGGAGAACAAACCCTCATCAAGAGACACCTGAAGACTTTCGGAATAATATGCACCAATCCTTACATCTAGGATTTTGTCATCAAAAGGAGACATTGATTTAACCCATAATCCGTTAGTAAGCCGTTCCCACTGGCCTTGAGAGCACATCCCAATCCCAAGAGATGAATTCCTACAATGTGTAATACAGTCGCAAATCACTACTTACGTACACCAACATAAACAAGACAATGAAAAACAAGTTTAAAGAGCTAATCAGCATTTCATTTCTACAACGATAAAAACAAACCATACCTACAAAGTTAATAGCGTTAACTGGGGTAGTCAAAACACTAGAATAGGCAACGAATTTGGTTCACTACAGATGCAACATGAATTTCTAGGATAAGGAAATGAAGTATTAGCAAACTCAAGGTAACTAAAGGAAATAATCCGCATAAAGAAAGATATCCTCTTTATTATTTTTCCTATTATAGAGAGATTGCTAATCAACGCCCTTAGGAACATGCAAACGCATAGCATATACCGGTGCCTTAATGAACATCTAACGAGCATGCTTAACCAACAGAGCAAATCAGCTAATTCAACCGTTCACGAGTACAAGAAGAAGAAAAAACACAGAAATCAGCAACCCTAAAGCAAACATACGCATACGTGTTTGATCAATCACGTTTACAACGAGTCAAGCTAGCGTTGATCAACTAACCTGTGGAAACAGACGTGAACGTTGGGCGGACGACTGGGTGGGTCGACAAACGAAACCTTAACCCTCACGGAATCGGCGAACTTGCTCAAATGGTTGATTCTAAGCAAACCATTAATATAAACTCTCTCACATTTCACTTTACCCCCAGGCTTCGAACCCGGAGAGTTTTCGACTATCAAGCTCGGTGTTATCCGCAACGACGTCGTTTCAGAAACAACTGAAACACAAATACAAATACACAAATAAATAAGCTAATAGAAACCCTAACACACAAAATTGATCCAGTAAAACACTTAATTCCAAAAGAAATAGAATTAAATTGTTAATTTCAATTACAGTTCATCATTAAATCCTTACTATAATAACTTAAAAGTAAAAAAAAAAATTGTGTTTGTTAGTAAAATCAGTGAAGGAGTGATATTGAAATGGAAATTAAGTGAAATATTAAAATACCTAATGAGAGCTCTGAAGCTGAAGTGATGGAGAGAAGTGTTGAAATTGATACGAGGAGAAGCCATAGAATTCGAGGTGGTGGAGGTACAGTTGCAGCAGCCATTGCTGCTGGAGGAGAAGGATGAAATTGAAAATTTATTGAATTTGGGAGGGTAAATTTACGTGTTTTTTGAAATTGGGAAATAAAAAATTGGTTTTGCAATTGGGCCTCGGGTTTTAATTGTTTTTAGCAATTGAAGCCCAAAAGCCCATCTCTTTCGTAAATGTATTTGGAAGTGTTTGGTTTAGTTGAATATTTGCTTTGAAATTATTTTTGTATGACGAGAGAACGCGTGGTCGCTCTACTTAGAGTGTGCATTAATGTGATGTTGGGGATAAAGTTCTATTCGAGCTAGAACGAGCTCTAAGAATTAATTAAAGAAGAAGAGAGACTAAGTTTCAACTAAACTTTTATTTTCTTGAATTCATCAATAAAAAGTTACAAGACTTGTACTATTTATAATATACTAATAAACCTAAACAGATTAAACCTAAACTATTAAAGGAAATAGAAATCTAATATTACTATAATTGAATAAAGATTACTCATCTAAGACTAACATAAGATTCCTAATATAAGAATAACATAACTTAATAAACTAATTTCCTAATCAGTAAACCTTGTGGCCTTCATCTTGGGCCATATCATGTGAACTCTATGTTGATAATCTTGAAAATCATGCTAACCAGATAGACCACGCTACACTGATCATGTGCGATGTGCGATAGGTTTAGGCCTGGAAAAAATATAATCAATTTGCTCACTGTGAGAAATAGAACTTGAGGCCAATAAGAGAAACATTTACTATTTAACCAACTAGATCACCATTATGCGTAACTTTGCCATATATTTGTAGTTATTACTGAAAGTATTTTGTCGGTTCGAACCAAAAATAGTATTGCAATCCAGATTTTTTTGGTGTGAAAATATAAATAAATATAACTTACATGAGATTATAGAAAGACATGTGCCTACAGTTTAGAGAGGATTTATGTTTTTCGATCTTTTGTTACATAATGCATTACTACACATGTGTAGCAAAAATTGAACAAAAATTAAATGCGCGATGCGATGTGACTCTCTTGTAACTTTGATGATGTCATTACTTATGCTTCAACTAAATAATAATTATGCTCATAACGTATTGTTATTAAGAAACTCGTCATTCTTAAAGCATGTTGAAATTGTGGATCAGGTTGATACGTTGTTGTTGTTGACTTAACACTATAGTTTTAACAACAGTTTGGTATGTTGTTAACCCAACGATGTTACTTTAACAACAGACCAGAGTAATAGTGCAGCGGAATAAACAAACACCGAATTTTAAGAAGTGAATATAAGATTATATTAACTTTCGAACCGTAGGCAAAATAACCCGTTAAGGTTTTAACAAAAGTTGTTCTCTCAATTTTCAAGCTCCTCACTCTCAAATTAATCGAACTAAGCAAAGCACACAAGAATTGCTTCGACTATCTCTAAAAGCTCCTCACTCTTAGATCTATTCTAACAACTCACAAACTTTGCTAAAGCAAGACAACACTCAACAACTTGTGAATAACTCTCTAGGATTGATTAGCTCTTGTTTCGTGTTAGTCTTGATGTACTTCACACCTATATATAGGTTTTTGTCTTGGACTTCAAGGTGTGTTGTACACGGTTGGTAATTCTCCTTGTTTCCTTCTTGAACTCCTCTTCCTTGTTCTCGCAGTCCTTCTTGAATAATAGTTCCTTCGTTAGTGATCTAACTAAGGAAAGACTTCTTCTTCAAATCAGGACTCAACTTGGAAAGCTTTCCTAGTTGTCCTCGAACTCTTCTTTCCTTGTAGCGCGGTTTGCTTAATTAAGGAAACTTCCCTTCTTGGAAACTTGAGCGTCCAACCTATGACAAGTTTGTTTCCTGAATAATAATCAAAGACAATCACAACTGTGAAACTCAGTTAGTTAAATGAATAAGGCAAAATAATAATAATAAATAAATATCAACAAGATTGTAAATCGGATTCTGCTCAGCAATGTTACTCTAACATTGATTTCTCAATGTTAATCTAACATTGCCAGAATACCTGCACTTTCAATCTCCCCCTTTTTGCCTTACTCACAAAACCTAAGAACCTGTTGCGGATTTCTTGCCTTTGCACCGTTGATAAGTGGATTTCCTCTTAGGTGCAGCGGCGGCGACAACTTCAGTGGTTGCTCGTCTGGTACTACGGCGTACTGGTTGTTCAATCTGCTCAGCAGCATCTACAAGAGCATCAATGGAAGACTTGCGTGTCATTGTTAGAGTAATTTAGAGAAGAAAAGAAGAATCTTGAATTGCAGAGAATGTTGATTGCACAAGAATTTTGAACGCGTAAACAATAAGAAGAGATTAGGGCAAATTGTATAAATAATCAGCTGAAGAGTAGTGATAGTGGTGTTGCAACATGTTACCAAAATAATTAGACCATTGTCACACGATCACACCCATGTTTAACTTATCATGTGTCAATGTTAGGTTAACACGTAACTAGAGCAGTCTCCAAACCTGAAAACTTATAAGTTACAATGTTTCAATGTTGAACTAACATTGGCAAGTTAACATCAGGGAGGGAAGTTGTAGGTGCAGGGCTTCATCCAAAGCAACATCATGTGAGAGCGTGAGATATTCATGTATACTGATCTGAAACCTCAACCAAGTACATAGGTACAAGAGTTTAAGATCATCAGTATAAATAAGTGACACATCAGACAGAAAAACACATAGTGGATGTACATATCCAGGGAAAATATTTTCCCACAACATAGAAGATCACAAAACATAGTGTTTTACCTGCAGTTGGTCACCCACGAAGTATGCCTCAACACATGATTCCTAGGATTACTACTCCCCCTAAGCCCAAACCGACATAAGGAAATAATGCAGAACTAGAATGAATGCAACAATGTTAGAACAACATTGGGTGATGGTAACCAGGTACAAACAGCTTTACTGACTGGGATCAGGACTTATCAATTTATCTTTTACAATTATCATGAACTCTTTTGAACAAAAACTAGTGAATGTTAAAGGATAGTTTCATCACTGAATGTGGGCAGCACAAGACTCCACACACCCCAGCAACTTAACCATCAGCTACAGATTAGGCAAGTACAAAGGAACTGAATGAAGACAATACATTTATCATATACTTCTTCACCCCAAATCTTCATGCATACTTGTTTACCAACCTGTTTACAAGTGAAATACCAAGTGAACAATGCTACTGAATGCAAGCAGTCGAAACTTCAAAACACCCCAGTAGTAAGGATCACCATCATGCATAACCTTGGCCATAGACAAAAACACAAAAATAAGCACAACTGAATGACAATGAAGCTCTCAACATCATGTACCCCAGCTTCTCTTCATGCTTTGTCTAACCTAACATGGATAAGTCACAACTGAATAACATCAGAGTAGTGAGCTCTGTGTACCCCAACTTCTCCCAGATGTTAGGTTAACATTCACAGACTAACAACAGAGTTCTTCCTTTACAAAACTCTTGATATGTACCTGTCCACCAGTCAACTCAGCTATTTATACAGATTATCCACACGACCCAACATAATCTCTAACAAAGATGTAATGTGCAAGAAAGAAGAATGCAGAAAAGAAACATAAAAGAATTACAGATACACCACAACCAATAACCAGTGCTAGACAGTGGTGTTATGTCAACATTGGTGTACTAACATTCCTAGACAATGCACATGCCAAGAGAATTCCTCAAACTGAAGAACCTCTCTGAGTCTAAGGGTTTAGTGAACATGTCAGCAAGCTGATTGTTAGTTTCAATGTGTTCAATGTCAATGAGCTCATCTTCTACCATGTCTCTCAGAAAGTGATGCCTTATATCAATATGTGTAGTTCTAGAATGTTGCACAGGGTTCTTAGAGATGTTTATAGCACTAAGATTATCACAGAACATAAGTAAGGTATCACTGTCTAACCCATAATCCAGTATCATGTGTTTAAGCCATACCAACTGGGTGACACAGCTGTCTGCTGCTATGTATTCAGATTCAGCAGTGGAGAGTGACACACAATTTTACTTTTTACTGTACCATGAGACCAAGTTGTTCCCCAGATAAAAACATCCTCCACTTGTAGATTTTCTATCATCAGTGTCACCTGCCCAGTCTGAGTCACTGAAACCTACAAGATTTGTGTTAGTGTCATAAGAGTACCAGATGCCAAGGGCCAAAGTGTCAGATATATATCTAAGGATTCTCTTCACAGCAATCAGATGTGACTGCTTTGGACATGCCTGGTACCTAGCACACATACAAACAGAGAACATTATATCAGGTCTTGAAGCAGATAAGTAGAGTGAGCTTCCTATCATTGAACGGTACAATGTTGGATCAACATTGGCGCCAGTAACATCCCTGGATATCTTCACTGATGAAGACATGAGAGTCTTGCAAGGCTTTGAATCTGTCAATTCAAACATTTTCACCAAATTCTTTGCATACTTTTCCTGACTTAGGAATATCCCATTACCTGTTTGTTTTACTTGGAGACCAAGGAAGAAATTTAATTCTCCTATCATACTCATCTCCAACTGCCCTGTCATTTATTCAACAAATTTTTCTAAAATAGAGTTGTTAGTTGAGCCAAAAAAAATGTCATCCACATAAATTTGAGCTATACATATATGAGAACCTTTCTTCAAAACAAACAGTGCCCTATCTCCTTCACCTCTAACAAAGCCAAGACTTAAAAGGAATTTTGTAAGTCTTTCATACCATGCTCTAGGTGCTTGTTTAAGTCCATACAAGGCTTTTTCAAGCTTGTACACATGGTTGGGGTACTTAGGATCTGTGAATCCCTTAGGTTGTTCAACATATACTTCCTTATCAATTAGCCCATTCAGAAACGCACCCTTTTACATCCATTTGGTATAGTTTTATCTTAAGACAGCATGATATGGCTAAAAGTAACCCAATAGATTCAATCCTAGCAACTGGAGCAAAGGTCTCATCAAAATCTACACCTTCAACCTGTGTGTACCCCATCAACTAGTCTAGCTTTGTTTCTAACTATGACCATTTCCTCATTACTCTTGTTTTTAAATATCCACTTTGTCTCTATTACATTAACACTAGGTTGTCTAGGCACCAATATCCAGACATTGTTCTTAGTAACTGTAATAGTTCATCCTGCATGGCATTAATCCAAAAGTTATCAAGGAGGGCTTCATTTACATTATTAGTTTCTATGGAGGAGACAAAACACGAGGTATTATCAACAGTACAAGTGAAGTTCATACAGACACACAATTTAACCATATCTCTATAGTCAAGTCTTTATTTGTTGCGTGTCTTTACCCGTTCAGTGAGTTCACCTATTACCTTGGATGATGGATGATCTTTCTGAATCCTAGTTGGGGATCACTTCTAGGTTCAGAGGCAACTTCATGTTCTGAGTCAGAGTCTTCTGCTGTTAGTCTAACATCAGATCTCGCTGGTGTTAGTCTAACATCATTCCCTGACTCCTGTTCAGTGCTTCCAGCTTCCAGTTCCAATGTTGGTGTAACATTGTCAGGAGTAACATTCTTGGTTTCCACTGTTGGTCCAACATTGGGAACTGAGATGTCATCAGTACCTGTATCAAATGTGAACTCATCAAACACAACATTCACTGATTCCTGAATTGTCTTCGATCTAGGATTGTAGACTCTAAAGGAAGTACTATTGGCAGAGTATCCTACAAAGATGCATTTTTCACTTTTAGGATCAAATTTACTCAGATAATCCCTGTCATTAAGCAGATAACAATCACATCCAAATTCATGAAAATATGCAATATTTGGTTTCACATCCTTCAAGAGTTCATAAGGAGTCATGTTAGTTCCAGGTCTCCAAAGAAGATTTCCTGCTTTGCTGTTGGTTCTCCAATGTTAGAGTAACATTGAGATTTTTGGCAGTTCATGGAGTCTTCTCCTGACCAGGTGATCCGAGTGCAAAGCGCAGCAGTGTTGATTTCCTATGATTGTTCATCGGCACTTGTTCCAGATTCAAAGTCAGCTTCATTGAAGTCATCTACACAAACCCAATGATAATTCCCTCTTGTTATGAGGGTGTTAGCACATTCATGTTTAAAGTGACCATACCCCTTACATTCATAGCACTGGACATCTTTTAATTTCTCAGCATCTTGAGGCGTGCTCTTCGATGCCATGTATTTTACAAACTTTGGAGGCAGTTTCTTATAACCAAGGGCAGCATTACCAGGTTGCTTTCCTTTATTTTTATCTTTGTAACCTAATTTACTAAACTTCCTGGTAATGTTTCCATAGTTAGAAGAGATCAACTCATATTCATCCTCGTCACTTCCTGTAGAATCTGAGCCAGTTCCTAGTAAGGCTAAAGCAAGTTGTTTACTGGACTTCCCTGGGAATTCTAGTTCAAACTCTTTTAATGTGTTCATTAATGTTTGGAAGTCCATGTTGGCAAGATTTTTAGACTCATTCATAGCAATTCTTTTGACAGTGAACTTAGAAGATAATGTTCTAAAAGCTTTATAGACCATGGTTTGATTTGGGATGGTAAAACCTAAGTTTTAACACTGATTACCAATATCAAGAAGTTTCTCAAAATAACTATCAATGCTTTCAGCCTCACTCATCTCTATATTCTCAAAGTCCCTCAAAAGTTTTCTATATTTAGAGTCCCTCACAGCCACATCACTCTCGCAATGTAGTTCAAGAACTTCCCAAGCAGTTTTAGCAGTTGTACAAGTTTGAATAAGTTTGAACATATGGTTACCTACCCAGCTAAAAATAGCATTGTGAGCCTTTTCATTAAAGTTGTAGAGAGCAATCTCATTGGCTGTCCATTGTCCTCTTGGCTTAGGTACCAGATCAGCATCTCCATCTCTTGGCAAGTAGGGGATGGTGTAGCCTTCTAGTACTACGTTCCAAGCTCTTAGGTCAATGGATTTGATGTGGACTCAGAGTTTGATCTTCAGTAGGCATAGTTGTTGGGACCCTCCAATACTGGCAACCTGCTGGTATTGGGGTTGGAGTTGTCCATCTTGTCGTATCAACGCCAAACACAGGTGAAGTTGGTGCTTGGCTCTGATACCAATTGAAATTGTGGATCGGGTTGATACGTTGTTGTTGTTGACTTAACACTATAGTTTTAACAATAGTTTGGTATGTTGTTAACCCAACGATGTTACTTTAACAACACACCAGAGTAATAATGCAGCCGAATAAACAAACACCAAATTTTAAGAAGTGAATATAAGATTATATTAACTTCTGAGCCGTAGGCAAAATAACCCGTTAAGATTTTAACAAAAGTTGTTCTCTCAATTTTCAAGCTCCTCACTCTCAAATTAATCGAACTAAGCAAAGCACACAAGAATTTCTTCGACTATCTCTAAAAGCTCCCCACTCTTAGATCTATTCTAACAACTCACAAACTTTGCTAAAGCAAGACAAAACTCAACAACTTGTGAATAAATCTCTCGGATTGATTAGCTCTTGTCTCGTGTTAGTCTTGATGTACTTCACACCTATATATAGGTTCTTGTCTTGGACTTCAAGGTGTGTTGTATACGGTTGGTAATTCTCCTTGTTTCCTTCTTGAACTCCTCTTCATTTTCTCGCAGTCCTTCTTGAATAATAGTTCTTTCGTTAGTGATCTAACTAAGGAAAGACTTCTTCTTCAAATCAGGACTCAACTTGGAAAGCTTTTCTAGTTGCACTCGAACTCTTCTTTCCTTGTAGCACGGTTTGCTTAATTAAGGAAACTTTCCTTCTTGGAAACTTGAGCGTCCAACCTATGATAAGTTTGTTTCCTGAATAATAATCAAAGACAATCACAATTGTGGAACTCAGTTAGTTAAATGAATAAGGCAAAACAATAATAATAAATATCAACAAGATTGTAAATCGGATTCTGCTCAGCAATGGTACTCTAACATTGATTTCTCAATGTTAATCTAATATTGCCAGAATACCTGCACTTTCACATGTTTTTATCTCGACAACCGAAAAAACTAACATTGTTGTGATAGAAACGGATTACCTCCTCACTAACAACACTATCAATCAAAATAGAGATGTCATTAGGTTCATTTACCCAATTGTCATAGCTATTTGGGGTTGTAGCACTTCCTCGTTGGAAGTTTAAGCATATATTTAGAAACGCTAACAAAGCAAATTCACAATTCTACCATTAGGCATTTTTTAACAGTTGGTCGGGAAAAAATCAAATTACATACCATAAGTCGGCTCCTTAACACAAATGGTACCATAAGTTGGCTCCTTACAGTTTTGGTACCATAAGTTGGCAACTTATGGAAAGCTTTTCTAGTTGCACTCGAACTCTTCTTTCCTTGTAGCACGGTTTGCTTAATTAAGGAAACTTTCCTTCTTGGAAACTTGAGCGTCCAACCTATGATAAGTTTGTTTCCTGAATAATAATCAAAGACAATCACAATTGTGGAACTCAGTTAGTTAAATGAATAAGGCAAAACAATAATAATAAATATCAACAAGATTGTAAATCGGATTCTGCTCAGCAATGTTACTCTAACATTGATTTCTCAATGTTAATCTAACAATGCCAGAATACCTGCACTTTCACATGTTTTTATCTCGACAACCGAAAAAACTAACATTGTTGTGATAGAAACGGATTACCTCCTCACTAACAACACTATCAATCAAAATAGAGATGTCATTAGGTTCATTTACCCAATTGTCATAGCTATTTGGGGTTGTAGCACTTCCTCGTTGGAAGTTTAAGCATATATTTAGAAACGCTAACAAAGCAAATTCACAATTCTACCATTAGGCATTTTTTAACAGTTGGTCGAGAAAAAATCAAATTACATACCATAAGTCGGCTCCTTAACACAAATGGTACCATAAGTTGGCTCCTTACAGTTTTGGTACCATAAGTTGGCAACACGGTGGTAAAACTCAATTGACGCCTTTAAAATAGCTCGGTATGGTTGATTTAGGCATGTTTGAGGCTTGGATTTTGTATGTGATTGTTTCCCCCAAGAATAATGAGCTGAGGGCATGGGGAGAGTTGATTTTCAATTTTTCATTTTTGTTTTCAAGTCAGCGTCGAGGTGTCAAATTCAGGCCATAATTTTTAATTTGGGGTTCAACGGCGGTCAAACATGCCTAAATCAACCATACCCAGCTATTTAAAGGCGGCAATTGAGTTTTACCACCGTGTTGCCAACTTATGGTACCAAAATCGTAAGGAGCCAACTTATGGTACCATTTGTGTTAAGGAGCCAACTTATGATATGTAGTTTGATTTTTCCCCCAGTTGGTCCTCAAAAGTTATTAACCCAAATCTTGTTAGTTGTTGTATTTATGATGGTGGGTCACCTCTTTCGAACATATGTAACCCTCTTTTGTGTTAATATACGTTATATTCCTATATAAAAAAACAAAAAAAAATTGTAGCCTTGCACAAATTTGATCTTGATTGTCAATTTGAAATTGGATATGCCGGGGCCACGGTAAGAAAATGGAACAAAAATATAAAATTGAATTGGGAAGTTAAGTCATATGTAACAGACGGGCCGACTAAATTGGGCCAGCCTTATTGTAATAATACAAACCATTTATGTGTTTCTCTATACACGTGATAACAGGTAGGATGTAGGGCCCAAATATTAACAGAACTATTGTATTAGGACCACTATTTGATTTGTAGCTAACGGAAGGTCCCGAGAGGAATAAGGGTTATTCTTCAGTTCGACACCAAATTACTCATTTTATTTTAATACTCATTCTTATTAATAGCTTATCAAAATTAATGCTTCTACTTCTTCTCTAAAACAGTGTTTCCTTTTGTGTCAGAGTGGCGAGAAATATTTTGGGGGTACGCCTCTTCCGAGATTAAGAGAATTTAAGTCTTAATATGGTCCAATGACTTTGTTTGTTCTTATTTTACTAAAAAAAACTGACGTCTCACATCATAAGTCATAACAACATCGCTAAAGGTACATTATTTCGCCTCAATGTTATTTTTTATATCTTGCTACAGCTCTTTCTTGGTAGTTCAACAATAGATCGTATATATAAAATAAGGTTAGTTACAAGTGTGGTACAACGAGTCTATCACTAAACTAGACCTACTTGAACTATATTAGTGTCGAGTAGGTTTGGCCCGGAACACCTCGAACTAACGTTAGATACAATGGCGGATGTCGAATGCATATCGGAGATTACTTCGAAGGCTATATATGAGATGATATCAGGAGCCTTACACGTCGAGACGATCTCCTGCTGATGTCGAGGGTGACATCGGGTATAATGTCGGATGGTAGGTCGGTGAAATATATCGAAGATATATATCGAATGTTATGTCGAGCCCTGTATCGGGTATGTTCGATATAGGTGTACAATAATTGTGGATAATTAAAGTTTGTTTTGATTACTGGGATGCAGGTATTTATAGGCCTCGGGACGCAGGGACCACTCACGTGATAAACACGTGAGCTGTACTATATCGAATGTCATGTTCGATATGCATGTAGGGGATAAGTAAAAACATGGGCCTGGCCATGGGCCGGCCCAGTATGGAAAATACCCATATCACATGGAAAAGACATTACTAACTTAAGCGAATATAACCAAGACACGTCAATTCCGTGTATTTTTTTATAATAGGTTATCACTGCAAATTCTCACATTATGTACGAGTACGACATGAACAATCCTCGATACAAACGGAGTTCCTCCATAGTCGGTTAAATTACCATGTATCTACAAGTATATTATTAGGTTAAATCAAACAAGGGAAATAAATGTCAACCTATTATTTAATTATAGGGAAAATTTCAGTTACCTATCCAAACTTTGTCCACTTTTGCAGTAACCTATCCAAACTTACATTTTTGACACTTTACGGTCTAAACTTTCAATTTCTTTGCAGTCGACGGTCTAAACTATTTTTTTGACCTATCTCGGCCAAAAAATGTCACTATGCGACTAAATGACACAACGATGACGTCATCAAGGAGTATTTTTGGTACTTTACTAATTTTCAACTTAAAAATAAAATATATTGACAAATCAGACATATAAAGACTTAGCGCGCCATTTCTCTCACACAACCCGCCAAAACCAGAAATCCTAATTCCCAAAATCGAAAGCGAATCCACGAAATTGAACCTCAATTTCTTGTTTTTTCCACTCGACCGACATAATCTAACAATGGTGTGGAGAGTAAGAACCTCCATTGATGTTATTCCTGAAGGACAAATTACACTCGATTATGGTAAGAATCCCTAAATCTAAATTTTGATTTATTTCTTTGTTTGGAGTTACTTTTCATCGTGTGGTCCTTCCTTTTGAGTGTATTTGAGGGAATAGTTGAACACATGTGATTTTTTTTTTCCTTTTTTGTTCTCACTTTAACTGCCACTTGTGTATTTGTGTGATTAGTTTAACTTTGTCCACGTGATAAGTGTGTTTTTGTTTGTTAATATCATACTAATTAATTTTTGTCTATAGTCAGCTGGAGATATATATGACCCTTTCACCATAATTTTGCATCATTCTGGCAAATTGATGAATTTGGGCAAATGAGTTTATCTTGAGGGACAAGTGAGCTATATAGACTGGTGTAATGAGGATGAAATGTCCATGCTAAAGATACTGGAAATGGTGAAAGAGGTGGGTGTTAAAACATAGGATTGTGTGGTGATAATATGTTACATTCAAGATTCTGCTCGAGGTGAGTATATTGAAGTAAATAATGATAAGGACTCACTGATATGGCATTGGAGGCATCTATAAGGAAATCAGTAGATGTTTATGTTCTTACAGATGAGGTATCAGTACCATTAAATGCTACTCAATCACATAGTGAATTGCCTAATCTTCCTCCAATGAGTGAAAGGTTGAATTATATAGGTGAAAACAATGGAGGTGGTGCCAATGTTGGTGAAGATGAGAGGTTTGTAGAAGGCCTTTAGAGAGTGATGATGATGATGATGATGATGATTAATTGGTTGATGCAGAGGATGTAGCAATTATGTTAAGAGATATGACCACTAGAAAAGAAAGAGCAAGTGATATACTTATCTCATCAAGGTCTAATGATGATATCCATAGTGCCCCCCTCCCCCAACTAAATCAAGAAGCCAGAGACATGTACTCCAATGCTTAAAAGACAATACTAGTCCACTGTTGGAATCTATAGTTGATATAGTGGGCACTGATGATAGTGATGGTGAAGTCTCATGAGATGATGATTGAGATTTTTCAGACACTCGCAATGATAGTAACAATGATGCAGCTGGCGATGAATATCTAAAGAGTGCTAGTGAGGAAGTGGGGTTTGAGGAGGAAGAAGTTAATGCACCACCTGAATTTGTTCCACCTACTGTGGAACCAACTGCTGATGATGAGGGTGGCTACGAAGGGAAGGAACGAACTCAAAGTGAAAGGGCACCGTGCAAGACAATGATAGTTGGCCCTCTATGTCACATTTTCCTGGTTCTCAATGAACGAGCTTCTTTGCTACGTGCATCAGAAAAGGCAGGGCACCAGCAATAGCTTAATCCATCATTGTCTTATCCAACATCATTTTTAGGTTTGATTGTTCCAAATACTGTACCTCGAGAAATATGTGTGTGGATATGTCTTCCTATTGATTAACGTCCTTCAAAGAGCGTATTCTATTCCTTCACCCGTGATATCGATGTACTTCTCGAGTCTCTTTCAGAAACAGATGACACGGGCTCGTGCTTTATAAAGCAGGTATGAAGTGACTGGTTCCCTATTCTGGTTCTTGCATTATGGAAGGGTATCCTTCTTTCCTTTGTTGATTCCTCTCAATGAAATTTGCCATGTTAGCAAACAAACATAGAACCGAGGCTTTGATTCTATGCCATTTACAACCCCGACGTATTTCGGATCCTTAAAGGCATTTTCAGCCGTTGTTGCTTGCTGCTTGCAGGCTCGATAAGCAAGCTACCAGTGTCGCCTATCGGCGAGAACTGGGTCTCCACTATCGAGTAAGGTTTGGTTGGCTTTCTTTCCCCTAATAATTTTGAAAGACAAAATTGTAATTTCACAAGTCGGCTATCCGGACATCACTAATGAGAATTTAGGACCTTACATTTTCTTTGACCAACGGTCCTCTTCCTCATCTCTTTAACCCTCTGGAGGTCAAATTCAACGAGACATTGTCTCTGTACGAGCCTATATCCAGGTGGACTCCTGCAGCTAAAGTGATAGCGGCTAGTTCAGAATAGGACCCACCCACCGAGAGAAAACCAAAGCTCTTTCAAAAAGACAGGAACAAAGCACTTATTGATAGATCATGATTTGAACCTGAGTGTTGCCTCTCTCTTCAGGTGACTGAACTCGCTTTTAAGCAAGTAAGGATCTCTCTTCGATGAGTCAAACTTTCAATTTGTATTTGAGAGAATGAAATATATTAATTAATTAATTATAATTAGAATATCTCATGAATGTTTATTGAAGCTCTAGCAGAAATGCTCATGTGCAAGATGGGGCAGAAAATAATTCAAACAAAGGGAAAGAAAAGAAAAAATGATAGACTTTGACAGAAAGGAAACCACAAAAGCCAATACCAAAAGACCCACATACCAAGGTCATCCAATTTTCAATCCACTACTTGACATGCATTGTCTCAAATTTGAGCTAGGGAATGTAGCTTCTACAAGTGAAGCCTCTCAATTACGAGTTGGTCCTCAAGCAAGACCATCTACAAGGAGTAATCTAACACCAGTAGCTTCTATTCCAATTTCTTTTGGTGGAGTACAGACTAGGCCACTCACTAGAAGTCAAACACCTGAAAGGTTTACTAGTTTATCTACGGAGAAACCTACAGATAAGACAAAGAAGCAGTTAGTGTTCTTAGAGGTGCCAACATCCAGCAGTAATTTGACTCTCACTCCTACAGGCAGAAATAGGTTCAAACCTCCTGCTCCAAAGAAAAGAATTGGAGTCCCAAAAAGGGCTATTGAGATTATGTCTGTTAGTACTGCATAAGATGGTACTAACTAATTATGATGTATGATGAACATTAATGATTGCCACTGTTTTGTATAATGAATATATTGGTGAGTGGTACTGTTTTGTAAGGTTTGTTGTCCATATGAATGGATATTTAATGTATCTCTTTATGTAACAACTCTGAAAAAACATGTAATAAGTTAGACAAAATACTATCTAAACTATATACACAATTACACTCGACAACATAAACTTTCATTAATTTTACACTTTACGGTCCAAACTTTCAAACTTTTACACTTTACTGTTCAAACTTTCAAAAAGTTTACACCATAAAATATAAACTTTGACAATTCTCACATCCGCGAATCTGAACTTTAATATTAATTATTTATTTCCTTTTATTTGATATGAAGCATATATCAACGAAGCAAATAACTTAAAGCATCTCTTTTTTTTTTTTCCATTTTCATTGATTAACAATAATTTAATAGATGTCAGCCAACATAAATAAATATTTTTTTCATAATGCATATTTATGTGGCTGCTCAACTACCAATTTGACTTGAGACTCGATGCAAGTTAAATACGATTAGACATCTATTCAATTATCACCGTTGGATCAAATAAAACCGGTGCAAGACATCAATTCCTATAAGGCAACAACTGTTCATATTCTACTATATATATATATATATATATACCAATCGTTAACCCTAATAATAACATGCAAACAAACCCTTCCATAGCAAAAAAAACTCTCCTCTCCCAAAATTCTCAAAGTCTTTCAATGGCGGCATTCTACTAGTCAACTCTGAAAAACGTAAACGACGAGGTTAGCGAGTATCTGCCTAACATCTTCCTCAACTTTGTAAACCACACTCACGACGCCGAAGCCTATCTGATGGATGAACTCCGTGCTCTCGTCCAGCACGACCTCTGGTACACAGAGGCAATGATTCAGCCAGTGTACCGTCAACTCTTCATCGATTTTTACGGGAAACCGGGGGTCACCTACAACAGGAGGCTAGGGACCGTGAGGACAGACTCCAACTATGCTCGCCACATAAAAAATGTAAGAGTTCTACAAACTTTGTATATTCTGATACTAGTAATAATATGACACGTTTTTTAATCTGTATTGCATACAAAATGCCGCCTTCCCATATGGAGAAGAGATTTGCAGAAGAGGGATTGAGGAACTTCCGCATGTTGGACTATTGTTTTCGCATTAGAAGGCTTCCCATCCCACCCATTAAGGTGGTGTCGAGATTCAGAGTAGAATATGACATCATCTAAAGTGGTGGGATTTTATAATCCGTGTTGACTCACCCACCCATCCACCACCCCATACCCTTAAATGTATAGGGTTTATTTTGTTTTTTTATGGGGATTTTGAACAATATTTTAATTATGTTTTTTCTTTGTTTATTTTTTATGCATGGATGTAGTTTAATTCTGTTATTATTATATTTCTGCTTCATTAATTAGTATGTGCATTTGTTCAACACATGCATCAAGTTACATAACAGAAATCCAACACTCTTTCATTCAACCCATTTTATTCCAAAAATCAGAAAACAAAAGCCTACTTAATTAAGTTACAGTATAACACATAAAATAGGAAAAACATAGAGCAATCCATAATTTCTTATTTTTGGCCTCTAAATTAGTAGCATGCTTTTCAAGCTTCTTCATCATCTCCAGCAACTTATTATTCTCCAACTCCAACTGAATGTTCTTCTGATGGAACTCATTTTCAAATTTTCCCTTTTGAATTACCTTTAATTTTGCTTCCTCTTTTTCAATTCTCCTCTTCAACGTCGGTATAGCCTCTCTTGCACGATCACGAAGGGGTTCATCAACTCAGAACCACAACCCACAACCTTTGTTTCCCTTGTAACATTAAGTAAGTCGACGACCCGAATTTTTATCAGTTGAGGGGAGGTGGGTAACCGCTGGAAACCCGCATTTGCAAGAAAATTCCTCCATAACAATAGGCTCTGACATTAGTCGATTATGATTAATTACACTTTTTGAAACATAAAGAAAACACTTTTTGAAACATAAAGTTAATTACATAAACACCTCTTTTAAGTTTGGAAAAGTTGCATATACCCATCTTTATTATCTAAAAGATGTTGATATAATTAATTGAATATTAAGTAGATTTCTAATTAAACTAAAAACACCCTTTCGGATTTCGGTGTTATTATTTCTATTTAATAAGACAGTTTGCAAGTTAGTAAAGTTGGACCACACACTCAAAAGTCCCATCCCCCTTACCTTTATTAACATATATATTGTCTCCACTTATTTTCGTTTGACTGGATTTTCATAGCTCATCAATATTCAATTTAACTTGCTAATTGCACAAAAGTAATTCCTACAAATCTTGAGAGTCAGTACATCGAATAAGAAATTGGTACTTGTGTGAAGAAACCAAAAAGTCAAAAAAAATCCGAGTAAGATTCTTTTTTTACTTTAAAAACCATCACATTTCTTGCTATTTTTGGGTTAAATTGAAGCCATGCAAATGACATGCTTCTAACATTTATGTCAAAAAAGAACATTTATGTCACTATCAAATTTAAAATAGACGAGTAGAACTCGTGTGAAATCCGTCAACAATCCCTGAAAAATCTTATAAGCATCTCCGAATCTTTTTGTGGCATCTTTTTTTAACATTTGACTCTAAAGACAACCTTTTGAGTTTTGAGTTATTTTACACCACTATCAAAATTATGGCTTTTATTATGTAGTTATAATTCAAGGATTAAATAAGATATTGTGCAGTCATTTTCAAGAAAATTGAGGTAGATTAGTTTCACCCACCTACTGTATAGTGTCCACACATATATTTAATGGACATAAATGTAAGTTATAATTATTATATTTTAAGCCGTACATGGTCTTCGACCAAATTGTAATATCAGTCACTTTTAATCTTTAACTTTAAAATAATTGTATATACGCCTCTTATATTTTTCTAACTTAGAATACCAATCCAAGCTCATTTGTTTATCACCAGTTTACGAAACCGTTGTATTGGTGGCATAAATCCCATGACCCCATCCCAACCGTATATTGATAGCGATTGTACCACGTCACCAATACAACGGATGCACAAAATAATTTCTCTCAGTTTACGAGCAACAATTATTTATTTTTCTGATCATATTTTAATACTTAAGTGAATAAACTCTTGGATTTCTCTCATCTATTTGTTCTATACCGTATCAAAGTTACGAACATAAAATACTTCAGTAGTTTACTCAAAGCATAAATAAAAGGAAAAATAAAATAGAAAACACCTACTTATGTATATTAATTTTTCTCATTTTGCTCTCTAAAGTTTTTAAAATAGCAATATATACCCTAACGTATACCGAATAACCGTCTGGCCTACATCTCACGGAAAAAATTTCGGATACGTGTTCAAATAAATAGTTAATCAACAACCCAAAAGATATAAGCATATCTTAAAAAACAAATTGCTACTATTAAAATTTTAGGGAACAAAACGTCGGAGGACTTAACGTAATTTACCCTTTCTAATATAAAACTATTAATATTTAATACTACATTCTCCATTTGTCCTTCACTTATTTTGCAAATAATAGAAACTAATTACTTTTTGCAAATTGCACTCAAGTCCAAATCCATAGGCTTTATTATGTCAACATTTCCAAATCTACCCCAGCCCACTTGCCTAACAATTACGCGCATAAATTCTTGTCAAATCCGGTGAATGAAAATAGACAAGAACAACACTTGTTGGTAAGATCGATTGAAGCTACTATGCATTCATCATTGTATACGTATAAATACACCTAACCACCATCATAAAGCCCCCACATTTCCTGTTAAATTCATTTCTCCCACAATAATACTCTGTTTGAAAATAGAGCAAATCATAATGCATGTGCAAAAAGGTTGAATCTTTGTTGATGATTATTGTTATTGTGGTGATTATTTGCTGATTCTGTGGGTTTTAGCTTGTGGGTTGGTGTTAAAATGGGTAAAAATGAAGAGACATGTGATGGGATTGGTGAATCTTGCTGTGAGAATCTTAATAATAGGGAAGGGAAAGGAAAGAGATTGTGGAAGAAAGTGAAGTACCAGCTGGTGGAGTACCATTCACTGCCTGGGTATTTGAAGGACAATGAGTTTATTGTTGGTCATTACAGGTGTGAGTGGCCATTGAAGCAGGTGCTGCTCAGTGTTTTTACCATTCATAATGAGACAGTTAATGTGTGGACGTAAGATTTCTTCTATTGTACCTTAATCTTTTGTTGTTGTATTTGTTTGCTTTAATGTTATCAGTAGGTGGCTTTTGTGCTCAGTAATTTGCTTTATTGGTGTTCTGTTTCCGCGGTGAAGATAGTTTCTTTCTTGATTATTTTGGGAAATTTGCTTTATTGGTGTCTGATGATATGAATGCTAGTGACGATATGGATCGTGACTTTGATACAGAGCTAGAACTGGTAACTATGATGAATGGGCTAACTATGGATATGATGTGGGAGATAGACTGGTTTTGTATCACCTTCAATTCGAATTAGCAAAAGCAATGTCTCCTTGCATAATGTGGATTCCAAACATTCATGATCTGGATGTAAACGACTCAAATTACTTACCCCTTGGTCTATTTGTGAACCATCTCTCAGAAAAATGTGTTCTTTCTTTTTTCTGTTAAGTAAAAAAAGTGTGCCAATTGTCGATTATACGCGTGTGCGGGATCTTAATACACGAAACAGTGGATGGTTCGATTAGAAAGTGCTTGGTTTGCCAGTTTATTTATGTGTCACAGTTAGATTGGAGAGATGTGTAGTTAAAATTTATGATGAGATCTTAAAACATGAGATTGTGGATGGTTAAATTAGTAAGTGCGGACATCTTTGGCAGGCACAGACTATTAGAGATGGGGTTATACTGTTGTTACACATATATACTCTACAAAAGGAAAATTTGTAAAGCCAGATAAAGGAATGTCAGAGTGTATATGCCAGGATCTGCATTTATTTCTGTCTAATGTCTTAAATATTTGCAATTTCACTCTTGGGACATGCCTTCAGGGGTTGTCTCCTTTCTTACCTAGTGCATCTACTGTGCAATGAACAGTTTATCCAGCAAAGGGAATTCATAGAAGACTATTTGACTATTAGAGTCATTTCGGAATCTTTCTGCAGTTCACCTCATAAAACACCAGACTGAGGGACTAATAATACATGATGGCTTCAGAAATGGTCAATCAGTGCAGGATGCACATTTTGAAGGCCATTTGTGTTACCAAAAATCTGGTAAAAAATGTGCTAAATGTTCTAGTAATATGAACGTACTATTCGACTATGATTAGGTGGCTTGCTTGAGAATTTTGTATGGTTTATTCATCAGGCCGTGTGTTTATATCATGAGCATTACAATCTCTTCTAAAATAGTTGTATGTAGCTTATCAAAATGCATTGTCGCGGTGAATTCTGGAATTTGTGGTTTCTTTTTCTGATTTCTGTTAATTTTGCTGTTAATGCTATCAGAAGTGGTGGTTTTGACAATGTTACAGCGTATCATTGAACTTGGCAACCTTGACTAATGACCTTTCTCCTTTTGCAGGCATTTGATAGGGTTCTTCTTGTTCCTCTCCCTAACCATTTACACTGCCTCGAAGCTTCCAAATCCCAGTTTTCAAAATCTCTGTAATGTGCTGAGGAACGCCGACTTCCACAAATTGCAAATAGAACTAAGTACTTGTCTCCCGTCCATGCCACACATGCATGATTTGCACAGAGTTCGAGACGAGTTAAGAGCTTCATTCCCATCCATGGATTTGCTAGCATCCTTGCCCAATTGGCATATTATGGAACTCTTCTCCAACTGTTTACCAGAGAGTCTTTCCATCAGCAACCACACTGATACTTGTGTTCTGGTACTTTTGCTTCCTTATGCGTTTCCCCTTTCTTATCGTTTCCTTTCACTTTATTTGGTGTAGTGAAACTAGATAGTCCTACCCTGTCAAAAAGATAATTATAATTTCGAAGAATTTCCCATGCGCAAATCATATGATGGTTCACAGTTTTTTGTCTCATCTATAGTGTCCCATCACAAAGCAAAATAATGTATTTTGAGCTATTTTACTCTAGTATATTTCATTTTTAATTGTCCATTACTTATTCATAAATTGTCGTCGTTGATATCTTCTTCGTTGACTATTACATGCTGATCAACGCAAATGATGCATGTATACACGTTGACGTAGTAGATTTCCTTGAAGAGCCTTCTAATTTTTAAAGCATATGTTTTCATTTCATATAATCATTACCCAGATCATACAGATATTGTACTGTAAGATATCTCTTCATTTCTTGTGTGTATTATGAACCGTCCCATACTCTTTCATATTCCAAACTTATGTTCAAGATTGATTGAGTCTAGTTTTAATCACTTGCTAACACTGATCAATTTGTCATTCTTTGTAGCGTAGCATGAAGGAAGATGTGGTCAACATAATGGCACCTCTGATGATTCGGCCAATCACACGTTGGCCGTTCTTTGCCTTCTTAGGTGGCGCCATGTTCTGCCTGTTAACCAGCAGCATATGTCACCTCCTTTCGTGCCACTCTGAACGCATATCCTACATTTTACTCAGGCTTGACTACGCGGGAATCGCGGCCCTTATCGCGACATCCTCGTACCCCCTTGTCTACTACCCTTTCATGTGCCACCCCTTCATATGCACTCTTTACATGGGATTCATGACTCTACTAGGAATCGGCACAATCTTGGCATCCCTTCTTCCAGTGTTCCAAACCCCCGAATATCGAAATGTTCGGACTGGAATCTTTGTAGGGATGGGATTGTCGGGCGTGATACCGATTTTGCATAAACTCGTCTGGTTCTGGCACCAGCCGGAGGCAGTAGAGACGACAGGGTACGAAGTTTTGATGTTAGTGTTTTACGGTGTTGGAGCGCTTGTGTACGCAATGAGAATTCCCGAGAGGTGGATGCCGGGGAAGTTTGATATCGCGGGGCATAGTCACCAACTTTTTCACGTGCTTGTGGTGGCCGGAGCTTATACTCATTACCGTGCTGGGCTTGTTTATCTGCGGTGGCGGGACGTCCATGGATGCTAAGAGTTGAAAAAATGTACCATAATTAGCTTTTTAGAGTCTGGTGCAAGTGATTTTTGTATCTTGTGTTCATCAATCTTGTGTAGTATGAGATTTATGATATGACTATGGACATATTATGTTAATCGTAAAAAACGTCAAATCTCTATTCGTATACTCTGTTTTACAACTTAGAGAAGTGTAAAGTTCTTTCTGAAGGAATATTAAGTCTAAATATAGAGATTTATCTCGATTTAGCCTTAATTAATCTAACAGTCTCAGTTCTTTAGAGTAAACTTGGTCCAAGTATTTTTCTTTCTTTCTACTAATGGCAAGTGTTGGAATTGCCATTAAAGAGTAGCCAATTGTAAGTTTATATGATTTGGGTAAGATGGAATGTGAGCACATGATTTGGTCTGAAATGTTGGTCTCTTGATTGAGGTGGAAGAGATTTGTATGTCTCACTCCTTGTATTGTAGTGTATACTTGGATAGTTATAAAGAGGAGAGATTTTCTCTCTACAGTTTGAAGTTTGCTTCACACAAAGAGGCGATTTGATGCTGTCACACATAGTTAGCCTAATGTAATTCGCCCTGTTGTCGAGGTTTGCAGGGTATTGCGTTAACTCGCGAGTTTACCGAGCGTACACTCAAAAAGTAGTGGTTTCGGGTTCCTATGTCATAAAAAAAATAAAACTTGGATAGTTATAACAAAAGTGTAGTGAGTAATAAAGCAGAGTTGTTTTCTTCGATCCACATTATTCATTTATTAACACTTATTATTCTCATATGTACGCATGTGACAAGAGAATGTTACTTTCACAAATAGTCTTGAGAAAGTGTTTATTTTTTACATTTAGAATCCGTTTGGTTCTATAGATAAAGTGAGATATCTCAGTTTATCTCACTTTATCACTCGTTTGGTTCTATAAATTGATTTTCGGGCAGATGTGAGATTTGCCCGATTTTTTTGGTGTTATCTCAGATTTTGAGATAAATAATCTCACCTCTACCCCTAAGATAAATTTTCTTGATTTTGCCTTATTTTTACTTTTCACTGAAATCCTCTATAAATTTATAAATTACTTTCCTTCTCCATTACATAATTAGATATAATATTTATCAAAGCTCAAAATTAAAAGTTTGAACAAATAAATTTACATGTTATATTTATAAGATTCAGTGGACAATAATTTTATAGTTTATTGGTCAAAATATATAATAATATTAAAAAAAAAACTCTTTTTGATAGTTTATTTTTAGGTTTTTAGTATTTAATCACATGACTTATATATAAAATTTCCATTTGCAGCATGCAACAAAAATTTCAAATTTCTCTTTCTTACTTTTTCTCTTCTTCTTCAAATGCGATTAAATTATGACAAAAATAAGTCAAAACTTTACGAAATTATTTTATTTATTTTAATAATTATAAAAATTCTTATTGATTCGTAAAATCAAAATAGAAAAGGAAAAAAAATCTAACTTCTTTTTCCCCTCTGACTCGACCATATCACCCCCATTTAAAAATACATTTATTGTTTTATATAACTTATTTTTATATAACTTTTTGGTAATATATAATAGTGAGAAAAATATACAACATGTCATTGAGGTGAAAACAACAATATGTTTTCACTTTTAAAAAAAACAATTATAGAAAAAATGGTTAGTTGAACGTTAATGATCCAATCAAACAAAAAGTTATTGAGGTAACCATTTATCTTGACACTTTGCCTTATCAATCAAACAAATGAGACATTAGATATCAAAGAAATTCTAATTTTTTTATCAAATTTATACCATATTTTTGAAATAAAATTCATGTTCAAAACCAAACGACTTCTTACTCTACATCACTCACAATACGGGAAATCAGAAAAAATCAGTGTACAGCATTACTATATGGGAGTCTGGATATTTAAAATTAATCCATAAAAATCTTAATCAGTGCTATTTGGTGGGCAATGTCGGATACCCGATCCGATCGGGTACCCGTTTCGGGTAGTTTCGGATTCGGGTATTCGAAAATCGTTTCCCGACTCCGACCCCGATTGAGTCGGGTACCCGATTTCGGGTAACCCGGTCGGGTACATGCGGGTATATAGGGTACCCGCATGTACTATTTTCAATTTTACATACTGAAACATTTACCCTGCTTTCAGTTTGTAAAACTGAAACATGGGAAAAAAACATGGCTATTAAAATGTGTGCTGCAAATGCATTACTGCATTAGCGGAAGGTACTTAATTAGTAACGTTTATTCACATTTCTATTAGTTTAATTTGTTAACAAAGTTGTTATTTAATTGTTTGATGCAAGGTTGGGACCGATAGTAATAAGAAAGAAATTTCGCCAAAACAATGCTATGATAGTTATTATCAGTATCACAGGTGGTCGTCAAATCAGATACAACAGACTTTGTCTTCTTAGTGAGTTAGTGTATTGTTTTGTTTTGTATATTTGTGACAGTGAGTGTATTTTTCTAACAGTGAGTGTATTGGTATTAAACTGACTGACTGACTCTAATAACTATAATTATGTATATGTCTAATATTAATATATTTATTAAAAATATATATTATATATAATAGGGTACCCGATCGGATACGGGTACTGACACTTTTCTACCCGACCTCGTACCCGTATCCGATCGGGTACCCGAAAAAATCTTATATACGGGTACCCTAACCCGTTTTTCCCGAATTACTCGGGTAATACCCGATCGGGTCGGGGACGGGAATAGGGTACCCGAAAAAATGCTCACCCCTAGCACGGTAGAAGAAAAAACAAATGTTTTACTTCTAATTTATCTGGACTAAACTACGTCGGCTGGCTTTAGATTCGGCCCAACAAAATCTGCATGAGGTTTTCAGTTTTGGAATCTTATACTTGTCACACAATTACAAGTTTACAAGTGTGAAATTGGATATTTGTTTTTTGATAGCATATACTTCATTGGGAAGGTTGCTAGTTGCTACAGCCAGTTCTGTACATAAAAGCAAGTTGGTGCAACATATATAAATTATCAAATAATGAGATCCTTTTTCAAGTGGGACAGGCTTTACAAGTTAAACAAGGTTTTTTAACTCATACCAAGAAGGATTTAAATATTATATAAAATATATGACATATATGCTGTCTGCTCTGGCATATGTTTACTTAAACATCTTAATTATAATCATAGTTGTTGTTTCAATATTGTCGTTAGTTACTGTTGCTTTTGAATCTATACGAGACAAAGATATGTTTCCGAACAACCAATCATTAATAAAATACTTTGTCATTAGCTATTTTTTTGTATCACTTCTTGAGTGTACGAAAGAGATAATTGTAAAGCTTGGTACTATTCTCTTTGTTTTCTTAAATATATATATATATATATATATATATATATATATGTACCATTATTTTTCAATGCACAGCCGGCAATAAAGAGAGATCAATTCGCAATACATCTCAATTTTTTATTTTTTTGAAATGTAATAATTCAAGTACAATCATAAGTAGAGTTGTATTGATAATAATAAGTTTATGTGTAATTAATAGAATTGAAAATAGCAAACAACCTTGACTTGACGCCACATTCAAATTTAATCTCTGTAATGAACTAGTAAACAACTCGCAACTTCTTTTCTCAGTCTTAATTGAACTTTAATTCATAATCGCATTATTTCCAACTCAATGCACTTAGGATTATATCAATAGTAATATAAAAACTCCACTCAAAATATTAGGAAAAGACGATTTTGCTCCCTTCATCTGTCAATTAACTTATGAATTACCAAAATATTTCAGAAGGAAAAAACGCATTAAATGCTAGGCGGAAATCACGTTCACATTCTGCCGAAAGTCAGGGACCGTTACACAGTAGCATATGTATAAAGAGAATAATATTACAATGAGAATTCATATGTATGGTTATCCAGTCATTGAATTAACATTATCGTTCACTCTTTATTATTAATTTACTCACACACACAATCATCAGAATACTTAAAATAATTAGAATAATATCAATATGTATAACTTCTTTTTATTATTAGAGCAAAATACTTCTAGCATTACAAAATTAATTATATTTTTACACAAAACTTACACACGCTCCCAACTAGCTCACATATTATTTTTCGCTCTCTTTCCTATAAAAACCAGAAAATTCATAAACATTACCAAATTCACAATGAATACTTAAAAAAGTGCACTAACTACGTAAAAATTCTTAGTTCTGAGACTTGGAGATTCTTAATTCACCCTTAAATTGAGTATATGCACTAAATTCACCCGTTAGCTGACTAGACTAATAACTAGTACATCAACGACCACCTGCTAATTTTATAACAAATGAACTACCATATTAAAACCTCCCACTAACCCAAAATCCAACCTCAATTATAGCACTAAAAACCAACAATAATTACTCAAACAACGAATAATTGCCCTTTCCCTTTTCCCTTTAAACACTCCCCCCAAAGCAAACGCCACCACCTCCATTAAAGCCAACACTGTCGGTGTGTACCAAAATCACACGTGTCACAACTCCCCCTAAATCAACGGCCCAGATCACTCCTCCCACCATTAAAACACCT
This sequence comes from Linaria vulgaris, assembly GCA_948329865.1. Taxonomy (NCBI): domain Eukaryota; kingdom Viridiplantae; phylum Streptophyta; class Magnoliopsida; order Lamiales; family Plantaginaceae; genus Linaria; species Linaria vulgaris. The sequence goes on along the minus strand of OX415250.1, from coordinate 5,731,524 downwards.
TCCTTCGCATATAGTCAAAACTCCCCTTCGTCACTCTCATAACACGGTAACGGCAACATTTTCCATTTCATCACCTCTTTTGTACTTGTCCAACTTTTCCTCATAAACCTCGGCATGGCTCATTAAACTCCAAAATCTTTACAGGTGTCGATGCCTCACGAAACGCCACCGTTTCGACGTGTTAGTACTTCACATTTATTATAATGGTTCATCCTGAGTACTCACAGCAACATTTCTCAATGGCGAAAAACACTACTTACCGCAGTAAAACGGCGTCGTTTCTCTCCGACGGGTTTTTATTCATCGGAGGCGCTTTAGCAGCTTTTTTAGTCGTGTGGGCCTTATGGTCCTTTTTCAGCCCAAACCCGGCCCAATCACCAAACTTCTCTTCCCATTCCATCTCCGGTTTAAAATCAAAGCTACCACCGGATAATAATAATTCCGAGGCACCGGTTTCATCGAAACCGGGTCCGGATCTGACCCACGACCCGACGGAAAAAAACTTCTACGACGACCCGGATCTCACCTACACCATCGACTCGCCGGCGGTGGTTAAAAACTGGGACGAGAAGCGGAAAAAGTGGTTGGACCAGCACCCGTCGTTTCAACCCGGATCCGAGACCCGGATCCTGATGGTAACCGGATCCCAAGCCAAGCCCTGTAAGAACCCCATTGGGGACTATTTGCTGCTGAAGCTGTTCAAGAACAAAGTCGACTATTGCCGGCGGCACGATATCGACATCTTCTACAACAACGTTTTGTTACAGCCTAAGATGTTTTCCTTCTGGGCGAAGACCCCGACGGTTAAGGCCGCAATGCTGGCCCACCCGGAGGCGGAGTGGATTTGGTGGGTTGATTCGGATGCGGCCGTCACGGATATGGATTTCACGTTGCCGTTGGACCGTTACAAGGATCATAATTTGGTGATACACGGTTGGCCGAAGCTGATTTACGAGAAGCAGAGCTGGACCAGCATTAACGCGGGTGTTTTTTTGATACGAAATTGTCAATGGGCGATGGATTTCATGGACGTGTGGGCGAAAATGGGACCGCAGTCGAGTGAGTACGATAAATGGGGCGAGGTGTTGAAGGAGACGTTTAAGGATAAGATTTTCCCCGAGTCGGATGATCAGTCGGGTTTGATTTATTTGATTTTGAAAGAAAGGGAGAAATGGGGTGACAAAATTTATGTGGAGGGGGGGTATTATTTCGAAGGGTATTGGATGGAGATTGTGGGTACACTCGATAATATTACGGAGAAGTATCAACAAATTGAGCGAAAGGAACCGAAGTTGAGACGGAGGCACGCGGAGAAGGTTAGCGAGGGGTATGGTCCGGTGTGGGAGGAGTATCTTAAGGAGGCGGGGTATGCGAGGGGGAGCTGGAGGAGGCCGTTCATTACGCATTTCACGGGGTGTCAGCCGTGTAGTGGGGATCACAACCAGATGTATTCGGGGCAGACTTGCTTCGACGCGATGCAGAAGGCCTTGACGTTTGCCGATAATCAGGTGTTGAGGAGTTACGGGTTCGTGCACCCGGATCTTTTGGATCCGAGTAAGGTGGAGCCGGTGCCGTTTGATTATCCTGCCTGAGGTTGGGTTTTTTTTGTATGGTTGTTGGTTATAGATTAATTAAAACAAATTTTTGTTTTTATGTGTTTTTATATGTAATTTTACTGTGAGCTGCCTGTGGGTGTGTATAAATTAGTAGCTTGTGGTGAAACGGTTAATTTGGAATGTTGGTGATTTTATTAGTCTGATGTGTGTGTTTTATATGCTAAAATGGGATATTGGCATGTGGGTATTAGGGAATATTGCTCGTTTGGCGCGAAGATTCCGACATATTATTAAAACTCGAGTGGCGAGGATTTGCTAAGGTTAGTAAGTTAGTACGAGGTTATGAAATTGAAATTATAATGTTGTTGACATGAGTCTGTCTTACATTTTGGGGACCAATTGTATTATTAGTAATCATAACGGAGATGCAAGGTTTTAGGAGTATTATAGAGTTGTAGTGAGAAGTAATAGATGAAGAAATTAAATCGTAAATTTGATGATGACAAAGATTAGTAAGCGAACTATATCCGTGGTTTATGCGCTTATATCCGACCTGTAGGCACCGCCGGCCCGCATTCACTTCCCTCCCGACAATTGCAAGCACTATTGACTCTATTTTCCAAGTCTTTTTCATCTTTTTTCTCGCGGAGTCGCGGTACTTGTTCGCCATCGGTCTTTCGCCCGTATTGAGCTTTGGATGGGATTTATCACCCAATTGGGGCTAAATTTCCAAACAACTGAACTCGCCGAAGGGTCTTCTTTACCAACTGATTATGCCAAGTCCGTTGTCAGGTCGTTCTCTTGGCTGTGGTTTTGCTTAATAGTAGATAGGGACAATGACAATCTTGTTATTCCATTAATGCGCGTTGTGAAGTCGACCAAATTACATTTGTTCGGTCATGTATATATTGGATACTGAAAACGTGTTTGACTATGGTCGGGGCGATGATAGATAGGTTTTGAGTTTTTCAGTGCTTGGTATCAAATCATAGTTAAACATTTAAGCTTATAGTCTACTACAAATTCGAGTTTTTTTTTCGTCGATTGGTGTTAATTTTTCTTTATTTTCGCTTACGTAGAAGCTAGTTGCAAATCTTTTTTAAGAGCATGGATTTAAGCGTTACTCTATTCACAACCTTGAAGGTAGATCAATGCGGGTAAATGTTGTACGGTTGCTTGAGTATCAATATTAATGTCCTTGTATTAGAACATTAGAGTTAGAACATTAGAGTACCAAGTCATAGAGGAAGCCATGTTAACTTCATGAGGTCACATGTGGCTTGTCCTTGAATTAACTGCAAGTGATGGGAAAAGGACTTCAGTTTTAGTTAGGTAACAAACAAACATGTGGGTGGTGGCAGAGGTGGGATACACAACAAAATTTATTAACAGGATGGGAGGAATTGACAATCTAGCACATATGCAAGCCTCAAGAATCATGCCATGATGTTTATAATATTGTCTTTTAACAAAGATCTAAGCCATTTAACATAAAATTATATTTCGAATAGGGGTATGGGAATGGGAAAACGTGGTAAAAGTATTGAAATGTTGAAAAGCAAAAGCGAATCTAAGTAGTAGCGAGAATTCTTGATTTTTCACAGTATTTTTCAGTTCAAAAATTCGGATATGGACGATGTTCTTTCATCGATTCCTTCTAAATTCGTTGATTCAAGGATACAAATCAAGGACGTATAACTGTATGAGATGCAATAACACACAACATGCACTATAGAAACAATCATGTTCATAGTCAACACCCGATTTAGTACACGATCATGTGACAATCGTAGAACCAAGAAGTAGTGATTAAATATCCTACACATGACTCTCCAAGAGAGAATTCGGCATAGTCCAAAATTCGGTTTAGTTGGTGTTTAACTTTTGAAGTGATGAATTATAAAAATAAAGACTTAAATCGATGTATGGTATTGCAATGATGCGGGTTCGCTTTACCTTTCTTTTATTTGTTATGTTCCCCTTGCTTTATCACCCCTTTTTCCCTATATGATATTTGCATGATAAAGGCTGAAAAAAAAGGAAAAGCATACCAGAATCTTGTAATACATGATGGTTTTTTACGATATTAAATTTGCATGATTGGTGGAGATGAATCTGTCAATTCATCGTTTGATGATTAGATTCTTTTGATTAGCAAAACATGCGGGCATGAGTGTGTTAGGGGTTCAATATTGACTCAATCATGGTGTCATCTCCCCTTTTTAATATGTGCCAAATTTATAGACGAATAAGCGATTATATGGGCTGAAAAAAATTAAGTAATCAAAAAGAGATAGCAAACTAAGAATTTTAGTATCAAATGTCTTAGATACATACAATCTCACAATAGTCCATCACTCATTTGCAGCAAATGAAAAATTTAAAAAGAAGTCCATAATTTACACAAATTAAGGGGAATGGCCGAATGGCAAACCAAAAATCATACCCATGGATTAAAATTTCCGTGCGTTTTCTCGAAAAGTACCGAAAATTTTCCGTTTTTGACTTCACCGATACGAAACATACATGTAGTTTCCATAATAGTTATAACTACAATTTTACGAATTCTTCGAAACATGTCGAAAAGTTCTCGAAATATTACGAAACGTTTCTAATTTTTAGCTAACCGAAACGTACTCTCGAACCGAAATTTTCATCCATGATCATACCAACCCCATTTCTTCTCCGCACTATCAAACTACAAGTATTTTAGTAAATTTTCATTTTGTAAATGGAGACAACATAGAGAGCGATGTCAAATATGTTTAAAAGGCCCATTTCCAAAGTACCAAGATTAAACAAAATTGTCCGTAACACAACACGCTAACATTCCATATCAAGTAGGAAAACATATTGCAACTGGTGCACCTAGGTGGTGCATACATTATACATATATAAGTACATATTTATCTCCAATAATTTAACAAACTATTATTATTTAAATCATTAGTTGCGTGATTGCTTCACGTTTCATTCATACACCATCCTCTGTACTTAATCCAAGTACATATTTCCAATGCAAAACTAAGTTGAATGCAACTTGGTCATCGGACCGACTCTTGTGTCTTGAATGGATTAAAGTTTCGATTTTGCAGTAGTTTCGATCTGCTAAAAATTAAAAAATTTTCGAAATATTTCGGCATGTTTCGAAGTATACGTAAAAATAGTAGTTATACAATAACATGACAACTACATGTATGTTTTGTTTTGGTATAGTTAAAAATAGAATTGTTTCGGTATTTTTGAAAACGCGCACAAAAATTTTGATTCATGAAAATATTTTATCTATTAGAGTTTCACAATGGCCTTCGTTTATGGTAATCTGGGGTTTTCGATCCATGGCACCCCAAAAATTCAAGAAACTTAACATTTAAAACATTATGTAAACTCATCTATCTAAAACAACAAGTCGTTGTAGTATAGTGGTAAGTATTCCCGCCTGTCACGCGGGTGACCCGGGTTCGATCCCCGGCAACGGCGTTTTCTTTTTTGCCTTTTCCTTTTTTTTTTTTGGGTTTTCCACTATTCCCGCTTGTCACGCGGGTGACCCGGGTTCGATCCCCGGCAACGGCGTTTTCTTTTTTGCCTTTTCCTTTTTGTTTTTTGGTTTTGGCATTTTCCCTTAATTTAGCTATAAGGTAAAATTAGTTGTATACTAATAGAGATTTGTTTTTCTTTTTCCTTGATACTTTTACTATAAGAGAGGTTGGCTGGATGCATGTATTTAATTGGCATCTATTTTAGAAGGAATTTGTCACAACAAGGAATATAATTAGAGTTCGTAATTCTTTTTGAAACCAATATAATCAATATTTTGAATGATAACATCTTTTAAAGTTTGCTTACTTTATTATAAACTAAAGCATGCATGAATTAGCATATAAGTGGGTCGAGAAAAGCCTCAGCTAAATAGCTTCGATACATGAATAATGTTAATGCTTTTTCATCAACGTTATATGTCATAACTCATGATTCGTGCAGTATTGTGAAGATTAATGATTATGACATACATATTGTGAACAATATTATAATACCAATCTTGCGTAAGAGCCTGATTACGACATATACCGTGAGCAACATTATAAGTTTTTAATAGTTATGATTTAGACATAATGAACATTTTATAATTTGAAGTATGTATCTGAAAGATTATTATTTGGTGTAGTATTTGGTGTAGCAGTTGTATGAAGATTTATGCCGTGCAAGAGAAATGAGGTAGAAGTTTGTCCTCTCCTTTTTTTTTTTGATTTTTTTTTTGTTTTCTCACGGGTATTGTGATTAAGAGATAGTGAGTATTTTGTAATTATACACCTCAAAATACTGAAGATTATTAGGTGTCACAGTCTTACGATAAGTTTGTGCAGTCAATTATTCCAATCATTTATGAAAAAAAACATCTTATTAATTTTTTTTTATTGATGAAATTTTTATGTCTTTCTTTGCTTCTCTTTGATTTCTGTTTTGTCAATTGGAAATTCCTTTTGAAAATGCTCCATCTCTTTCGTTGTCTATGTGCTAATTTACGCGTGAGATGGGATATTGAAATAATTCCCCTTCGAGTAGTTAATTTATATTAGACTATGTAGATAGTATTTATGGTAGATATTGTGATTGATACATATCGCTGGTAATAGAATTGTTTCCTAAGATAGATAGTTTCCTTATCATAGAAGATCTCTTATGTATTTATATTGTACACCATTCAATAAATAACACAAGGAAAATTATTATCTTATATGGTATCAACGCCTAGGTCAAAAGAAGTCATGGGTTAGAATCCCTCCACCACCCGATTATCACAAAAGTGTCATGTGACAGGCGTTAGAAAAAGATTACAGCTTGCACTTGAGGGGGCGTGTTTGAGATTATATAAAAATAAATGCATAGCCTCTCTAACAACTGAAACTTTTAGATGAGATGACAAATTCAATATGGTATCAAACCCTTTCTTTATTTTCTCTCAAAAATATGACAAACCCTAACGATACCCCTCCCTCCCTCCTCCTCCACCACCTCCACCTCTACGCTATCCACCCCATTCGACGACACCAACAGTGCACCGCCTCACACTACCGCCTCTAAATTCTACCCCGCCCTCACCGTCACCAACGTCCACAACTTCATCCCCATGACATTGGACGTTGAATCCGGTCAAAATATCTCTTAGTCTAAATTACTCAAAATTCATGCTCGGTGTTAACAGGGTAGAAAATCACCTGCTTAAAATACACGATAATTCGATTGCCAAAATTACTTGGTATATTATATGATTTATAAACGACATCGCATTATAACACGGTTTAAATACCGGTATACTTCGTTAAAAATTATACTATTTGTATATCGTAAATCACGACGCACGACTATCGACCGGATTTATAGCTAAAATACTACCCGGTTTATGCTCGTATTTATAACATGACTCACAACTCGATATATTATTACACGTACGATTTTGTACTCGCTCCGATAATACGACTCAAATTTATAAAAGCATTTGCACCAAACAAGGCACAACACAATGCATGTATCATGACTTAACACTTGGCCAATGCATGTACCAAGCCTCTACTTAGCCCCCCAAGTGGCACACATGCAATGAGGCCACATCACCTGTATCTTTACATGCACAAGACACCTGCCCCTAAAAAACCTCTATAAAAAGGGGACACGAACCATAGAAGAGAGCACAAGTAGGGGAAGAGAGAAAAAAGAGGGGAAAAAGATGGAGAGAAAAAGAGAGACACACATACGCAACATGCGAACAAGAAACTCCTTCCTTCTCTCCTCCCCTCGGAGAACACTCTCCTCCCCTAGGAGAACACTCTCCTCCCCTCGGAGAACACTCTCCTCCCCTTGGAGAACACTCTTCTCCCCTCGGAGAACACTCTCCCCCCTCGGAGAACACTCTCCCCCCCTAGGAGAACACTCTCCTCCCCTCGGAGAACACTCTCCCCCTAGGAGAACACTCTCCTCCCCTAGGAGAACACTCTCCTCTCCTCCCCTAGGAGAACACTCTCCTCCCCTCGGAGAACACTCCCCCCCCTTGGAGAACACTCTCCTCCCCTCGGAGAACACTCTCCCCCCCTCGGAGAACACTCTCCCCCCTAGGAGAACACTCTCCCCTCCCCTCGGAGAACTCTCCGCGAGGACAACTCCTCCAACATATGCAATCGATAAAACCGACAAGCACCAAATAACCAACACCAAAAAACAAGAACTACGAGTGGCTTGATTCCCAATCGGGGGATACGTATGCATCTCGGAAAATATCCGAGTCCAGCCGCAAATCAATAAAAACCAATAATCTCCTCGGGTCGAGATCGGCGTTCCAACCCAATGTAAATATCTTCCGTTAAGTAGGGAATAATTCCAAACCCGTTAACAAAATAGCGCCGTCTGTGGGAAACGCCGTTGAATCCTTGAGCAAGCCCGAGGAGATCGCTGTGAAAACCAAAAAGGAAAGCAGGTGCTACAGCCACGGGGCGATACGCTCCGAAGCTAAGTTTTTCTTTCTCCACAATTGCATGATTTGATTCCAATCTTGGATATCTCCTTGAAAATCATAAGATTTTCTAATTGCTATATAAGTATATATAAGTGCATATATGCGAAGTCTGTAAAAGACTTGGGTAGGAGTTGAAAGAAATTCTTAGATATGTGAATTCTTTTGCCTACTGCTTGAGAGTTGCATAGAAAGAATAAATAGAGAAGAATGAAAGAAAAGGAAAGAACAGAGAAGAAGAAAAGAAAATAAAAGAAAGAAATGAGTAAACAATTAAAGAGAATATTAGTCCTAAATCAAAAGGATTAATAAATGGACAATACTATTGTCACGAGTACTTCCGATGAGTTGTACCCATTCCCAACGAGGAGGCCCATCGGGTGTGACCAATACCGCTCGGTTACTAACCCAAAGCGGTAGGAGTGGCCATCTGACGAGGGCACCTAGCGTCCCTCGGAAAGTCACGATGAGTCAAAACCAGATATCAGGGTGGCATCGAATAAAAAGCGAACCCGGATGGATCCACCTGATTCAGATATCCATCACGACACCGAGCAGGGCCCCAACGGACTCTCGAGTCCCAGAACACACTCCCGACGAGGAGGCCCATCGGGTGTGACCAATATCGCTCGGTTACTAACCCAAAGCGGTATGAGTGGCCATCCGACGAGGGCACCTAAGCGTCCCTTGGAAAGTCACGATGAATAAAGAAAAGATATCAACGCGGCATCGAACAAAAAAAAAAAAAAAGTAAACCCCGATGGATTCGCGAAACTCCGATATCCATCAATGCGCCAAGAGGGACCACTACAGAGGTAAAATAAATAAATAAATAAATAAAAACCTCTCGCCTCAATGAAGGCACGCCTCAACGAAGGCAACACGAAGAAAGAAAAACCCTCCCGCCTCAAAGAAGGCATCAGGGGTAAAAAAATTCTCGCCTCAATGAAGGCATCAAAAATAATAAACTTATCGCCTCTAAAAAGGCAACCACGATAGTCCCCTCGCCTCTTCTAAGGTAAGCAAAAAACTGGGGGGGCTTATGTTAAACGGATATAAACATCGAATGACAAAGGCCTACGATACCCCAAAATAGTTCCCCGATACCTTACCAAGGCTTTCCGAGTCCTATATGAGACTCGGATGCCTTTCGAGGATCTACGGGACAATCACGACGCAATAACCGACAAGGACCTACAAGGTTCAAATAATTCTATGATACCTCAAAAGAAACGTTAAAAACGTTAATAGCTATCGGGATACACTATAATATCTCCGACCAGAAAAAGCGAGAAATAGGTATACTTGAAAAGGCTCGAAACAATGCCTTAGAACGACTTCGTTACAAGAGGCTATGATACCTCTCTAGAAAATCCGCGATACTCGAACCCTCACAACTCCCGACTTTTAAGTTTCTAGTGCAGTCATAATGACCGCCTGCACTAAAAACTGGGGGGGGGGGGGGGGGGGGGGCTTTGTTAACAGGGTAGAAAATCACCTGCTTAAAATACACGATAATTCGATTGCCAAAATTACTTGGTATATTATATGATTTATAAACGACATCGCATTATAACACGGTTTAAATACCGGTATACTTCGTTAAAAATTATACTATTTGTATATCGTAAATCACGACGCACGACTATCGACCGGATTTATAGCTAAAATACTACCCGGTTTATGCTCGTATTTATAACATGACTCACAACTCGATATATTATTACACGTACGATTTTGTACTCGCTCCGATAATACGACTCAAATTTATAAAAGCATTTGTACCAAACAAGGCACAACACAATGCATGTATCATGACTTAACACTTGGCCAATGCATGTACCAAGCCTCTACTTAGCCCCCCAAGTGGCACACATGCAATGAGGCCACATCACCTGTATCTTTACATGCACAAGACACCTGCCCCTAAAAAACCTCTATAAAAAGGGGACAAGAACCATAGAAGAGAGGACAAGTAGGGGAAGAGAGAAAAAAGAGGGAAAAAAGAGGGAAAAAAGATGGAGAGAAAAAGAGAGACACACGTACACAACCTGCGAACAAGAAACTCCTTCCTTCTCTCCCCCCCTAGGAGAACACTCTCCTCCCCTAGGAGAACACTCTCCTCCCCTAGGAGAACACTCTCCCCCCTAGGAGAACACTCTCCTCCCCTCGGAGAACACTCTCCCCCTAGGAGAACACTCTCCTCCCCTCGGAGAACACTCTCCTCCCCTAGGAGAACACTCTCCTCCCCTAGGAGAACACTCTCCTCTCCTCCCCTAGGAGAACACTCTCCTCCCCTCGGAGAACACTCTCCCCCCCTTGGAGAACACTCTCCCCCCCTAGGAGAACACTCTCCTCCCCTCGGAGAACACTCTCCCCCCTAGGAGAACACTCTCCCCTCCCCTCGGAGAACTCTCCGCGAGGACAACTCCTCCAACATATGCAATCGATAAAACCGACAAGCACCAAATAACCAACACCAAAAAACAAGAACTACGAGTGGCTTGATTCCCAATCGGGGGATACGTAGGCATCTCGGAAAATATCCGAGTCCAGCCGCAAATCAATAAAAACCAATAATCTCCTCGGGTCGGGATCGGCGTTCCAACCCAATGTAAATATCTTCCGTTAAGTAGGGAATAATTCCAAACCCGTTAACACTCGGGCTTATAAAGTTCTTGATCACATCATCCCTCCTTCTGACGTTGTGGTCTCTCCTGATTCTGAACTTTGGGATCGTTTGGATCCTCTGTGTTGTAGTGAATTTATAGCACCATCTCCAACGATCTCCTCCACACCACGGCCAATGCAGCCTGGAAAAACCTCGTCGATGTTTTTCAGGATAATTAGCACTCTCGCGCCGTTCATCTAGAAAATCAACTCTCTCTCTCTCTCTCTCTCTCTCTCTCTGATTTTGTCAACGTCGGCGCCTATTGTCAGAAGTTGAAGAGCCAATCAACTCGCCAACGTTGATGCCCCCATCACCAACCATCATTTGGTTCTTCAACTCGTCGGTGGTCTCACAGATGCCTATAGGGGTATAGCAACCCCAATTCAACAAATGATCCTCTTCTTCTGTTCTCCAAATCCCAATATATGCTCACTTTCAAGGAGACCAGTCTTGTCAAACGCGCTGATTCGACTTCGCCATGGTTGTCCACTCTTCTAGCGGTCTTCTTACACCGCCTGCTCCCAATCCTCAACTAGGTGCTCTTCGCGATCGTTGTCGCGGTCGCAGTTTTAATAGGCGCGATCGCGGCGGTCGCTTCCACAGTCGCATGCCGCCACCACATACCAATGCCTCGTGGTCCAGGCCCTATTCTACATGGCCAAGTTATTCCCAATAGTCTTGGGCCCCGCCGCCATCACCATATCAGACGACCCCATGGGCTGCTTGACCATTGCCGCCTCCATCTAGAGGCACATGTCTTCTTGGGCTACGACCACTCAAAGTTATCATGTCGGGGCTCCTACAGTCCTACTTATGCCTCATTGACATGGACTTGGTATGCACACTATCTCGCTCCACCAATCGGATGACACTTGGTACATGGACACGGGTGTTACCTCTCATATGACCTCTAACCAAGGTAATCTCTTGTCTTACTTTAATTCTAGCACCAAACGTAATATTATTATTGGAAATGACCATTCAATTCTAATTCAGGGTTTAGGACACTCCACTCTTTCACCTCCCTACCCCGACTCCACTTAAACCATGTTCTTCATGCTCTTCACCCCATCGAAAACTTAATCGTTGTACGCAAATTCACTATTGACAACTCAACTTTCTTTGAATTTGATCCTTTTGGTTTCTTTGTGAAGGATCTTCAAACGGGCACCCCTTATGAGATGCAATAGTACGGGCGATCTTTATCCTATCCATCCACCCACCGACTCCAACATTGCCAACTCGCTATCCGCCCTCCTCTCGCTCTCCTCCGATCTATGCATGCACGTCTTGGTCATCTCGACGCTTCTATTTTTGATTTTCTTAGCCGTAGTTCTTTAAATAATTGTAGTACACACCTCTCTAGTTCTTTACGTCATTCTTGCCCTTTGGGTAAACATATTAGACAACCGTTTGTTGATTCAATGTCTATTATGCAATTTTCTTTTGATCTATTTCATAGTGATATTTGGACAGCTCTTGTGTTAAGTTCACCGGGCATCGTTACTATGTCTTATTTTTGGATGATTATTCGGGTTTCTTGTGTACATTTCCTGTATCACATAAACATGAAGTTTTCTCCACATTCTTGTCCTTTCGCGCTCTTGTCAAAATTCAATTTGAAAGAGACATAAACACATTTCAATGTGATAATGGGAAAGAATATAATAACTCCTCTTTTCATCAATTTTGTGCCAGATATGGCATGCGTTTCCACTTCTCATGCCCATACACTTCTCCTCAACATGGCAAATTCGAACGCACCATACGCACCATACGCACCATAAACAACTTAATGCACACGTCTCTCACTCATGCTTTCCGTTCGGCCCTCCTTCTGGCTTCACGCCTTAAATCTTGCCACATATCTCTACAACGCTATCCCCTCTAAATGCCTTCAGAGGCGAAGCTAAGGGGGGGGCATGTAGTGGCCCCCGCCCCCCCCAGGTTTTTTTTTTAAATATATATATATATATATATATGTAATATAATATAAATATATATATATGTAATATAGAACTTTATTAGAGACTTACGGCATATCAACTTTCCTATAGTTGATTTAGTTACTTTATTTAAAGAAGTATGGCCCACCACCCAAGCCCAATGAATACTTGCAACTAGGTATTAAAAATTTAGAATTGGGATGCTGCAAAAGAAGAATTAAGATACTACTGTTTCTTTTCTTTCTTTTTGATTACATTAACAGTTAACACGGGACACGGCTTTGCTTTGCACTTTCATAGTTAATAGTTTCATTAATTATCTACTAAGCTCGTGAGATTCAAATCGAAATCCCAGAAATCGGTTGTCTCACAATTTCAACAATTACGTCACACGGTTCAGCCGTTCAGGTATCCCTTCTACCTTTTTCTCCTATTTCATTAATGATATTTTTGTTTGTTTCATAATCATTAATTCATTATATAACGGTTAATACGTTATATATCGTTGATACAATACGAAACTAGCACTTTATATATAAAAGATATTGAAATTGTAACAAGATAAATTATATTTCGATGAATTGTTTGACTAATAGAAACTATATGCAACATTACATTAAATAATAAAAATTTAAATTTTGTTTATTCTTTGTAGGAGTTCAATCATGAGCAAGAAAAGAATTGATTTTTACTTCAAGAAAAGTTGCAATCAAGGTGTTGGTTCTCATCAAAAAGCGTAGAGTAGAATTCAAGGTATCTAAGTGAATGTCAAGTCACTTTTGTCATTGTTATTTTCTAGTCATATTGTCATACAATTTTTTTTTTTTTTTATATGTATCAGTTTTTTTTTAAGCAAAAAATTAATTCGATATCGCCCCCCCTAGTTCAAAATCCTGGCTTCGCCCCTGAATGCCTTAATTATAAAATTCCTCTCCACCCAATCTATCAATATGTTCCATCATACTCTCATCTCCGGGTTTTTGGGTGTTTGTGTTACCCTTTCTTTCCCTCCACTCAAATAAACACCACTCAAATAATCAAATTCCAAGGGAAATCATAATCTTACACTTTATAATGCTCTGTTTATTAAGGTTCTGACTTGAGCTCGTGAAGAAGACTGAAAAAAATAATGCCTACCATTTATCCTATTGTTGACAAAGTCAAATTATTATAAACTTGTTTTCTGGTTTTCGTTCTTTGTGCATGCGATGTTGTTGATTTAAGGCGTTTACTTGATCACCGTGTACTTTAAAAGAGTTTTGAGCTTTTGAGTACAATAATGAACACAAATGAAAGCCTATTTTAAGCGACATGACATATTTGCTTACATATATGCGAACGAGGTAGTAAATAATAGATTGCTCAAACCAGCATCATGTTATTTCTAATTTATCGATATTTTGCATGCTGCTTTTTATCAGCAAATACAACTGATGAGAAATTAAAGTTAATGTCAGCTTGACATCATTTTAGCATCTCACTGCGTGGATACCAGGCCAACTACATTTATAAATTATTATACAATCTGTAGTTCGTGCTTAACCAATTAACGAAATATTGGAATGTTCTAAAAATAGTAAGAAACTGAATAAAATCAGTATCAAATATTTTTTTTTTTTTGGTAAATCAAATATTTTCTTTGAATCTAAAGCAATTTTGAATTTTCTTTATGATCATAAGAATCTTCACAAATCGTAATTCAATACTTTTAACCCCTTAATGTGTCAAATGTACGAACAATCGATTTTCTGTAGATCTATATATAGAATGGTACAATGCAATATATATGCATCTCTAATAATTATTTTACACAAGATATGTGATATATATGTGTGTTAACAATAACATGATGATGGTTTGTACTTTGTACAACTTACTCTATAAATCAATACAAATATTTATTACATGACGTATTACCTAACCCCATGGATTAACCACGATAATACAACCAAGTCTAGCAAAGCACTCATGGATCCATTGCCCTATATCACCTTCACACAATATAATTATTTCTCTAATAAAATACGTTACAACAATAATTGCAAAGAAACATTAAGAGCAAACCGAAATTAACAAATCAAATTAACATCAACGTGCTCAGCAAATTCTTCTACAATTTGACGGTTTCAAACTCCTCACGATGGAAGATTATTTTATGCAGATTGCTATGTTGCTAACGTGGTGAAACTAAGTTCTAATATTTTTTTTGGAAATAACAAACCCTGAAATCTTATCAAATTTTTGATAGTTGTGCACAACATCACGACCAATGCAACCGTTGCATGAAATAACGCACTCACCACGTCTTTTTCCTTTTGGCAATCCCATAACAACAACTCATGCTTCTAGAAACAACCACCTGACCTCCCCTCAACAACGCCGCGTCATCTCCTCCAAACTCATAATTCACCTCTTCGTCGATCCTCGTAAACACCGGCGTATTGCTCCTATTCACAGGAGCTGTATTGGATCGTAAAAGCTCGGGTTCATTGAGTTTTCGAGTGGAAGCGAATCGAATCATGGCCTCCAACTTCTCTTCGTTGGTTCTGTAACCCGAGTTGGTGCTATAACTTTTGGGTAAGGTATGGATTTGTGGAGTCGGGCAGCCCATTGTGTTGCCGAAGCTCACGTGATCGCCGCAGCCCGAGAGGCCCGAAATGTAAAAGTCACGTGCCCGTGCCAGTATCTTGATCGGGCTTTTCATGTATTTGAGTAGATTGCTCTCTTTGCGACCGCGCTTCTTGTTGCTCATTTTTTTCGTGTTCAATAATTTGCTTAAAGGAAAATGAATAAGGGAAGATCAAATTGGAATGTGGCGATTGATGGCTAGAAGGGGGAAGTAACATTTTATATATATAAAGTAGATTTTGTGATATGAATTGGTCCCATTCGTATTATGTATTAAAACTCCGCAAGTAGTATATGGTAGGTGGGTTAATTATAAGATTTGAAGGCCAGCGCTAGTTTAATTAAAAATTAAGAGTAAATTTCTATGCAACCAATAAATCGAGGAGTGGTGGAGATTATTGATATAACTATTGTTGTCTTCAAAGGTTCAATAATATTGAAAATGGATCCATGCACATTGAACAAGCGCATTAGATGGACGAAAAAGTATCTACAAATACTCACTCTATAAATTTTAAAGGTATATTATTTTGCAATATTTGCTATTTCCTATTTGAGCAGATTTTTTTTTTGCTAGACTATATCGTCTACTGGCTAGTTTTAATGTCGACGGATTTTGATTGAAGACTAACCAACAAATTTACTTGTAATGTTTGAGTGTAGGTTTTCGTAAAATCAAAATGCATGAGAAGTTTAATTACTACTAATTGAACGATTTTAGCTCACCACAAAATTGCATCAAGTATGATATATACAAAGTGATTTTCAATCAATGGGGACCACGATACAATGCTAAAACAATATGTGAAACATTTTTTGTTTAATATTATTATTTATGAATAACAACATGTGTATTCGACAAGTGTCAAGTATTGTATTATATTTGTAGAGACGACCTTGTCTTGCCTTTTACGTTGAGACAGCATATACATAAGACTAAGCCCAGAAAATTAAATATGTTTTGAAATGCGCGCTTGATGATGTATAGTCAGTGGACTTCTTCAAGATCATATTCGTTTAGGAGGGATTTTTTCTTCTTAGTTTGACCAGTTTGTTAACCATAATATAATAGCCTGTTTGAGCACCGAAAATTATATTAATATCAAACACTAGCTAGTTGATGTATAAGTAGTTGTGTTGTCAATGAATCTGGTTATATATTTAGATCCTAGTGTTGTAAAGAAAATCCTCCGTTACACGATATGTAACTATTTAATCTTTAGCAATGGTGATTCTTCTATTATGCCGAGTTAAAGAGTTGAAAGTGTTTAACAGTCATTAATTTAAGGGACGTGCGACATGGACGTGGAACGGCAGCTTCTGGCTAAACACAATGGTTTAGTGAGCTAGTTTTACCCTTTCTATGTCCTGATAAAGTCAAATCAATGGAAAAAGTTTTGCACCGATTCAAATGACACATTTAAAGCATATCTAATTTTGCTACTTTAGTATATAATATACCGTATATGATCATGGAAGATTGTGTAGTACATTACGAAGTCAATTATGTACTTATCATACCAATAAACGATCGACCTATTCATATAAGATCACACTCAATATGTTCACTTCACATAGCCGTCAGACTTAGTTGTCACTTCAATTGTTCCATACAAACATGTGACACGTGTCATGTAATAAGTAGGAGCTAGTTCTAGATTATTGTCTAAAATTTCAAGACTAATAATAATTTTCTATAAAGCTTTGTTGCTTCGTGAGAAATACTTTGCTACTTTTTATCATCTAATACCAAACTTAATCGTTCGATTCTTAACAAGCTACAACTGTTTGAGAGTTTGATTGTTGGACCAAACCGACCTCAAAGTTGGATATTTTTGATTAGGTAATAGAGAGTTAATGCCAAGACAATTTCGAGATTAGTCTTTCGTGCGGTGACTTTGAGTGTTGGTCATTTCGAGCAAAGTGATTTGCGTCGGTTTGATGAAAGTATTAAGCTTAGAGACTATCATACTTCACATCTATCTCTTAGGAAGTTTGCTATGTGACACTTGATTAAATACATATTCTTACATGAATATGAGATAACGCAAAAATAAACTTTTGCATCTACGGGTTCCCACGTCATCTACTTCCAACTCATGTTTAAAAATTGTTAACAGGATAAAAAATCACCTGCTTAAAATAAGCGATTATTCAATTACCAAAATTACTGGGTATATTATTATATGATTTATATTTATAAACGACATCGCATTATAACACGGTTTAAATACCGGTATACTTCGTTAAAAATTATACTATTCGTATATCGTAAATCACGACACACAGCTATCGGCCGAATTTATAACTAAAATACTACCCGGATTATGTTCGACTCAATATATTATTACGCGTACGATTTTATATTCGTCCTGGTAACATGACTCATATTCACATAATAACAGAGAACACAACACGTGTCTGCTGACACATCTTAAATAGATAAGTTACTTACTGTGCTGCTTGAACAGATAAATCACAATACAGATAATAACATAAAAATAACTAATATTAAACTAATACATATTCCAAACTTAGGGAGCAAGATTAAACTCCTATAAAAGGGGGCAGGAACCATAGAAGAAAGACAAGTTCGGGAAGAGGGAAAAAATAGGGAAAAAGAATAATAGAAAGAATGAAGTTTTTTCCTTTCCTCGACTCGGAGGAACTCCTTCCTTTCTCAAAGAGAAGAAAACTTTCCCTCCTCCCCTCAGACTTCTTTCTTTCCCCCTCGGACACTTCACGGGGACAACTCCTCCAACAAATACAAAACCCATTCATCCGATAAAATCGACAAACACAAAATAACCAACACCAAGAACCTCTACAAGAATCGGAACTACGAGTGGCTTGATTCCCGAGGAAGGGATACGTAGGCATCTCGAAACAAATCGAGTCCAGCCGCAAATCAATAAAAACCAACAATCTCCTCGGGTCGGGATCGGCGTTCCAACCCTATAAATATTGCTCGTAAAATGGGGAATAATTCCAAACCCGTTTACAAGCAACCTAACCCCTAGGAGCCATCTGCTATAGATAAACAGCCATCGGACCCCAAAAGACCACCTACCACAAATTAAATACTACTTACTACAAACTACTCCTCTCGCAAAGGACGTTTCCCTTCTCGGATAAGGCGACGATGCTGCTCCTCGGACAAGGTTAGTGGATCCGCCAATGAAACGCCCTCGGAAACCACGGGACTATCTTCGGGAAAGATGGGATGAAGACTAAGCTCGGGAATAACTAAGTTCCCAGGACATTCTAGCAATGATTGAACCGCATCCGTACCAAGTCGATACCCGATGCGGACTAGATCGCGCATCTCCTTTTGCAAGGACTCTCTCAAAGCTGAAGGACCCGCGATATCCAGAACAGCTTGGACCCGAGCCACCACTAAAGCAACATCGTGAGCACGAGTAACCTCTAGCACCCGATGAGTTGCCGCATCCCGTTCCTGAGTCATCTGTAATAATTGCTCATCGGAGTGACGAAGTTGATTCTTCAACTCCTCCAAACTCGCTTGAAAACTCGTCACCCGGGTCCTCTCTAGCATTAACTGACGCTCCACCTCCCAAGACTTATCCCTCTCAATTTGAAGGACCATCTCGTGAATCGCTTTAGCAGCTTCATGCTCCTCCTGTAAACGGGAAATTTCCGTCTGAGCTTCCAACAAACCATGCTCTAACTCATCCCGTCGACGATATACCAGGCCAGGATCTGAAGAGGAACACCCCCGAGATCCGATGGCGTCTAGCACCATGTAAATCTGGATGAAGATGAATGGATCACTACTGGGAAAGTAAAAGGTAAGTAACCAAAATTAACAAATAAAATGAGTATCTACCTCACATAGGTTTTTGCAAACCAAGTCCTGAAGACGAGAGGAAGGAAGGGTCCTCATGAGTTCACAATCCGTAACATTCAGAAGACCACTAAGAAAATTTCGGCAAAACCCTGACACCTCCCCGAGGGGAGAAAACCCCGGGTCCGCGCCCGCGGGAGGAGAGCCCACGGGAGGAGGATTCCCTCCGGATAGCGACATGGGTACGCACTCGGGACCTCCTTCGACAACATTCACGATATCGGAAATCCGAGGAAAGGGTCGTGACACCAAGGGAGGCATTGGATAGTCTATCGGAGAAAGTGCCGTAGTCGAATTTTCTGCCCTGAGAGGAATCACAAAGCTCACTGGGGGGGCTGCCACGGGCGAACCCCCGATTCCTGCCTCTCCGAGGATCGCCTCGAAATCCTTCGGTAGATCCGTAGGACCTTGGCCGATCCCCTCGGATGACTTCTCCGAGTCCGGTTGAAGCAGTTGAGCGAACAGATCCGCGCCCGGAAACACATGAGCCTTCCCCTTATCAACCTTTACAAAAGCAAAGTAAGCAGTTAAATAATGAAAACAAAATTCGAATAATAAATCAATATAAATAAGGTATTAAAGTCAAGAAAACAAAGAAGGATAAGAAACTTACGAGGGCGAAGGGGAGAAGGATCCGGAATAGTAGGCGAAGGATCCCGAGAGGAGACCAAGATGACATTTGGCCCCGGAGATGAAAATTCTTCCTCCTTGGCTATCGGAGATTGCACCCCCTGCGAACTCCTCAGAAGATTGCTAGTATTGGACTCGGAAGAAGGCATCAAGACCATTGCCGACCTAGGGTCCACCTGTCGCAACGGAGCAACATCCAGACATATGCCCTCGGCATATAGAGAGGGACGAGGGATATTCTCGTGTACACCCTCGGCCCCCGCGTCCATCCCTGCTTCCTCGGATTGACCTTCCCCCTCATGATCTCCCCCCTCGTGACCTTCCCCCTCGTGACCTCCCCCCTCGGAAGCCTCGCTATGGCCACCTAGAGCCACCTCTTCAGAACCAGGTACTAGATAGTACCTCGCCATAACCTCCTCTGCACCACGCAAAAACATATTAGTACGGGTAGCATAAGAATAAGGAAGATTACTTAAAAAGATAGATATAAAGTAAAAGAAAAATACGAGTAAAGAAGAGGAAACTTACTGAAAGCCGCCATGTACATGCTCGGAACAAAAAGCGGCTTCTTCATGTTGTCGTTAACCCCTATCACGAAATGAAGCCCAGCCCTATCAAACAGCCACCGAAAGTCTTCTGACTCCATTAGAGCATGCTGGGCAATCACTGGGGAGAGCACCATATCTTCAGCCAAAGTGTGAATTGGGGTCACACCCTCCCCCCACTTGAAGGGCACGTCCCACTTCCCTCGGATGGGCTTCACGTAGAAGAATTTGTCCTTCCAAACGCCGTGCGAGCTTATCGTCGCGCCCAAAATCCTCTTTGAGGAATTAGCCGAGTGATCCCGATGATGAACGTGATAAAAGGGGTATCCCCCAGGTGACACTCCCACATCAAAAATAGACAGAAAATGGTCCACGTTGCACTCGTACCCCTTGACCATACACCAGAACACGTAGATGCAGAGAGCAGCATAGCCATTGGGGACCAACTGACTCGGGCAAATTCTACAAGTCTTGAAGACTTCGCAGAAAAAAGGGGGCATAAACGCGCGCCACCCGTAATTCACTTGCGCGAAGTACACAGTGAGCATACCTGCGGGAGGGTAACACGCCCTCTGATTCTCCAAAGGAATGTGAACGGTCACATTCGCCTTCGTGGTCCCCGTAGCCTCAAATAAATCCATGACCTGCTCATAGGTCACCACGGATGGGACATTCTCAATTTTAGAGAAGTCACGGAGAGGGGGTTTCTTTGATTTAGAAACCCTAGCCTTTTTCGCGGCGCCGGCGCCACTCCCTTCGGCGACAGCAACCCGTTTCTTGCGGGTAGCAGCAGCAGGTCCCACGAGGGGAACGGTAGTCGCAACGGGGACAGGAACATCAACGGAAGCAGCAGCGGCAGAAGACGTGTTGGCAGAGGAAGCCATCTACTTTTTAGGGCGGAAAGAGATTTTTACGAGTTGGGTAAGTGAGAATAAAAAACTAAGAAGAACTAAAGTCACTCTTTTCTGCTTAAGAAAAATTAGAGAAGATTGAAGTTTTGGAAGCTTGAAGATTGAAAGATTTTGCGAAGAGAATGGGGAAAAAGAGTACGGACGGGTATATTTATAAGTAGACCGCCATTAAAGACGTGCCCCGTTTCCCACGCCCCACGTCTCCACTCAGGAAGCGACGTGTCAATCCACGCGCTAGCCGTTACTACAGATTAACGGACGGATGAATGAATGGCATTTAAGACATCCAACGGCTAGAAAGAGCCGCTATAACAACAACTTTTCATCTGGACCGCTACTTCCCAAGAACATAACGGTAATTTTACTTCACGGTATTTTAAGTATATACTTATATGCATATAATACCCTCGTAAATCATAGAAAAGAACGGAAAAACTCCAATCCCATCGGAAAAATCACCAAAAATAAAGAAAAAGCCCCTTTTGCCGTATTAAGGCAATGAAATAAAATTTCATTTGCCTCTACGAGAACAATTGAAATTTGGGGGGGCTAGTGTTAACCCTAAAAAATAAATAAGGGATTATATAAATTAAACCAAAGATTAACCCTTAAATTAGGGATTAATCCCAAAGGCGATACTATCGTCACAAACACTCTCGTATGTCACATACCTTACTATGGTATGACGTGGCACCCGAAGAGGTAATAGAATCCCTCGGAATTCACATATCCTACCAGGGTACGACGTGACACCCGAATGGACATCCAAGCGTCCCTTGGAAAGTCAAGATGAATAAAAATAAGATATCAACGTGGCATCGGAAAAAGAGTAAACCCTGATGGATCCACGCGACTCGGATATCCATCACTGCGCCAAGAGGGACCACTATACGAAAATACTTCCTTGCTGATCACTCCCAAAGCCCTCGGAATCACTATCCCGAAGGCCAAAATTCACAAAACAATGTTCTACTCAAAGCACCAACCGCTAAACTCCCTTACTCCGAAGGCACAAACCAAGAAGGTCATTTAACAAAGATCGGGAAGCCCTCGGAGAATGACTCCCGAAGGAGCCACTACTCTCACGATAACAAAAAACGCTTGGAATCCATACTACGGGGATCCATACGTAAGAATACTGCCTTACATGCACATTGATGCCCTCGGAGCCCACCTTACAAGCCTAGAGAGGCAAATCTGCCCCTCGGAAAATCTTACTAAAGAGGTCAATAAAGAAATTGCCGTCTCCAGAACAGAAAACTCCTCGGACACCCACTTCACTTCAACTAGTGGACCTCCTCATGAAATTCAGCCCCTCGGAGAAAAGAAAACAGAAGATTCCGTCTATCAAAGGGAAGAAAATAGAAGAAGTAACCCCTCGGAACTCCCCGCAACCCTCGGACAAGATAAGGATCAGCCTAGTCAGCACCTTGTCAACAAGATATACCTTATCTTATAGAAGGACACTTGTAATACATGCAACATTACACTTGTACCACATGCATAGTAACACATACTCCCTCCCATACCTATATAAGGGAAAAGGAGAAGAGATGAAAAAGGGGGACGGGAGAAAAAGAAAAAACATATACAAAAACCTACCCAAAAAGCATAAAATCATATTTGTGCTCCTCGGAGTAAGAAATTCAGTGAATAAAGGAAGGATATTTTCGTAATTTTCTCCAAATAGTCATTTACTTTCTTTGAACCACGGATAACGGTGTTCCGAACCTCTAAATAAATCAGTTAATCGGGTATTATTCCAAACCTGTTAACAAGATGGCGCCGTCTGTGGGAACCGCCGTTGAATCCTTGAGCAAGCCCGAGGAGATCGCTGCCCAAACCAAAAATTAATCATCAACTGTTCGCCCAACGGATGGAATTCAGAAACCAAAAAAGAAAACAGAAGAAATAAGAGGGGAAGAGGAATCAGATGTTTAAGTTCTTGCGAGGGACTTCAAACCTTCAATGCAGAGGTAAAATAGCCCGTGAACACGAGGGTTCAATTCCTCGGATCTAGATATGGCCCCAAAGGTAAGTTCTCCTTTCTCCAAACTTGCGCAATTCGATTATAATCTTGGAGATCTTCGTGAAAATCATATGATTTTCTAATTGCTGTATAATACATATATAAGTATATATAAGTGTATATATACGAAGTCTATAAAAGACTTGTAAATAAACTTGGGCAGGAGTAGATTATTTGGTCTACTGCCTGAGAGTTGCAGAGAAAATCTGCAAGTGAAGAAGAAAAGAGAAAGAATTAACAAAGAAGAAGAAAAGAAAAGAATGAACGGAGAAGAAGGAAAGAAATAAAAGAAAGAGAAGAAATGGGAGTCACGTCTCTCTTGTGATTAAATTAAGCTTTGAAAGAGACACATGTCTCCTTTAAAAAAAAATGTTGGACAGGTGGCCTAACATGCATAAAAAAAAATTTAATCAAAAAAAGAAAAAGAACGAGACAGCAAAGCCAGAAAAAAAAATAATAATAAGAAAAAAAAAAACATTTATCCGAGGGTTGTTATAATAAAGATAAAAAATTATCTTTTATAAACCAAGAGAGAGATGTAGCCCAGCGGTCCTCGGAGAATATCTCCAAGAACCTCTCTCCGAGGACCCGGGTTCGAGTCCTACCTCCGAGGACTTTTTTTTATTTTATTAAGAAGAGCCTATATAATAAAAATAAAAACGTTTCTTGTTATAAACAAAAACATGGGCTGGTCCAGTGGTCAGAGCCCTCTCCGAGGGCATCTACTCAGGTGACCCGAGTTCGAATTCTGCTTCCGATGGCTTTATTTTTTTTTGGTTATTAGGACTACTACATATATGTAGCAAAAACTTCTTGTTATTAATAACAAAAATAGATAGCCCAATGGTCCTCGGAGAGCTGCTCCGAGGGCCTTTACCTGAAGGTCTCGGGATCGATTTCCAAGTCCGATAGTTTTTTTTGTTATTAAAACCTTGTTACGTGATATGTAACATACATAATCACCTTATTAACAAAAGCAGCCATAGCCCAGTGGCCTCGGAGAAGCTATCCGATGGCGTTTTTCCGAGTAACCCGGGATCAATTCCCACCTCCAATTGCATTTTTTTTTAAAACGCTTCCATATTATAATACAAATAATAAAAAGTCTTTCGTAAACAAGAAGTAGAGCTGGTCCAGTGGTCCTTGGAGAACATCTCTCCGAGGACACCCGTGTTCGAATCCCATTCACGAGGGATTTTCTATTTTGCTGCCATCATTTTATAATAATAATAATAAAAAAAGTCTCTTGTTGTTAAACAAAAATGGGGCTGCTCCAGCGGTCCTCGGAGCTGCTCTCCGAGGGCATCTACATACAGCACCCGAGTTCGATCCTATCTCCGAGCAGATTTTTTTTAATTAAAATGCAGCCATAATGTAATAAAAATAAATAAAGATCTGGTTATATACAAAAGCGAGACGTGGTCCAATGGTCCTCGGAGCAACTCTCCGAGGCCTTTACCTGAAGGGCCCGAGATCAATCCCCCTCCGAAGCATATATTTTTATTTTTTTTAAGGTACTGCTATTGGATATATAGCAGAAATAATCTTGTTATAACCAAAAGTGGGCGCAACTCAGCGGTATCGGAGAGTCTCTTCGAGTGCTGTCTTCTATGAGGTCGGGGGTTCGAAAGCCTCTTGTGGCAACACAATATTTTTTTTCCCATTAAGGTTATTACTATGATATATAAAAAACAATAACCGTATCATATCCAAGAGAAGCTTGCAGCCCAGTGGTTTACTCCGAGGGCTTTGTTCCCCAATCACCCGAGTTCGAATCCTTGAGGCAGCGATCGGAAATTTGCATTTTATTTTTTGCTTTTTCCAGCGAAAAATAAATAAATAATAATAAAAAAAAGAGTGAAATAAATGAATGAAAAAATCATCATCAAAATGGGCATAGCCTAATGGTATCGGAACAACCCTCCGAGGACTCCTTTCCCCGATGACCCTGGTTCGAATCCTCCACCCGTGCCTCTCAAAATTTTTTATCTCTTGAGGCTTTATAATATATAGTAAAAAGGCCAACAATATAACCAAAAATGGGCATTGCCCTCTTCGATGTCTCGAGTCGAATCCCTGATATTGGGATGGAAAAATTTTATTTTTTGCTATTTTCAACAGAAAAATAAAATAAAGAGAAGAGACTGCTCCGAGAGGAGTTCGAACACGAGACCTCTTTATTAAAATTTCCTGCTCATACCAGTGGGACAAGCTTCTATTGCTTTATAATAATACTAAACCCTAGATTTAGGAGTAAAGTTTATTAACCTCTTATGATACTCGCAAGTATCCGTGGATGAAATCGAACTTTTCTAAGTGTGGTATCGGAACAAGGACTAAGCACTCTAAGGGCATGGCACTTACGAACATTCAAAACTGGAGCACGCGACAACCCCTACCCACGAGGTAAACGGGAAGCTCGCAACGACCCCGACCACGAGGTTCGCAGGTGACCCCCCCCCAAAGGAGTCAAAATATATATATATATATAAAATACGATGACTACGGCTACCCACGCGGGAAATCGAGAGTGATTCACGGGTATTTACACGAGGAATCAAAAACTCTCTAAATACGGCGGAAAAAGTGCAAATTATTGCCAATATGTATTTCTTCCCAAACCGAATACAACGGGTCTTATTCTCAGATTTTACGAGGGATACGCACCCATTCACCAAGATTGTTGTATAATTTTATCATGAGATAAATAGTTCTTCCATCGGAAACACGAAGAGAGTATAAATATACCCAAAATCTATATTCCATGAGGTCTTCGTGCTTAAATATGGACTATGCTCTACATATTTTTGAACACTGACTCCGCCGAAGGAAACTTCGAGCAAAGTTGGATATTTTTGCTTAAGCTATATGCAGATATTATAGTCGGAACCCCCGAAGAGTTCCCTCCGATAGCCAACAACCCCTCGGAGGAAGCCTAACGAACGCCATTCCGAGCAGAGTTCCGAGGAAAATTGCTTGACGATAACGAATTGGACTCCAGATAAGTGCTACGAACCTCTTATGCAATTTTGATTTCAATAAACTTATACTCTAAGTATAAAATTCAGCAGAGAGACATAACTTTACCTTTCCAAACAAGCAAATTCCAAAAGTGAAAGCTTGCAACGGAAACTATTAGGATTAGGTGAAAACATTCACTAATCCGAATGTATATACTAAGAAAATATCCACAAAAAGATTTATAAGAAAATAAAGCCGTAAAGTAGAGCTATCCTCCTCCATCAGATTATGATCCTAATCCTCGGATGCATCGGTCTCATCTTCGAGAACATCATCCCCCTCGGATGGTTGGTCCTCTTCAAAAATCTCATCCTCCTCGGGAGCATATGGACTCCCATGAGGAGGGCGAGGCAGAATCGCGGCCAACGTCCTAGACCGCCCTTTCCCCCTCCGGGTAGGAAGACCCTACTCCGAGGACCGCGCGACCGTGAACAAATAAACTGTAAAATATTTTTCCAAGACATTGCCTGCGCAAAATAACGGGAATGTAAAACTCCCCGAAGAAAGAAATGAGTAAACAACTCAGCGAAAAAGATTTTTTGAAAGTAAGTGAGAATATTCAATAAACTTTAAGCACCTATTTGTATACTTAGGAACCTTTCCTTGGATAACCGAGTTAAGCTTGAGCTGTCCAAGCTCTATTATAGCCGCGATTACGTGTCGGGTGATACCTCTATTCAGAGAAAAATCTCCAAAGTTTGCACAGCAAACAGACAGATCATGCTAAATAATTTGCTTGGCCAGTGAGAATGGGATTCTATCTCATCTCTTTAAACTCAATCTTAAATCCTACAATTAAAGGAGAGGGTCCAAGTATTTATAAGTGCTGAAAAGTTATGATGAATATTAGCACGGGAAAGGCAAAGTAGAACGAAAGACCCAAAGCCAAGGACTCCTCGAAAAAATGCCTACAAAGCATGAATGCGAAGTAAAAAGTTCAAAATTCTAAAAATAAAGGGATTAACTAAAATGTTAACCCTAAAAATAGGGATTATCCCCTTGGACGATACTATTATCCCACTCCCGATGAGGAGGCCCACCGAGTGTCACATACCCGATGCGGTACGACGTGATACCCGAAGAGGCATGACGATACTTTCGTCACACTCCCGATGAGGAGGCCCACCGAGTGTCACATACCCGATCCGGTACGACGTGATACCCGAAGAGGCATGACGATACTTTCGTCACACTCCCAATGAGGAGGCCCACCGAGTGTCACATACCCGATGCGGTACGACGTGATACCCGAAGAGGCATGGCGATACTATCGTCCCACTCCCGATGAGGAACATATGCTCCCGATGAAAAGACCCAACGAAGACACGCCTCAACGAAGGCATCAGAAATAGAAAATCTCTCTCCTCGAAGAAGGCAACCACGATATTCCCCTCGCCTCGTCTAAGGCAAGCAAAAACTGGGGGGGCTCGTGTTAAACGGATATAAACATCGAACGACGAAAGTCTACGATACTCCAAAATAGTTCCCCGATACCTTACCGAGGCTTTCCGAGTCCTATAGGAGACTCGAATGCCTTTCAAGGATCTACGGGACATTTACGATACGATAACCGACAAGGACCTACAAGGTTCTAAATAATTCTACGGCACCTCAAAAGAAACGTTAAAAATGTTAATAGCTATTATCGGACACACACTATAATATCTCCGACCAGAAAAAGCGAGAAAGACAACACTTTAAAAGGCTCGAAACAATGCCTTAAACGACCTCGTTACGAGGGGCTACGATACCTCTCTAAAAAATCCACGATACTCGTAACTCTCGACTTTTTGAGTTTCTAGTGCAGTCATAATAACCGACTGCACTAAAAACTGGGGGGCTTTGTTAACAGGATAAAAAATCACCTGCTTAAAATAAGCGATTATTCAATTACCAAAATTACTGGGTATATTATTATATGATTTATATTTATAAACGACATCGCATTATAACACGGTTTAAATACCGGTATACTTCGTTAAAAATTATACTATTCGTATATCGTAAATCACGACACACAGCTATCGGCCGAATTTATAACTAAAATACTACCCGGATTATGTTCGACTCAATATATTATTACGCGTACGATTTTATATTCGTCCTGGTAACATGACTCATATTCACATAATAACAGAGAACACAACACGTGTCTGCTGACACATCTTAAATAGATAAGTTAATTACTGTGCTGCTTGAACAGATAAATCACAATACAGATAATAACATAAAAATAACTAATATTAAACTAATACATATTCCAAACTTAGGGAGCAAGATTAAACTCCTATAAAAGGGGGCATGAACCATAGAAGAAAGACAAGTTCGGGAAGAGGGAAAAAATAGGGAAAAAGAATAATAGAAAGAATGAAGTTTTTTCCTTTCCTCGACTCGGAGGAACTCCTTCCTTTCTCAAAGAGAAGAAAACTTTCCCTCCTCCCCTCGGACTTCTTTCTTTCCCCCTCGGACACTTCACGGGGACAACTCCTCCAACAAATACAAAACCCATTCATCCGATAAAATCGACAAACACAAAATAACCAACACCAAGAACCTCTACAAGAATCGGAACTACGAGTGGCTTGATTCCCGAGGAAGGGATACGTAGGCATCTCGAAACAAATCGAGTCCAGCCGCAAATCAATAAAAACCAACAATCTCCTCGGGTCGGGATCGGCGTTCCAACCCTATAAATATTGCTCGTAAAATGGGGAATAATTCCAAACTCGTTTACAAAAATGTTTTGACGTGTTCGGAATAGTATTTGAGTTCATGCCACGGACTCACTTTCAAGCAAAATATCAAATCCTCATTTCCTACTGAAATAAATAGCTGGGCTAGTCATATACAATTATGTAGCCCAAACTAAAATTGGGCTCAGATCATCCCCAAGATTTTAAATCTGAGGGCACTTTGTCTTGTTATGGGAAATTTGGAACCCACTGAAAATCAAAAGAATTGAGAAATTAAGAATTATAATATGCTGCTCTTAGTTGGGCTTTTGAAACATAAATACAAAGATCTTATCTATTTTCTTGTGGAGAGACGTACGTTTAGTTAAGATCACCTTGGAGGTAGCATAAAGCAATAATTAATTTAATAAATTTGTTTTAAATTACGTTTTGGATATTTTTTATTTAATAGAAATATTTCATAAAATGAAAGTGCAAAACTTTATGCATTCATTTGCAATTTACGCATGACTAAGAATCTGTTGTTGAGCATGAAGAAAGCAATTCTTAACTTTATCCATTGACCCTCGTAAGCTTGTTACCGCGTTGTAGACTAACTGTTGCCTCTCGATTTTTGATGGATGTATCGGGCTAAAGAATTTGGTATGCCTGAATAATGCATTCCTTGGTAAGCTTAGTTGGGAGCTTATCACCGCTGAATCTTATCTCCCTAAACTTGATTAAATCACGACTCTTCTATGACACCGGCTCTGTCAAGACAATACATATTAGTTCATCCATTTGGTGCTCTATCCGCATTCACGGCTTTTTCTCTTACTCCATTCGCTGGCCGATTTGTGAGAGATCAAAGTGTAATTTTTGAAAATGACCATTAAAGATTTACCCTTGTATTGCTGAACAGTTACAAATCAGGCACATAGAGAGAAAACTACTAAAGACAAAGTCGAGGACTTTTACAATAATAAGCAATGGGCCTTACGAACCATTATTCCATTGGAGCTCTAATTTGTTAGCAGGAAACACATTGATGCAACAGAAAATGATATTTGTTTATGATCTTTAAGTTCATATTGCAATTTCCAGGTTCGTAGCGCTTATAAGGAAATGTGTTATGCTAATGTCTCAACTAACCTTTGGCAGAAATTCATTTGGAAAGAATTCCTTCCACCTTCGAGATCATTGATTTGTTGGCGGGCTGCACTCAAATATATCTCAGTCGAGGACGTCTTAATGCTAAAAGGTTTCAACTTTGCATCTATATGAAGATTTTGCTGCTCTAGCAATGAAACCGTGGTGCATGTCTTCGTCAACTGCTCTTTTACGATTGTTTCTTGGACAACTATCACGAGGATTTTTCGACTTCAAATAAACACTTCTGGTTCCCTTCATTTGCTGCTTGAAGAGGTTGCACGTGCACGGTTCATCACTCAAGTTGACGTTATTTAGGCATCTTCCATCACTTCTTGTGCCGGGTTATTATGGCATACTCGGAACAAATGTGTGTTTGAGAATTTGAGTCCAAATATCAATTAATTGTTTAGGCCAATCTCGAGAATGATTAAGAAAGTGGAGTTTTTCAAGAAAGGCTCGACGCCTCTACAATGGAAGATTCAAAATACTCAAAATGTTCAACATTTCTATCATACCTAGAAAAGCTCCGGAAATCATCTTGGTGAAGTGGCATCCTCTGCTTTCGATGTGGCTAAAATGCAACAGTGATGGTTGCTCTCTTGGCACGCCGGGACTGGGTGGCGTTGGGGGAATCGTTAGAAACTATAGAGGTTGGCCACATGGGGCTTTTGTTATTCAACTTCATGCGCCTTTGAAGCTGAACTATAGACAACTATTTCTGCGATCACCAAGGCCATGGAGTTTAACTGAAATTACATTTGGTTAGAGAGTAGTGGTTAACTTATTGAATTTTAGGTCTCACAAAGTGCCAAGAAAAATGAGGAGCCGTTGGTCGACTTGCCTCAAGTTCATTGGCTCTATTTATTTTCAATCATCACATAAATTCAGAGAAGACAATAAAGTGGTGGATGCATAGGCTAAAATGGCGCGGCGAATCAAGGAGAGCATTGGTGGACTTCTAGTCTTAATTTTATTGCAAACTTAATCAATATGATTATTATAGTAGAGAGAGCTTTAGATTTTGCTAGTGAAAAAGTTTGGCCACTTCCACTTTTTTTACTCTATTTTCTCTTTTAATTTTATCTGAGACTAGTCACTACAAGAAAAAAGGGTCATTCGCGACCGCCCGGGTGGTCGCGAATGACCCATTTCCGGTCGCGGATGACCGGTCGCGGATGACCTCGGTCGTGGAGGTCATCCGTGACGGCTGAGCGGTCACGACGGTCATCCGCGGTCGCCGAGCCGTCGCGGATGACCCCGGGGTCATCCGCGATGGCTCGGCGACCACCTGGCGGTCACGGATGACCTCGAGGTCATCCGCGACGGCTCGGCGGTCGCGGGCAAGACCGCGACCGCCTGGCGGTCACGGATGACCCCGAGGCGGTCACGGATGACCCCGAGGCGGTCACCCCTCTTTCGTGACCGCCCAGCGATCACGAAAGAGTCTCATTCGATAATTTTGATTTTCGTTTGTTTAATTAAGGTTCGATGTTTGTTAAATTGATAAAATAGTTACTACTAAGTAAATTAAAATAGATTTTATCACAAAATGACACATTACATCTAAAACAACTTGGTGTATGTGATGAATTAGTTGTAGAACATAAAATAGGTTATTCGTTCATAACTCGCCTAATCACATCTAATTCGCTATTTTAATATGTTAATTACTAATGTTGTACTAATTTATTACTTCAATTCACATGTAGTATTGAGACTTATTGTTAAAAATCATAAACACATCAAGATGAATCCATAAAATCAAATTTTCTTTTATGAATTTTATTCGTGACCGCCGGGCGGTCACGAACCTACTTCGTGACCGCTGGGCGGTCACGAATATGTCTCATTCGATAGTTTTGATTTTCGTTTGTTTAATTAAGGTGCGATGTTTGTTAAATTGATAAAATAGTTACTACTAAGTAAATTCAAATAGATTTTATCACAAAATGACACATTACATCTAAAACAACTTGGTGTATATGATGAATTAGTTGTAGAACATAAAATAGGTTATTCGTTCATAACTCGCCTAATCACATCTAATTCGGTATTTTAATATGTTAATTACTAATATTGTACTAATTTATTACTTCAATTCACATGTAGTAATGAAAGTTATTGTTAAAAATCATAAACACATCAAGATGAATCCATAAAATCATTTTTTTTATAATATTATTCGTGACCGCCGGGCGATCACGAATGACTCCTCTTTCGTGATCGCCCAGCGGTCACGAAGCATGTCGCGACCGCTCGGCGGTCACGAAAGAGTTCGCGACCGCTGGGCGGTCACGAATGACGGGTCTTTCGTGACCGCTCAACGGTCACGGAGGATTCCGCGACCGCTGGGCGGTCGCGGATGCCTCCCTGCATCCGTGACCGTCGGGCGGTCGCGGATGCTCCTCATTCGCGACCGCCCAGCGGTCGCGGATGGCAGGGAGGCATCCGCGACCGCTCAGCGGTCACGGCAGTCATTCGCGACCGCCGAGCGGTCACGGATGGTGGCGATCGCCCGGCTGTCACGAGGTGGCGGTCACGGATGACCCCATTTTCTTGTAGTGAGTAATTTGCTGGATATCCATCTTCTACGAAAAAAAGTACAAAAATAACTTGTAGAAATCCGATCGGCTCCGTCCAATTTGGATTTCAGTAGCATGCGTTAAGCAATTTTGGAAAAAGAGGGTACAATTAATGAACATGCAAGACTCATTCTAGAAAATCTATTTTTGCCTATTTTTAGTAAAACTGAACACAAACGACTTCCTCAAAAACTTTAATTAAATTAAAATTTCAGCTTGAA
The DNA here is from genome assembly GCA_948329865.1 of Linaria vulgaris. Lineage (NCBI taxonomy): Eukaryota > Viridiplantae > Streptophyta > Magnoliopsida > Lamiales > Plantaginaceae > Linaria > Linaria vulgaris. The sequence continues at coordinate 5,698,590 of OX415250.1, read as the reverse complement.
TTTAGAAATCCATCGACCTCGTCTCGTTGAATGGCCAATTATTTCATGGCATTACTCTGAAATCTTGAAGTCAAATTGAACTTGGTCTTTCTATGACTTCACTAAACGTCACTGTTTCAGTATTGCACATTAACTGATAACTTGATTACATTTTTCTGGTCAAATGAAAATTTAAAAGAAAACCATTTGAGAATCTTATTTGAATATAAAAGTAGCAAGATAGTATTTGAATATTATATTCTAGTGTTGTTAATTGATGGCATGCTTACACAATTCTTACGTGCTGCCGCGATAGACCGTTGAATTCAGATGCATTCATGCAATCGATCCGTTCATTGAACCTTGAATTGTAAAATTTTATATTATTTTTGATGTTGATAGGTCCGACAATCCTGGAGGAAGCAGTCTAACAAAATTTGATAAGGTAGATGGATTGTTATAACAACTAATAATAAGCGATTCACATGGCTTGGCATCGTTTCCGGAATGGCGGGAAATCTCAAATCCATATTGCACCAGCTGGTTGGAATCATACCTTGCAAAAGAAATTATAATTTCTGGAGCATTATTTGGATTTTCGCGTTGTGGGAAATTTGGGTCACGAGAAACAATTACTGTTTCAATAATAAAAAGTCTCTCGTTAGCGAAGTAATTGAGGCGATTAAGGTGAAAAGCTGGAGTTGGATTAAAAGTAGGGAGAGAGGGTTTACGTATTCTTTTTGCGAATGGTCCAACAATCCGCTTGACTGTTGTATTTGATATTTTCTCCGTAGGAGTATAACTTATACTCCTCTCTAATAAAATTTCATTTGCTTATCAAAAAAAAAAACTAATAATAAGCGATTCACAATATTATGAAATTAATTTTATAATTATTAGCTAGTTTTTATACACACACACAATTTTGGTGTCAAAATAAGAATGTTCTATAAATCTAGCCATAAACAGTAGTATATCTAGAGCTAATATGTGTAAAGGAGTTCAAAACTCAAATAGCTGCATATATGCTCACATGAGTTTTCTAATATTTATTTTCATCTAAATATTTTAATTATGTGGCACATTTTGCAAACACCTTAAACTATAATAATGTAAAACAAATAATGTGATTAGGATAAAACTTGATCATACAGCTGCATCTATCAATGCGTTATCTATTACTTATCCCATTCATAATATATACTTTTCAGTTTTATAGCACAAGAGCGTTTTGTGAAATTCTTAAACCATAATTATGATTAAGAAAGATGTTCATCATACTCAAAATCTCCGTAAGTTATTTTCTAAGTATTTTTCTAATATATGGCATATATACGAAATTATCTTATGTGACTATTAGCTTTTTAATCTAGCTAGACCACACATTAGTTTTTTTTTAATCAGCAAAGATAGTTATATTAGAAAAAAAAGGGAGAGTACACGAAGTGCTCAAAGTACAAACTAAAACCAACGAAAAACCTAACAACGACAAAATTCTACACCGTCTCTAATTTGAAAATAATCCAACCCCCAAAATTCTTGCGTAGCCAAGTTCTCTAATGTTCCAAGATAACAAAACAAAAGTACCATAACGGTGCTTCCCTAAAAAAAGAACCTATCCCACCCCATAAAGATGATCTTCCTCCATTCATGTTCAACCGATGTTTGAATCCTTTACATCTACGCCATCGCATCACTATTTGAATCCAAAAGACTTCACTCGCCAAATTTATCCACTTGAATGTAGCTGATAAATCACATGTGGTTGTCCTTTCGAACCTTTTCTTTCCATGAATAAATAATGTCTCCAAAGTAGTTTACGATTGTATTGTCAGCCACCCACTAGAGTCCGTATCACCCCATAGAGGAGAAATAATACTCATTTATCACACCATCCTCTCCTGTATTCTGCATTTTCTCAAAGAAAATTGCCCTATCCCTGTTTTCCATTTCAATAAGCTTGGACACAATTCCAGCCTCGTTATTTTTGCACGAAATACCCAGTTGCTTCTCAAACTCCCATATACCTGTTGCCTCTTGCTCAACAAACTTCTCAAGAATAACCTTATTCCTGAATTCTATATGACTGTCGCTTAATGAGTTTGATATTTCAGGCCTACCTCCGCTAGATTGACTTCTTTCCGAGCTAGGTTTTGATATTTTTCGAGCCTTCCCTTGCCTTTGTGTTTTTCTTTGCTTTTCTTTCAATACCGATGATGATTTCTCCTCGGTTTCAAGTCCCGCGAAGAAACTCTTCCTTTGCTTACTTAATTGTTTCATACGCAAAGCATGTATGGATTGTGCTTGTTTTCCAACTTTTTCGATTTTCTTTTGGTTTTACTGTGTTGGACCTTTGATATTCAATCCTACCACAATCAGTTATAATGACATCATCATCCATAACAAGCTGATTTTTCTTTCCCTCATGTTGGTCAGTGGTACCTGTGTATTTCTTGGAGTGGCAACATGTGTAGATATAGACTTGTCCAGATTGTCGTGCACAATTTCTTGACTTTGGCTGCACGAAATAATTGAGCCAGCAACTGGAGAATTTCTAGACTAAGTGATTATAGGATGCGCACAGTGATTTTGCTCTGAAGTCTTGCATCCTTGTTGTACACTTTTTGAGTCATCATTTCTTCCTACCATGTCACTTGAAATATTTTTGAGGTTTTCCATCAATGCCATGCCAACACCCAATGGTGATTCTTCCACACATTCATCGTCAAAGTCGTGCCATGATTTACCGGCCATAAAATTACATGAAAAGTCGGATTCCGACGATTCTAGCAATATCCAACTTTGATCGCATCTTAGTCTTATCCTCAAGCTTGATTAGTTAGCCAATCCCCTGTGTTAATATGGTGAAAAAATCCTCATTCCAGGCCTGCCAAGAGGTCACGGTACAACAGTTTGAGTGAAATCCTCAATAAGTTTGTTGTACAACTATGAAAATCCTCTTGTTTACTGAAAAATACAAGAGGTCACGGTACAACAGTTTGAGTGAAATAGCCCAAGTCAAAGGATCTTGAAGCGCCGCCAGCAAATAATAGATCAAATTAGAACTAATAATAACAGACAAATTAAAACGCAGCAGTCATAAAATGCCATACAACTTATAACCTGAAACTGATAAATAAATATTTAAATGGCATGACAGGAACCACTCTTACCTTAAGATTTGGTGACCAATAAGAATCGTCATTGATGTCTCAATAAGTTTAAACAAAATAAGGTCGTTTTGTTATTTTCATAGTTAATACTAAATTAAGGACTTAATAATGGAGCTCAATGTACTAAAAGTAAGAAGCCTACATTGTATCTAGACATGCTTAAAAACTTGACCCAAGCTTGCTTACTTAAGCTAAGAAAAAGAAGAAAAAAACTTAATTAACAAAATGTAATTGGTAACGTATGTCCGAATTTTTGTTAAAATCGTCCTCCATTTTCATATATAGAATCATCTCCAAAGTTAATTATATTACTATATACTCAAAAAGTGGCATTGTCTTTTTGATAAATGAATACATGCGTGGAGTTCACCGATTAACTCGTTTTCAAATCTGAGCTGTGATATCATATTTAATTGATAGTATTGGTATCTCATATAAAAACTCAAGCTTGTGAAAAAATTTAAAAAGTTAATATTTATGTATCTTCTAACTAATAAAGTGATGTAAAATCACATTATTTATAGGATCAAATCAATCATGCTAAACATGAATAACCTTAAGGCCACCGAGCAAAAAAGACATGATAACTTGATAAGAGAGCTAGAGATGTGTGTTTTACACTAAACTTCTCTATAAGATCACTTTTATATATATTATTAAAATGTTGTGTACGACCAATTTGATTGATTGCACTACAAGATTTGGGGGGCATCCGCAACCGCCCCCCCAACCGCCACGGCGGTCGCCATTATCGGCGACCGCCCAGCGACCGCCAGGCGGTTGCCTATAATAGGTGGCGACCGCCTAGCTGTCGCCACGAACAAAAAGGGTGTTGGCGACGGCTGGGCCGTCGCCATCTATTATTTGGCGACGGCCCAGCTGTCGCCAACTGGGCCGGAGCGACGACCCATCCGTCGCGTCGGCCCACTAGGGTTAAAACCCTAGTGGGGCGACCGCCCGACCGTCGCCCCCGACCCGACCCGCCCGCCCCTCTCTCTTCTTCTCTTCTTCCTCTTCATTTTTTCTTCCATTTTTCTTCTTCTTCTTCTCTTCTCTCCTCAATACCCACCCACCAACACACACCCCTACCCGACCCGATCCATCCACCACCACCACGCGACCTCACCTCCGTCGCCCCGCCACCACGCGACCTAACCTCCGTCGCCACACGCCACCACGCGACCTCCATTCGGTCGCCACGCCGCCACGCCACCACGCCACCCGCGCCACCACGCCTCACCTCCGTCGCGTCGCCACCACCAACCTCCTCCGCGTCGTCACGCCACCACCAACCTCCTCCGCGTCGTCACGCCACCACGCCACCCCCGCAACAAACCTCCGTCACCACGCCACCACCGCGTGCCTACCACGTCACCACCACACAATCGCGACCGCACATCCGTCACCACGCCACCATCACGACCGCCCGCGCGGTCACAACGCCGCCACTCCGACCGTTCCTCCGTCACCATCACACCGTCGCGCGCCCACCTCCACCACCACGCCATCACCGCCGCCAATTAGCTATCTTCGGATTTTTGTAAGTTGTCCCAATTTTAAATTTTTTTATATGTATGATTATATGTACGTATTTGTCGAAATTATATTCTTGTTTATCGTATTTGTACGTATTTGGAAACAATAATTAGTTTATAGGATCATTCAACTTTTACTTACCAATTTGTACTTAATTCCCTATTTATTAATGAGTGGTTTATTCAGAGGTTAGTACATATATGTAGAGTTAATTATAAAAAAAAGTACATATATGTAGAGTTTCCGATTTTCATGCCACGTCGTAGCAGGCCTCCATTTGTTCAGGAACGTGATTCTATTTGCAACGCCAACTAACCTAATTTAGAATCCATATTACTTTTCAGATTAATCTAATCCCATATTTCAAAGATTATAAAATATTCTGCCAGTTCATTTCATCAGTCAGAAACACAAATATATACCTACACTATATGGTTACGGTCTGAATATAACCTCAAAATATTGATTTTGTAACGATAAACACATTAGTCGGCTGGTTATCTAACTATTCTCCGCAAATTAACCCTTCTAGTCTATATATACTAATTAATGGTTAACAATATAATCCAAGTAAACTAATACCAAATTCAATTAGCTACCATTAACAGAAGATTCAGCGTGACCAGCATGTATGTATATTATTAATAATGATGCAATAATAGAGGTAGTTAATTAATTCAATACTTTTTCTATAATTAAAAATAAAATTTGGTCAATCTTGTTGTGCCATAGCAACGTAACGTCAGTGTGCCCTCATCGCCGACGCTCACGACAAAATGAAATTAATTTGCACTCATCTCATACTCATCAAATTTAGGCATAGTCTCTTCTTCTTCTTCTTCTTCTCTCGACCGTTGAATTCAAATCAAATGTCGCAATTAGTTCTAAACCGATATTATAAATACACCAACACAATCCAAATAATCTCTCATCAGCACTTCCGCCCTATCCATTTTTTTTGTTCTATAGTAACATACTTAGAACAAAACAAAAAAAAAACAAAATTATATCTTTTGATTTCATCTCTCTCTCTCTCTCTCTCTATATATATATATATATATATATATATATATATATATACATATTGCAATTTGCAAAGTGTAGCTAAGTTTAAGCTAAGAGTTAAAAATGGACACGTACAACAACTCGTACACTACTTATTCAGATTCCTCTTCTTCATCTTCATCGTATCGATCTTATGGCAACAATAAACCGCCGGTGTCTCATTCAGTGCTCCACTCTGTTCGTAATAAGGTCCCGTTCAAGCATGTAATTACGAAGAAACCAATTGCTCCCTTGCCACCAATTCCACCAAAAGTGTACAAAATCGACGCGGTTGACTTTAGAGATGTGGTTCAAAAGCTAACGGGTGCACCGGAGTTTGTCCCGACTAGGCTGCGTGATGTGGCGCCTCCTCCACTGAGATTGTCTCCTCCTGTGTTTCATCCTACGTTGATGATGCAATCGGTAACGGAAGAGTTAGCGACGGATATTGTGGTTGAGGAGGAAAAACGTCACAAATCGTGTGACGGTAATTTTGGGACACTTAGTCCGTTGGGGTTTAGTTTGTCGCCTAACACTCTTGCATGGTGTTCGTCTATTATGTTGAGTCCGGGGACGCTTTCTGCCTTTGAGCCAAGTGCTGTTCTTTGATTAATCAAACTATCTTTTGTTTTTTTTGTTGTGTTTTATTTCTAGTGGTGTTCTAGAAGAAATAAAACCAAAGGTTCAAGTTCGGGAACCATGAATTTTGTGTCACTTGTAATGTATGTATCATATGCTTAAATTTGTGTCACTTGTAATACTGTATCATATATATATATATATATATATGCTTAAATTTGTGAGCTTTTACTTATATATGTTTCTACAAATGCAATGATTATGTTGTTTCTTTGATTACAAGACGAGTTATGTGAAAATCTGTGTTCTATAGTCCTCTACTCGAATAATTACATATCAATGTCGTACATTCTTATGTATTTTTTACTTAGGTTGGAAGTGGTTATATGGCATTTGAAAAATGAAATAAAATCATATATATGAATTATATTATATAAGCACTTTTTTAAAATAAGCGCATGTATAATTTCAGATAATCCCATTTGAAGAAAAAAGAGAGGGGCAATTATCAGATTTTTATAATCTTATTCTAACGTAGGAAAATTCACATGTTGTACATGATAAAAAGATGATAATGGCTGCGAGGAGGACAGGAGGTGATAAGTGATAACATTTGCCTTGATATCTCAAGAATTGAACAGCGAAATTGACAAAATCAGCGTATTTGGATACATAATTATTGATGTGTATCCACTTGCAACTTTCATTTTCATTGACTTCTGGTATTAAATGCCATAACTACTAAACCCTCAACCTACACCGGACCAAGTAAATGGTTCTTATCCTTAACAAAAAAAAAAAAAAAGTAAATGGTTCTTATTCACTTACCTTATTTAACTCCATAATAACTAAATTGTTGCAGAAAATAGAAATAGCCCGGTTTGACTTTGATAAAGGGAATTAAGCGGGCATTAATTATTGATATTATATTGCCTAGCTAAATATAAATATGCGAAATGGGATTCTAATACGGACCGTCATCATTGATTAATAACTTTGAAGTCACTGCTAAGTGCTAAGTGTTAACTGGAGTTTTTCATCTATATTCTATTATATAAAGAAACCCATTGTGACACCAATTTTTTTATTTCCAACTTTAACCTTTGTGTTTTAGCTATATTGTGAAAATTTATTATTAAATTCCCAAAATAGTCTTACAAATTAAGTTAGACTAATTAATTACATTACTAATTATAATTAATGACTTACTTTTCCCATAATCTGTTTTTCTTCCATTGTTCTACTCAGAATTAATGGGACATGTTATCTAGATAAATCTTCTCACATAGAATGGCATTGAAAAAATAATTATGCTCGCGGGAACCGCGTGCTACAGTTGTTAGTCCAAAAAAAGAAAAGAAGTGTTAACTGGAGTACTGCCAAAAGCTTTATATTTTTGGAATTAGGCCCTATATTGCAGCTCGTCATTTAGCTATTTTGGGTCAGGAACAATCGTTTAATTTACGTGCTTTATTTGAGTTACCTGCTAATACTTTATGTGACTAGGGTTTTCCGTTGTGGATCAGAACCGTTTATGTGTTTCTAACGAAACATCCTTTTGTTAATATAAAGAAAAACATGCACCATCATGGGATGTGCTGGGATCAGTTTTGTTAAAGGCGTTCGGCGTAAGTGAGGCGTTTTTCATAGTTAGAGGCGAGGCGTAAGCCTCGAGGCGTGGGGCGTAAGCCCAATAAATATTAATATTTTAATTTATTTAATGCATAATATTATAAAATGAATATATGATAATACAAAGAAATTTGCAATAAAACCAAAAATAAACTTACTACCTTGAAAATATTCAAAATATATATGAGTTAAAACTTAAAATCAAGTTGCTCATATGCAAAAATCCAAAAATTAGTGAACTCCTCGCACGTCACAAAGAGTATTTATAGATAAATGCTTTCACAAAAGAATCATACGAGAAGAAATGATGTAGTTCGCACGCTCCTTGGGAATTAAGCAAAAAATGTGATCATATTCATATCATACTTTGATATAATCACCTTATGAAAGAAACCTTAAAATAATAGAAGGAAAAAAATTGAAAAAGAAAAGTAGAAAACTCACGTCACATAGGACTTATCATATTCTTTCACAAGTCACATTGTAATCCCTTGTTTTTTTGTTTTTTTTACTTATCTTTTTTGGTCTAAAGTTTTTAGAGTGGGCCAATTTTATGTTTTTTATTCACTTATGAGCTTGGTAATTAAGAAAAGAAAGAAAAATACAACCAAGTCTGTGGGGGCGTTTGCAATCATCTTGGGCGCTCGCCCGGGCATTTTTTGGGCTTCGGGCGTACGCCCCAACGTTTGAGGCGTATGCCCCACAAAGGTGGTGCCCCAATACAGCGCCCAAGGGCGTTTTAAGGCCAAATTCGCCCTGGGCGAGCCCCGGGCGCGCCCCGAGGCGCGCCTTTCACAACAGAGGCTGGGATCAAAATTCCGTTTGAAAGTTGTTTTGCTCTGCTAAATATTTGATTTTTTTGTAATGTTTCGAACTGTTTTCAACAATACATAAAATTATAATTGCATATAATTCGAAGACATTTGTGTAATTTATTTTGATAGAGCCAAATTAAAAGATTAAACCTTCTAGTGAAAAGCTTTTCGGGAAAAAGAAAAGAACTTTAATCCACTCTTATTTCCGTGGAAAAAACTTTAATCCATTCATGTGCATGCATATAAGATTCACACATGAGAATAGTGGACATATATCTGATATCATGGTCATATCTTAGCTACCCAGTCTCCAGTGCCCAGTGCACTCACAGACGTGTGGGCCCCACACATGTGGGGCCCACCAGTCTGTGAGAGACTGGGCACTACACCCACTGGGTAGCTCAGATAAAATCCTGATATCATGATGATTGTGTTGTCCCGTCTCAATTAATTTGTTTCATCCAAAAGCTAAATTTGATTCTGAATAGATTGAATACTAATACTTTTCCCAATAATTTTGAAGGAACACTTCGAAATCTGGGTATTGTCACAACTACATTGACACATCAAGTGAAATACAACTTGACATAAATGATTAATCAGTCCTAAGAAATTCTCAATTTTCTAGATCAAGTACTTTGCTTAATTTTATACTGGGAAATCCCGGAAGGAAAAGGAGTTATTAATATGCACAAATCTTTATAATCATCCCCCCCAGAAATATTCTGGACTAGTTGCAAACTCCAAATTATGTACATTAGACGAACATACTTCACATATTCTTACAATGTGCAATAAAATAGAATCTAATTAATTAAGACTTAATGGATAAGAAATTGGTTGAAAGCCTCTCGAGCTGCGTCCAGAGTAAGTTTCCAAATGAAAACCTGGACCTTTCTTCTTCCTCTTTGTCTAAACCTCCCTGCCTACTACTACTTCTCGAAGGCGAGCTAACCGGAGTCGTGTCGCGAGATTTGCTATCTACAAATATATTTCCACCTATTTCTTGCCTTAGGATCTCCAGCATCCCTGGATTCACTTCCTCACCTGATGCGCCTTTCACGTAGAAAGTCCCAACTACCTTCTCGCCTTGGTTACCGATCTCTGCCCTCGTTATTGATAGTCCGTTCTCTCGGAAAACTCGTGTCACGTCTGATAGCAGTCCGGTCCTGTTTCCCGTGCAAATGTCAAGTCGGAACCCCTGCACAAAGTTTTGAAACAACAACTCAATATGATTTGAACCAGGCCACAATAAAGTCTCGTGCTCAAATTCATCGCGCGTCACTCATTATCAAAGAAACGTCACACACGAGAATTGTTGTGTTCAAATTCATCGCCACACATTATCAAACAAACATCACGCACGAGACAACCATTCTATAACACCAATGCATGGAACTACATGAACCTGAGAAACTCGTCTTTCCGTGGCAGCAATCAGGCACCGAGTCACCCTATTCTTCTCTTCTTCAGTATGTATAACGTGTCCATCGTTATGCTTTACATAATATTCCTGATGATAGAAAGAAATAGAACAAGAACTTCAATTAGTTTGAACCAAAAAAGCTCATAATTGATCCAATATTCAGTTTAGAAACATCAGGATTTTACCTGGAATGCGAGAGATCCCTCAGAAGTAATAGCAGCATGATACACTACATACTTCAAATCTGTCAAAGTACAAACCGTGTCGAATAATAGCTTCGGCCTATCTCGACTCTGCACATTAATGATTGAGTATCCCATTTTCTTGCAGTTCTCTATACTAACATGCGTTCCATCGCATCCCTTCCTCTGTACATTCCGACACCTCGAGTATCCATAAACTTCGTCATCTTCATTACCACCGCCACAACAAGAACAACATCCCTCGTAATCCTTATCCGCTGCCAAGAGCTGGTGGAGCCGCCTCTCCGTGTGGGTTTGCCCTGGAACAGGGCCAGCCAACCTCACGCTTCGTCTTTCGTCCCTATAATGATGTGCTTCCACCACATTTTCCAATTGGGATTGGACTTCTGCCACCCGACGAGGGTCTTTGATAGGCCCACCTTTCAAGCTATCTTCCACGTAGATAATGCATGCAGCACGACTGTTGTGGGTCCACACAATGGCAGAAGAGACAGTGCATCCCAGCTCTCCTAGAACCGCGGACATCTCCGACATTATACCTGGCCTGTCTATCCCCGTGATCTCAAGGGCCGTGCGGTTTTTAGAGACGTGCCATGGTTTGTGTTCTTCTTGTGGCTTGTCGTCGACGTCTTCTGGATCAACATTTGGTAGTGCAAACTCTTTTGAAGCTTTCCTGATTTTGCAAATGCCCTATAATATATAACATCCTTCTCTTTGTATTTGTTCCCAAAAAATCAAAACAAAAAAGTAATAGACAGTGCTGGTTTTAACAAAAACCAACCGTTTCCATGTAATGTATGAGGTTCTTGTCGACAATTTTGTTCCCCAGCTGGTCGGTCACGTGAAAGACTGGAATTAAAGCAAGCTCTAGATGATCAGCAACAAATAAAAACAGATAAATAATGCAGGGGCTTACTAGTACGTGGACTATCAAGTTCTGTTCCTTTTGAATTAGAAATCAGAGCAATCGCTAAATTAACTGATATATCAGGACATGTTGACTTACCATCCATCAACCAACCACCATCAGAAGAGATGTATGATTTCAGAATCACGAGGTCGAGATCAGTGAGAACTTGCACCATCTCCAGCAGCATGCCGTGCTTATTAGCACTGTCAATCTGTAAGCCAAATATACGAACTACTGAGGATATGAAGAGATATACGTGTAATTGTTCGTCTACGGTTTCTGATAGGCATTTAGACAACAGATTAGTTCCCAAATTCAGTTTCACCGACTATCAGAAGTGCTCATTACCCCTCGTGCTTCTAGTCAAACCGTTGTTACACCAAATTTGTCCAGATAATAAGTCACTAGTATGCGATCACAACGGGATTAGGAATAGTTAGTCAGAGGAATAAGCAAATCTGAATAATGGAAGCTAAACTCAATGTGTAAGCTCAGTTTTCTGAAATATTGGGCTCTCTTTGTGGATTAGTTTAGACCTTGAACTATGCAGATCACTATGGAACAGCTAAGAATGTTGCAAGCATAGATGATGATAAAAAATTATAAGCGATTCGTCGAGAAATATAAAAGCTTATATATACTCTCCTTTACTTTATCCACATGAAAGATAGAAGCAGTTTTAAGTTAAGAACATCAACTACTTTTTTGAAGTTCCTAAAACACGTCCAAAACCTAAAAAATTACACCGGAAACGAATCTTTGATCCGACGACTGTAAGTTTAGATGACTTAAACTATAGTCCTATGAAAAGTACATTTTCCAGCTCAGCTAGAGCAAATTTATTCAATACAACTAAATCAACAATAAAAGGCTAATTGTCATGCAATCAACACAATGATATAATTATTTCCTAGCGGCTCATCAGCTTTTCTACTAGAAAACTCAGATAAGAAATCCACATAAATCTATACAAGATAGTTAAAATATGGTGCAGCATTGTTCAGTTGTCGATTCTCAAAACATAAGTACTATCTAACCTTCACAAGAGTGCAATCTGGGTACATGTCATTGTCAATAGTAACCCTGAAAATCCCAAAACAGAGTTTAATTAGCGATTAGTGCATGAACATCAGCAACGTAATTACGAAAAAAAAAAGAGATCATATTTAGTACAACTTAATTACAAACCTTGGTGGGTTACTTTTCTCGATGAATACTTCGATTATTGGATCAATGTATGGCTGGTAAAAGATATCCATCTTCCCAAGCTAACTCTTGACGTCGAAAACTGCCGAAACTGTTAGCACAAGAACTTTTAATTCATTCCTTCTAAATTAAGTTTGATTATACGAAAATGATATAGTTGAATGTGACAAATATGCAATTGAGAGATTCAATATATATAAAGACTCAGGGATAAGAAAGCAACTAGACAAAAAATTCTTGGTTTTCACGTCTATTATTCGAAAAAAGAAAGCAAGTTATATCAAACTCCACCACATTATTTAGATAAGATTTCTTGAATTTGAATATTTTTCCTACTTTGAATTTTCCAAACTATAGTCGGATAAAATTAAACACGTAATGAAGAAATCCAGGTTTATAAGAAGACTGCAAAATCAATCCAATGTACTCAAGAAATTAATGCAAATCAACATACAACCAAAAAAAATACCATATGTTTAAATATTGATCACAAAAGTCAATAATGTATGTAACACAATTTGACCAGAAAGATTATTGAACAAATTAAAGAATTAAATTAATTAATTACCTAGGAAGAAGAAATCCAAGCAGCCCCTGAGGATTGTAAAAGAATAAATATGAAGGCGAGAGTTGTGGCTAATTTAAGAGAGAGAAAAGAGGAAGAGAGTTAAATACGGAAAAATATTATATAGAGCGGTGACAACTTTATTTAATTTTAGTTTTAGTCAAAGGGAGAGAAGGGTACTAGTATTCAACGCAAAGTAGGAGTCTGCCACGTGGGTGTAAGTCTAACGTGGCGTTTGGAGTTCCAAATCCCGAGTGTGGCGGCTAGAGGCCGTACGAGCTGACACGTAATTGGTCTACAGCTTAAAATTTTGCGGCGTCCGAATATTTTAATGTAAACTTTCGAATGTTGGAAATTGCTACAAGGGTATTCATTAGCAAATACCTTTTGTATGAAAGCTAATGATTAGTGTGGGTACTTCTTGTTATACTTAATTGATCTAAACGTGTTGAAAGTAGTGGCAATTTTGATTTTTATTACACTCTTTTTATGCATAAGAGCGTCTCCTTTCACAAGGTAGAATTGGCAGCTTTTAGTTTTTGAGTTACTCGTTTTATATCAAGTATTTGTAAAAGAAGCCATTATTTTTGGGGTTTCTGGCAAATTACTCCCTTTGTTATGATAAATTGGTAAGTTATTTCTATGTGAAAAATAAGTTGGCCGAATACCTCCCTATGATCTCAAAATTTGGCATTTTACTTCCTTATGCATGGAGGTGCATTCTCCCTTAAATGAGAGTGAAGGTTAGATTTTTTTTTAAAAAAAGACTTTTGTACCCCTATTGCTTTAAGAAAATATTATATCTTTTCATTTAATATTTTAAACTATCAAAAATTATAAAACTAAATTTAAAATTTAAAATAAAAATCTAAGATATATGCATATTACATGTAGTGCCTTGTTTCTTAAACTTTATATATATATATATATATAATAAAAAAATACATTTAAATCATATTTGAAATTACACAAATGAAATTATTAGTATTGATAAGGGTATTTTAGTCCTTTAATATAAAATTTACAATACAAAGTTTTTCAGGGAGGTGGTGTGCCAACTTTTGAGATCATAAAGGGGTATTCGATCAACTTCTTTTTTACAGGGAGGTAACTTGCCAATTTACCATAGCACAAGGAGGTAATTTACCAAAAACCTTTATTTTTTAGATCTGTAACAACAAAAAGATGTTGTGGGTTGATAATGCATAAATACACTAGACAAGGAAAAGACTATAGAACCATAAAGGCTTGTAAAACCATCCATCTTATACTAGGGACATCTCTGACACAATCAGACGTCTAAATAGCCTACTTGAAAGAGTGAGTCGTGCAATAAACGAATGCCAGTCTTTATTAACACAAGGGTCCTTAAATCACGGACGACCCGCATTAAACACTATCAATAGATTCATCTCCATCGAGGTATCCCCAGCTTTGAAGGAGGCGAAGTTGTCATACTCGTAACTACATTCGAAATCCTATAAATAGAGAACAAATTTCTCATCGGTAACCAAGTGAGATCTACGCAATATGTTGTATTCAAATTCCAGTTAAAGCAATATATCTCATTTAATATTTTATTAATTTTTTATATTTCATTATGTTTCTTTCATTTCACATATTGAGAGGGCCCCCTCAGATAAACACTATCATTCAAACACTCTCTCTTACGAATAACAAGAACCGCGTTATGAACCACATGTCTCACGATAATTTAGAAGTACCCAACCTGGAGAATACTGTGTTACCATGGGTATTTTTGTTATATATTAAAATGGTTCCTGAATAGTATTTAAAACTATAATGGGTTATTATGTAATTAGATGTAACTCATTGGATATTTTTTTGCTATTCATTTTAGAAATGAACCTTAAAGAGTGATTGTGAGAACCGAATTTCGGATTTGATAAATATGTGATATAAAGGGATGATTGATTTGTTCCTAAATAATTTTAGGCCTATCTTCTTAGATAACAATTTTTCTCTATCATCATGGAAACTTTTATTTTACTAATTTAACATATCATAATATATAGATTAACATTAGGAACGAATGATGATAAATAGCATCTATCTTCTTAAGACATATGTCGTGAGTTATTTCTGTATTATTAGTGCGAATTTTAGAGATCTTTGTTGAAGTTTATTAATTAATTTCTTTATAATTATTAAACTATCAAAATGAAATAAGTTTATATGACTATATAAATTAAAGTTTAAGACTCAAGACCTAAGGCCTCTTTTCCATAATTCATATCGATTTTATATGTTACAAATATAACACATGGGCGATATTACATGATAGAAATCCGTTGAAACTTAAATTAGACACAAGGCACCAACAAATCCCCACAACACGCCTACAACAGTGGCAAAAAAAAAAAAAGGGGAAACAGTCGTGCAGAACATGGCTTAATTTAGGTTTGCCAGATTAATATCCTAACCATGTTATGAGACTTGTAACATACAAATTGATAAAAATACATATAGATATCTTAAATCTTTAATGAAATGGTAATTCATTTCCAAGTCCCCAGAATACACATACAGAGGATTCAATCCATTACATAACAATATCTTAGCCTATCATCAGGCTAAAAAAAATAGAACAAATAAATAATAAGCATTGTAAATTAAAACTAACAAGTATTTGGACGAGCTTACACCAAACCAAATAATTTTATTGCACAACAGTAGTATTTTTACAAGAGGGAGAGAGGGGAAAGAAAATTCTTTTGAAAACTCTGCCTAAAAATGAAAACCGATGGTCCTTTATATAGGCCTCGTATCCCAAATATTTTTTGTTAATTTTCTACGAAACGGACCAAATTTGCAAACCATGCCTACAACAAATTAAATGGATACGATCATAATCAGTAAGATCGTTATTAATTTGATCATAAATTGAAGACAAATGCCTAAAAGAAAACAATAATCAATTTGATCACTCTTAATTAAACTATCAACAAAGAGAACTATTGATTTGTATAGCATCATGGACCATGATTAAATTAAATTTGTGTTGTGCTGATCACTTGATGCTAATTTCAAATTTTGGTTGAGAGATGAGAAACTGCAAGTGAAGATCAATCGTCTTTATATAATAAGATTGTAGAGGACTCTCCTTCCTTCAATTCAGGAAATTATGACGATATCAATAGTTCATATCAAAAACTGGAGAAATTATAAGGACTACAAGATGCAAGATGAGGTGGTGCACCTAATTTGATTATTTGTGTTAATGCACCTAGTTTGACGTGGTATAGGAAAGTCGTAATTTGGATGAAAAAAACTATAGATCCTCACATTTTCTTGTACAATGCTTTTTCATTAAAAGAGTACAATTTTCTTAATTATTATTACTTACCTTTTAATATATGTTGCACGGAGATAGACGTGTGGACTGTGACACTATACAAATACAACACGAACTCTTTAAAAATTACAAGATACGACATGATCGGCGCACAACCACAATTTATATTAAAACATCTTAAATATCATTGAATCCCACTTAAATAATATTTTTTGTTCTAGTATTAAAATTTAAAAAACATGTTAGTGATACATACAGTGAAAGACACAATGATATCAACATTGAACTGAAGGAATTCATGGTGCGGCATTGAAGTTGATTTAGATGTAGAAATTGTTATATTATTTAGTAGTTCTGGTTCTAGGAATTAGTTTTCTCGCTTTTAAATTTTTTTAGTTGTCAATATATTCTTTTGTTTCTAAACAAAGTTGCATCGAGTGTGCTTGTGCGCCCTGATCGATGGGCCTTCTTGGCCATAACTTATAACTTTTTAGGGCAGTTCCATTGTTACCATCTCTAGATTAGTATCTATCGTGTAACCATCTTCTTTCTAGAGTCGTGCATGTCGGTGTAGAGTGATCTATAACTTCCTATATAAGAGTTGAGTGTCCATATGTTAGTTAGAACTTTGTAGAATAACTTAGGTCCATTGTTGGATCAAAATGATCACGACCGTCTATTGAAGTTGTGCACTTGTTCATATATGGTCCCTTTGTCATTCGAAGACAACACACATAAATCGACATTGAAGACCTACAATCCGACCACTGCTACACTTGCCTTTACTAACCTGAATCAGGTTGGACCGTCATGAGTGCCTAACTTGAATCAGGTTGGGTCGCCATCTGGAGCTTTCACCTCTACCACGTGGAGTTCAGCTTCCACCTCCACCACACGGTGTTCAGTTTCCACCTCCACAGTTTCCTCCTCCACAATTTTCACCTCCACCACGTGGAGTTCCATATCCACCTCCACAATGTTTTGGTAAATATACTATATTTATGTACCTTCTCATATGTTGCAAAGAATCGAGGACTCCAAGTAATCATATGAACATGACATGATACATATTTAGAAAGAATGTTAAAAACTAAGGGAGAACACCACCATATCAATTATCATAATGTAACAAAAACAGCTCGAAAAATGCACTACCATAACAGCTCGAAAATACACTAATGTAACAAAAACAGCTCGAAGAATACACTACCTTGCACCTCCGCCATTCGGGCATTTGTGCTAATATAAAACTTGCACGCACGCCCAAGGTGATTCCTTACCAATGGAATAGGGACTCCTTCGGGGTAAACCTCGGCTCCCATTTCATAACCCGATGAGTTCGACGAAGGCTCCGACTCCGACGCATGCCTTGCGGACGATGAACTCAATTTTGGAAGTTAACTGGAAATTAAAAAATATGATAATCACGTCGTTCTCGGGGAACCTAGATTTTAGGGTTATAAAATATTCAAAATTTTGGTCTTTTGGGCTACCCTACCTGGCCCATTATTCAATGTGCTATGTAGGGAACTTTTAATATTATTTATATTTAGATAAACACACTCTAATTATTTAATTTAGTGATATTTGTCTTACACGATTTTATTTATTTATTTATTTTTAAAAAGTAATACAAATAAATTTCTTTTTATTGGTTTAATAATTTTTTTTTGAACAATGATAAGATATCATTTATTATAGCAAAATAACTGTTTTAGTACATGGAATGGGAGAAACGATTAAACAACAATCAATGTTGCATCCGGGTCAGGCAAGTGTCTCAAATACTATAAACGAACAACAAAAATTGGTCTGACTGGTCTTCAGTAGATATAATTGTATATGTACCCAATTTTGAGAGTGTGTCAATAATTCGTACAAACCTCAAGTTTTCTACGGTTTAGTGATGAAATACACATAATTTTGTGATGCAACTGTAACTTATTACAATTACATAATATAATTGTTTCCTTCGTGGAAGGATGCCAAGGAAAAGAAGGACTTTTAATTGTCTGATTTCGCTAGCTCTTCTATGTTTTCCTTCTACAATACTATATAACCGATTGTTTTTCCCGTTATCTTTTAGTTTTCCAATTTTTGCCCTTCTAATTCTTCTTAAGTATGGATTTGTAAGAATTCTAAAAATTCTTTATCTATTTTTACGAATAGGGCCAATTTCTTTGCAATAATTTATAGGAGGACTCATACTAAATATTCTCGGGTTAAAAAATCTGGAAGGTTATTATCTTTACCTTTTCTTATAAACAATATCAAAATCAAAAGGCGCTAATTGTGCTTGCCATCTAGCAAATATTTGTTTGGATACATCATGTTTAAAACCAATTTTATCACATTTCTTGCAAACTATCAGTTTTCTGTTTTCTTTTTTCTGTGTATCCCTTTGGAATTTTCTATCAACATGTCTTTCTAGAAAATCTATCCTAACTTTTATCCATTTACATACCAAAATTGACACTTAATAAAATTTAACAATACTTTGAAAGTTCATAATATATGATTGTTGTAACAATTTGTACAAGTTTATAGAACAACGATTAAGAGTTAACATATACATATATAAAAACTTAATTAATTTCCAATCATTTATTACGGACATATGCATACTAAGTCATATTCATTTAGGAGAAATCGAGAAAGAAAAGGCACAAACTTGAAGGTAAATTATAGCTTTGAAATCTTATGTGCGATTCATTTCGTTCATTTGGAAAAATAATTTTTTCGTTAATTTCCTACGAAACAGGCCAAATTTGCACACCATGCCTACAACAAATTAAATAGATACGATCATAATCAGTAAGATCGTTATTAATTTGATCATAAATTGAAGACAAATGCCTAAAAGAAAACAATAATCAATTTGATCACTCTTAATTAAACTATCAACAAAGAGAACTATTGATTTGTATAGCATTATGGACCATGATTAAGTTAAATTTGTGTTGTGCTGATCACTTGATGCTAATTTCAAATTTTGGCTGAGATATGAGAAACTGCAAATGAAGATCAATCGTCTTTATAGAATAAGATTGTAGAGGACTCTCCTTCCTTCAATTCAGGAAATTATGACGATATCAATGGTTCATATAAAAAACTGGAGAAATTATTAGGCCTACAAGATGCAAGATGAGGTGGTGCACCTAATTTAATTATTTGTGTTAATCCACCTAGTTTGACGTGGTATAGGAAAGTCGTAATCTGGATGAAAAAAAACTATAGATCCTCACATTTGTTGTACAATGCTTTTTCATTAAAAGAGTACAATTTTCTTAATTATTATTACTTACCTTTTAATATATGTTGCACGGAGATAGACGTGTGGACTGTGACACTATACAAATACAACACGAACTCTTTAAAAATTACAAGATACGACATGATCGGCGCACAACTACAATTTATATTATAACATCTTAAATATCATTGAATCCCACTTAAATAATATTTTTTGTTCTAGTTTTAAAATTTAAAAAACATGTTAGCGATACATACAATGAAAAACACAATGATATCAACATTGAACTGAAGGAATTCATGGGGCGGTATTGAAGTTGATTTAGATTTAGAAATTGTTATATTATTTAGTAGTTCTCGTTTTAGGAATTAGTTTTCTTGCTTTTAAATTTTTTTAGTTGTCAATATATTCTTTTGCTTCTACACAAAGTTGCGTCGAACGTTCGTGTGCGCCCTGATCGATGGGTCTTCTTGGTCATAACTTATAACTTTTTAGGGCAGTTCCATTGTTACCATCTCTTGATCAGTATCTACCGTGTAACCATCTTCTTTCTAGAGTCGTGCATGTCGGTGTAGAGTGATCTATAACGTCCTATATAAGGGTTGAGTGTCCATATGTTAGTTTGAACCTTGTAGAATTACTTAGGTCCATTGTTGGATCAAAATGATCACGACCATCTATTGAAGTGGTGCACTTGTTCATATATGGTCCCTTTGTCATTCGAAGACAACACACATAAATCGATATTGAAGACCTACAATCCGACCACTGCTACACTTGCCTTTGCTAACCTGAATCACGTTGGGCCGTATCCACCTCCACAGTTTCCTCCTCCACAGTTTCCTCCTCCACAATTTTCACCTCCACCACGTGGAGTTCCGTATCCACCTCCGCAATTTGCACCTCCACCAAGTGGTGTTCAGTTTCCACCTCCACAACCCCCCCCCCCCCCCCATAATTTCCAACTCCACCACGTGGTGTTCAGTATCCACCTCCACCTCGTAGTAGCAAGGACTTCTAAACTGTAGAATTCCAGTTCAAAACTTCTGAAGGTAAAGTGTATGTTATTGAATCGATTTGATGTTGTTTATGAATGCCACTATATGTGAGCATGTAAAATGTGGTAAACAGTCGATTTGATGTTTATGAATGTCACTTATATATCGGTTTGATGTTGTTTATGAACAACGGTTTGTAGCATAACAGTCGTTTCTCGAGTTCATATATGTTTCAAACCGTCGTATTCTCAGTCTTTATGGATGCTCTCACTGGTGTATGTTGTTAAATGTGGTATAAAACTTTGAATAATGTAAAAGCCGGTTAATAGATAGAGGGAATGGATCTCAATAAACTGTCAAATTGGTGGTTGCAATTGTGATCCAGTTTGGGTATGTCTTACTTTTGTAGCAATGGGTCCTGTCAGGTGGTGTGCAAAATAGTCTTCATTTTTTGTCCAATATCTTTTATTTCAAATGTTGGTTACCCTCATTTTAGGACTGCGCCGCCCTCCCGTAGCAGACCCACCGTCACCTATTATGCCACTAAAGAAGAGAAAAGGAGCTTTGGATGATGCCGGACCCTCATGCACACCAAAAAGAGTGACTCGAGGCCTAAGAATAAGCATTGGATCCAACATCGACATCCAAACAGTAGGTCGACTGCTAGCTTATTGACTACGCTTAATTCCATCGATGCCAAGAACTCACCGTCCGCCACGAAGTCCGATTCCAACCTCTACTCCTCTTTCCTCTGCTAATCCAACTGCCACTCCTCCTCCTCCTCCAAATCTGATTCGAACTTCTACTCCTCCTTCTCCTGCTAATCCAATTCCCATTCCAATTCCAACTGCCACTCCTCATCCACCCTAAAATCCAATTCTAACTCCTCATGTTCCAAACCTAACCCCACTTGATCCCACTCCAACTCCATTGCCAGCCCCAACCCCACCTCCTATCATGCCTCCACAACCACCTCTAGCTGAATTGGAGGATGAAATAATTTTTTTTGGAGAGACAAGCCAGGTTTATCCTTCAAGAATACGCGGTAAACAATCTTAAAATGTTGTCTATACTTGTCTACTTTAATTATTTAAAATTCACATATTTATATTGAATTTTTAATGTTGTTACAGATCATAAGACAAAGGATTGATCAATTGAGGAATTTGCATGGAAGAAATTGATGTTTAGGAAATAGTACTTTAATTTGACCAGTGACAATATGTTACGACAATGTTGTGTATGGATGACTTATTGAATTTTTTCGTTCTTGTGATCGATCGTCTTATCTATTTTTCGTTATTTATGATAAATTCTTAGTTTTACTATCGGGATGTGTGTGTGAAGTTTAGTTATATAATCTCTTGTTGATTTCTTCTTTCAAAGTACTTAGGAGGATAATTACACTGAACAATAATTATTGACATTGCGACTTCTTGAACCTTTTTAAGTTACTCAAAATGTATTTCTGTTACTTAAATTATGGCTAGCACGCCAAATTGTCAAACATGTATTCATGTCATATAATATAATTGAGATATTTTAATGCCCAGTTTTATGTATGCATAACTATTTTTCGAATTTTGATTGATAGGACAAAATATTCACAAATATATTTAAATACTTTTTCTCTTTGTCATTGTAGTGGGAGATTCTTCGAAGAAAGATTGTATTCTAATAATTCATTTGAGGAATTTCTTTGATTAAAGTCCCATCCTCACGCATGTTGAGTAAAGGGCAGGATATAATCTAAAGTTAATTTAATAAGCATCCCCCCCTCCCAAAATATGCACTTTTGTGCGATATGCCCCCTCAGTGCATTTTCGGCCGGAATAGTCCCCGTTTGAGGTGTTTTTTCGCCTAACTTTTTGTCATCAACTACAAAAATACATCTAGTACAACACGTATGAGTCGGGTAGGGAGATACACAAGTTAAGGGGATATCACTCTCAGTCGCTAAAGTTGAAGCGTCGATAATGATGGTATACAGATACTATCCCAATCGGTGATTAAAATTTCGGTTTAGAAGTAGGTTTTGGTGCGTTGGAAAATAGAAACGTTTTGTAATGTTTCGAGATTATTTCGACATATTTTCAGGAATTCGTGAAACTTATTGTTATAATGAACATGAGAAATACATGTATGTTTCGTTTCGGTAGTGTAAAAAACAGAAACGTTTCGGTACTTTTCGAGGAAACGCACGAAAATTTTGATCCATGATCCCAATTTATATTTAATTAGCTTCTCTTTGATCAAATGAGTATTTACTTTTATCATCATTTCTTTTCAATTATTTGTGATCAACAATCTCATATGATTTGATGATAAAAATTAACACGCGCGTGGTGAATTATCCCCTGCATTTCTTCTTGCCAAACTTAAGTTATGATGTTGTAATGCATTTGTTATAGACCTATTTGTCAACTGGAGACTGAGCTTGAAAAACTTTGGAGCGATGCTACGGGTATTTTCGTTGAAATCGCACAAGGAATCAGGGTACGTATTAAACATTAATTAATTTAATCATATTGGTGTGGTACCTTGTTTGTCCATTATGATTCTTTTAAATGATCAGACACTATTGTTTTAGGCTAATCTGTATGTAATATAAATCATACAAATTTCAAACAAGTTTCATGTAGTTCAATAATCAAATTAAGGAACTGGCATACAAAATGAGAGCTCGGAGTTGCTCGTCCTTTTGGAGAAATTTCACACGACGAGGCGCAGTCGATTCAATTATTATTATTATTATTATTATTATTATTATTATTATTATTATTATTATTATTATTATTATTATTATTATTATTATTATTATTATTATTATTATTATTATTTGATTGTTCTAAAATTACTGCACTGTAATATAAGAAGAGAAATGCAATTATATTCTTCTATTGCACCACATCATTATATATGCAGCTAAGGGTTGCATAAAATAGTTTGTCCTTCGGACGGCTAATCCATCTTACAAGTTAATAATAAGAATAACATGCAGGTCCTAGCGGAGATGAGGAGTGAACCAATTGATACCGATGCACTCGAAGAATAGGCATCCAATTATGAGTGCGACAAGGACGTGCTTAATGCACTGGTTAGTAATGAGATGCAGAGGATGGCGAACATGAGCCCGAAAGAGAAGGTCGTGTCTTTGGAGGAGAGTAAAGCCGAAGTTGCGAATGCTGCGTGGTTTGCAAGGGAAGCTAAAACCATTGCCGCTCAAAGGGAATCCTTACTACGCTTGATCTTTACAGTACAACACATCAAAGCACTGTTGCCGTAATCAGTTTATGGTCGGTAGTAATTATTATTAAGTACTAGAAACGTTGGCGGTCCTTGCGTGATTAACCTTTATTTTAAGCTTAATTCATGTTGTAAACATTTTAACTTGAATATGGATAGAGAATTTGTAAATCTTAAACTTTTTTTATGTAAGAGAGAATTAGGTAAAATTTATATTCTTTAATAAAAGATTTATATAACGATAACTAAAATAAATTACAGTTATGTCCCAACTAATAACAAATTTTGATAGTATGTCTAAGGATAAATAAGGAAATCAAAAGATTGGTGTCAACATGACTTCACGTGGCTTCTTTTATATAATAGTATAGATGTTATGAAAGTAAGTATGCTATTGCTTATTTGATGAATGGACGACTTATCTAGCAGTTTTTCTGTTAATTGGATTAATACAAATTTTCAAATAAAGTTGAATTCAGTGTGTTTATTATATTAAAGCATTATGTTTTCTTTCGTTATGTTACTTTTAACCTTTTTCTTTTATTTTGTCTTGTTATAGCAATGAAGCTTGTTATAGCAAATTCAGGTACATTCAATATGCAAATAGAAGGCGCTGAGCGCCGGTCTCCCTAGGATAGCATTGTACGGGAAAGGCACGTCTACGATCACGTAGTCTGTGAGCATGGTCCTCTGCAGGGAAGTCCCGAGCGAGGTTGGGAGAGTGACTAATCCGGGCATGATAACATTCATTCCACTGAAGTTGCGTAGTGGGGTCCTCATCGCCTCCATCTTGTCATCGCGTAATGTCATTCGCTGCCACGTGGAGGCGAAGAGCACGTTGGCCGAGCTTCCATTGTCTATCAAGACTTTCATAACACCAAAGTTAGCTATATCAACCGTAACCACCAAGGGGCAATCCAACTTACCAGCCTGAATAGTCTAAGGACTTAATTTCATCATGTCTGCTTTTGAGAAAGTGATCTCCTGTGGGGCCATCTCATCGATTCTGAGAAGGTCCGTGAAGCCCACTTAGCGATTTGCGTCTATCTCCCTCGTCACCCTTTTACGTCTCTTGATTGAGTCAACACCAATGGGACCTCCCGAGATCATGTGTATAATGCCTTTTCTGGGTTGATTATCCATCTGCTGCGGGTAATCGCGGATCTGCGGGTTGTCCGTGGTTTCTTATTTATCTTTCTCGGGTGATCGTGACATGTCCGTGTTAGCCCTATCTGCCTCGTCCTTTAAGCCTCTAACATATTCAGCGAGCTTTCCATCCTTAATCAACCGCTCTATCTCATATTTCAGGTCCTTGCACTACCTCTATCGTGTGACCATTTTGTTTATGGTATTTGCAGGATCTGGTCAAGAGCCTTGTTGCAAGCGAGTATTTCATATTTCCAGGGTCGTTCAACCACCCATTTCTCTTCTCCACCCCATAGACCATCTTGATATCTTCATTTAGCCGGGTGTATCATATGCGCGACGAATGCTTCTATCTGTCGTTCCTGTTCTTGTTACAGCCTCAGTCTTCCTTTCCTTTGTCCCTGTTTCTGGATGAGTGATCGGTGGCCTTTGCTGCCATCATCTTTTAAAAACACACCACTTGGTATGCCAGCTTGTTGATCTCCTCTATCGTCCTTGGCTTCTCCTTCAGCAGTTCCGCAGAGAAGGACGCATTCTGGGTCACATGAAAGATGATGTTCAACATCATTTCTCATTTGGGGTTGTCAATCTTTAAGAGCTTCGAATTAAACCTCCTAATAAAGTATTTCGGAGATTATTTCTCCCCTTGCTTCACTAAGTATAGGTGTGAGTGGTCCATAACGGTCCTCTTTTTGCTTGAGAATTGACTTTCAAACCTCTTCCTTAATTCCTCGTAACTTGATATTGTCACCTCGAGGATCCTGGAGAACCAATCCAACGCCACTCCAGTCAATGTGGTGGCAAAAATGTGCGCTTGCACATTGTCACTGAAATCATGCAAGAAAAGCAGTCCATCCAAATAGAAAATATGCTCCCGTGGATCGTGTTTCCCATCGTCTGTTTTCAACTGCAGAATCTTCTCACCATGATTAAGTACTTTGGCCTCTATCTCGACACTGAAAGGCGTGCTCCTGTGGGTTTTTTCTATCAGTGCCATTCAGTTTTTTACTTCATTTTTCTCCCTATTCAACCTTTCCAACCTTCTTGTATCACAACTCGTTCTGCCCTAGAGTCACCAGTGTTCCCTCGACTGGCCTCATGCCTTGCTGCGTCATGGTGTCTCCTAGACTCCACTTCTATTAATCCAGATCTTGGTCTGCGACCCTCTATCTGTCGCCTATTTCTGGCCTCATCAGCGGGACGCCTAGCAGTTGATCTCTGCTTGCGTGGTGCATCTCTGTGGCCCTCTATCAACGGTGGCACTTGTGGTTGAGGAGCGAGTAAGGCCGCACACTATCGTATAAATCATCTTCATGATCTCATCCTTAAAAGCGGGCGAAAGACCAACAGTAGAAGTCACCTCCGCATCCATGTTCGGTGCCGATTGATCCCCAATTTTGGGCATCGGTTGGTCTTGTTGGACTAGTAGAGGCACCCTCGCCCTCAGGGCCGGCTAATGCCCTACCAGATGGAGCATCTCCGAACGGGTACTCTCGGCAGCTCTGCTCTGTGATTGAGTTACTCTAAACATCTTGCCTATGCTATCGTGCTCGTGGTGTTCCCACAGACGGTGCCAATATTTTGGTCTTATCTCGTTCGGTTTACAGTACACCAAAATACAATACAAATTAGCCTGAAACAAACCAAAATATGCTAGCCTATTACTAGGAATGAACCATTTTTGTCCGGAACACCTATTACACTATAAGAATCCTAAAATGACTAAAGTAATCAGATGGTCTAATCCAGGAACAGTCGAACGGGGATGACTCGATGCAGAAATAGCTCTCAAATGGGTCACTGCGGGTACTTAACGATCGAACTCAGATGTCAAGCAGTCGAACAGAATAACAGTCGAACATGCCGATTCGATTAATGTGGGTTGGTGAACAGTAATTAATGCGTCCCAGAACAGTCGAACCAACTCAATTCGATTGTTCTGTTTATGGGTTTTAATGGGGCAGGATGGCCTAGTTCATTTCTGAGCCACCTAAACACCCCCACCAGATTGGAAATAAAGTATTACCCTAGGACCCTTCTCGTAAAGATTGGGAGTTGGATGTATACTTTTTAGAAGGGATTTGGAGTTGGTTTATCAAAAGATTGGGAATAAAGTGTTACCGAATCTTTGCCCTCCTCGTACGACCACATCATGACCCTTCTCGTATTAACGGTATAAGCAATCATAAAGGATCAACGCTAAAAAATCTATCCAACCCCAAAGATAAGAACTAGAAGACCCTACACACGCATATGAGGGAAGTTGCAGGTTGGATCCATCCTCCTGAAATCCTACTCATTATCTGAGGAATATAGGTAGCCTTTTCCTCAGGCCTCTATCTGAAACTGATTTGAATAACAATCATCACTACGTAAAGGATAGGCGCAACGGTCACCAGTGCCATCATGCGGTCGAACATCCTACTAAAGAAAGAATACAAGGTTCATTTTCAAAACATGTGTATAGACCTTTACGCTAAATAAAGGTGCTGCAAATAGGGGTACCCCCGCAACCCTGTGCTCGTCTATACCCTCAAGGGACCTGCCTTTAGCGAAAGGTCTGAAGGGCCTCTCCCGCCCCTTGAGAAAACAAAGAAAGAGCCTGCAGAACATCTCGAAAAGAACCCCGCGCCTGCGAAAAGAGTCCTAGACCAAGAGACATTCTAGAGACCGAGGGAGCGGCCGTAGTGTTAACCTGGGTGATTAGGTATGGGCCCCTCCAAAGAATGAAAGAAGAAAGGTGCCTATAAATAAAACAACAGCGATGTTAAACCAACCGGGGAGTCTAGTCTTAGGGAAAGAGAAACTGAGTAAAGGCTAATCCTCGCGCGCAGATGGTGGCAGGGACCGAGAGACCGGGTTTAACAAAAAAAAAAACGTGAAAGTGCACACGCATGAGGTATCCCTGTAATCATGCCTTCCAGCGAGCGAGTAATCATAAGCCTCATGTCTCCTGTCTTAATGGCCCTCGACATAATATGTAAAGGCAGTTCCTTGTTTCCATCTCTTGATCGTGATCTATCGTGTAAATATCTTTTTTCTAGAGGCTTGTAGGTCAGTGTAGAGTGATCTAGAACGTCCTATAGAAGGACCGGGTGTCCATATTTTGTTAAAACTTTGTCGAACAACTTAAGACCGTTGTTGGATCAAAATGATCATGAGCCCCTATTTAGGTGGTGTACTTGTTTATTTATTGCCCGTTTGTCATCTTTGAAGGCAACACGAATACACATTTACATTGCATCAATCTTCGAAGATGTCACATTGTAAGATGTCGCGCTACACAAATGAACAATGCTCCAGAAAAACTTAAAGAGCATTCATTTAAAATTATACTAGCTCAACTTACGGCTACTTAATGATATGCATCATAAAAGCATTTCTAAATTGTACAACTAGCTACTTCTTTCAAGTTTCTAAAAGAGAAGAATATGTTTTTCAGCTCGGGTTTGGATCAAGAAATGAGGGTGCATCCGGATTATTCCCACATTAATGCTCCACAAGTTCGCCGGGGGATCGTGTACGCTACCAGAAGCCAGCGCGCGCTTGAAGCGAGGCTCGATGCTGCTCCAGCTCCACTAATTAGAGAAAATGCGACTGCTAGACCTACAGGAGACGACGAATTCTTCTTTCATTTCATTCTATTATTATTATTATTATTATTATTATTATTATTATTATTATTATTATTATTATTTTGAAATTGGCTCGATCGAACAAATCAGTTCTCCGTGTTGTTTTTTTTCGCTAAATAGAACGCTTGAATCGATTTGATGTTGTTTGTGAATGATACTGTATCATTCATCGCGTATGTGTTTCAAACCGTGGTATTCTCAGTCTTTATGGATTCTCTCGGGTCGTGTATGTTGTTAAATGTGGTATAAAACTTTGAATAACGTAAAAGTCGGTCGATAGTAGCAGGGACTTACGTGGTAAAATTTATGCAATTAATTGTTCGGTTGTTATGTTCATGCCACATACGTATGTATCATTTAACGTGGAAATTATGGTGTCCGACTGTCCGTTGATAGTAGAGGGACATATATTGAACCTTATGGTATTCATTGATATGATAGTACTATAGGGCTTGAAATTGAACTTTATGGTATCCATTGGTATGATAGTATAGGGCTTGAAATTGAACCTTATGGTGTCCATTGGTATATATGATAGTTGAGGGATTGAAATTGAACCTTATGGTGTCCATTGGTATGATAGTACATGGACTGAAATTGAACCTTAATGGTGTCTATAGGTATACGTAAGAGCAATGGAAAGTAGGATTGGGATGTGGTTTATTTCAATATATTAATCCGGTATGCTCGTTTCTTTATGCCGGAATGGATTTTTTAAACTTTGAATATGTATCATTCGTCTCTTGAGTTAGTATGTGTTTCAAACCATCATAATCTCAGTCTTTATGGATGCTCTCAGGTGTATGGTAAAAGTCTGTTGATAGTAGCATGGACTTCTGAACTGTAGAATTTCAGTTCAAAACTTCTCAAGGTAAAATGTATGCTATTGAATCGGTTTGATGTTGTTTATGAATGTCACTATATGTCAGCATGTAAAATGTGGTGTAAACAGTCGGTTTGATGTTTATGAATGTCACTTATATATCGGTTTGATGTTGTTTATGAACAATGGTTTGAAGCATAGCAGTCGTTTCTCGAGTCCATATATGTTTCAAACCATCGTATTCTCAGTCTTTATGGATGCTCTCACTGGTGTATGTTGTTAAATGTGATATAAAACTTTGAATAACCTAAAAGCTGGTTAATAGTTAGAGGGAATGGATTTCAATAAACTGTCAAATTGGTGGTTGCAATTGTGCTCCAGTTTGGGTATGTCTTACTTTTGTAGCAATGGGTCCCACCAGGTAGTGTGCAAAATAGTCTTCATTTTTTTGTCCAATATCTTTAATTGCAAATGTTGGTTATCCTCATTTTATGACTGCGCCGCCCTCCCGTAGCAGATCCACCATCACCTATTATGCCACCAAAGAAGAGAAAATGGAGATTGGGATGATGCCGGACCCTCACGCACACTAGAAAGAGTGACTCGAGGCCTAGGAATAAGCATTGGATCCAAAGAGCAGGTCGACTCCTAGCTTCTGGACTACGCTTAATTCCATCGATGCCAAGAACTCACCGTCCGCCATGAAGTCCGATTCTAACTTCTACTCCTCCTTCCCCTGCTAATCCAACTGCCACTCCTCCTCCTCCTCCAAATCTGATTCCAACTTCTACTCCTCCTTCTCCAGCTAATCCAATTCCCATTCCAATTTCAAGTGCCACTCCTCCTCCTCCCCAAAATCCAATTCCAACTCCGCATGTTCCAAACCTAACCCCACTTGATCCCACTCCAACTCCACTGCCAACTCCACCTCCTGTTATGCCTCCACAACCACCTCCAGCTGAATTGGAGGATGAAATAATTTTTTTGGAGACACAAGCGAGGCTTATCTTCAAGAATACGCGGTAAACAATCTTACAACTATACTTGTCTACTTTAATTATTTAAAATTCACATATTTATATTGAATTTTTAATGTTGTTACAGATCATAAGACAAATGATTGATCAATTGAGGAATTTGCGTGGAAGAAATTGATGTTTAGGAAATAGTACTTTAATTTGACTATGTTACGACAAAGTTGTGTATGGATGACTTATTGAATTTTCTCGTTCTTGTGATCGATCGTCTTATCTATTTGTCGTGATTTACGATAAATTCTTAGTTTTACTATCGGGATGTGTGTGTGAAGTTTAGTTATATAATCTCTTGTTGATTTCTTCTTTCAAAGTACTTAGGAGGATAATTACACTGAACAACAATTATTGACATTGCGACTTCTTGAACCTTTTTAAGTTACTCAAAATGTATTTCTGTTACTTGAATTATGGCTAGCACGCCAAATTGTCAAACATGTATTCATGTCATATAATATAATTGAGATATTTTAATGCCCAGTTTTATGTATGCATAACAATCTTTCGAATTTTGATTGATAGGACAAAATATTCACAAATATTTTTAAATACTTTTTTCTCTTTGTCATTGTAGTGGGAGATTCTTCGAAGAAAGATTGTATTCCAATAATTCATTTGAGGAATTTCTTTGATTAAAGTCCCATCCTCACGCATGTTGAGTAAAGGGCAGGATATAATCTAAAGTTAATTTATAAATTCTTCAAAAACAAAGAACTTTGTTATTGTGATTTTCTAACGAACTTCTTAATAATTCATGATTTTTCATAGGGATAAAGCATCAAACCCCTTGAACGATACACGTTTTTGCGACTTGCTCCGTAAACAAATTTAATACACTCTTGTTGTTCTCCCAGGGAGTTTCTTTTTTGCCCTGTTTCGTCATAGAACTAACTATAAGTAGTCCTATTCAATAACATGATTAGGTAATGTGATTATAACAGCAAGGGTGATCATATCATCAAGCTTGTTTCTCAATCGTACGAAAGGGGAAACAACTGAAACATGCCATCTTCAAGTATTACAAGTTACAACCGAGTTGGTATAAGCATCAAAACATTTTTATGCGTAATTACACATTACCTACCAAAATGCTTTAAATTTACGGGCCGGCCTAAGTTAATTATCAAGGACACAGAATCCCTGAACATTAATTAACTAACTTTAAAATGAAGTTTATCATGGTCGGTCGCCAAACAGCTCTTCTATGAAGCACTTCTTCAAACAGCTTGAGTACACAACTAACTGCAACGAGCAAAAAAAAAAGTTACAATTCGCTTAAAACAAAGTTGCAGAACAGTTACCCGCAAATAGCTCGTTGAATATCTATCTACGTATTGCGGCGTTGTTGGTTCACCCCTAGCTATGTCTCCCTGAACAGTAACCCTCGGCGGTGACCAATGACCATGATCTAGCTACTTCTTCGTCGGCGCTGATTTCCTCATTTTGTTTGCCTTAGGCAGGCCTTCATTGATTTGATTCTGCACTTGAAGTCTCTTCTTCATCATGGAGTTTGATGAAGGCATAAAATAAACCCTCGGTTGTCAATTTGGGGGAACTATGTGAAAATCGCACCTAGTGATGGTGCATTCGAAAAATAAAATAATTATAATTATACATAAAACTAGAAAATAACTTTCTAAGTTTTTCATGTAATATAATTAATAACTCGCCGTCCCTTTTAATTTTACACAACACTAAAATATATATATTGGGCTAACACACTGAGAAAAGTTTTTAAAATAATAGTGAAATTTTATTTTGTGCAAGATTCATCTTAATTACCACTAAATCTGTATATATATATATATATATACCCCATGAAGAAAGTGGGGTTTGTCTTTCGTCTTCTTTTTAAGAAAGGTTTAATAACCAAAACGAGTGAATCGATCGATTATAATATAAAATTGCAAAGTTTGCTAAACGTTTAGGTTACTGATCGAATATATTTTTATAAGCTTCGTATTAAAAGATCGATGAAATTAAAAGAATAATGTCCATATCTTTTACTGTCGACGTCAAATTTAGTTATCCGAAGACCGAATTAATTAATAAGTAATAATATTCTGTAAAACTAATTAAAAGGATCGAGTTGTAATATAATAATGGATATTTATGGGAACGGAGTAGTTGAGCAAAGTTTAGTTGGTTTTGGAGTGGAAATTTTAATGATTTGGTCCCATAACTTGACACTTTTTTTACTTTTGGTACATTAACTTGGCACACCTTAATTTTGGATCTATAATTTGGCACTTGAACTGAATTTTGGTCTCATGACCCAATCTCCACCCATTTCTGCCGCGAAAGTCCTATGTGGCAGCCGTTGACTGCTTAGTCTTCAATTTTGACCCCGTTTTGGGACCTATTAGACCACGTGGCATCCACATGTTTAAAAAAAATAATCTGATAAATAAATTAACTAATTCTTAACAGTTTATATTCATAATAATCCGATGAATTCTTAAATACTTATATTTTATAAGTTAGCTAATTAATTTTTAAAAAATTATATTAGTGCATATAAAACTTAATTAATTCATTCTTAAAACTGTATATGTAATATGTCTATTAAGACCAATTAATTATTATGTATTATTTTATATTCCTAATGAAGAAATCAACTAATATCCCTAAACTTAATTATTGTGTTGTTCATGCTCTGCCATTTCGCAATGTTCATGCTCTGCCATTTCGAAATCAACTAGCATGTTGGTCATGCTCTGCCATTTCGCAATTGCCGCCGCCAATTCAACCACCCGACCACCGCCGTCGCATATCAAGGTCTCGATCTCTCTGTAATGTATTCGATTCCAACTTTTTATGAATCCAACGCTCACGAGCCCTCAATGGAATGGCGACGTTGCGAATTTGAGGACAAAGAAACGTGTCGGGTTCTACCCGAATGCAAACACAATTTTCACATTGATTGTATTGACCCATGGCTTCGGACTCTCGTCAATTGCCCGATTTGCAGAACCCGGGTCGAATCAACCCGCGTCGATTTGCAAAAACCGTTGAGGTACAAGAGGTGATTCGTCTTGACGATGACGTGAGCGGCGACTCCCATGGATCCGTGGTGGGCGATTGTTGACGACGAAGACAGCCAACGACGACCGCCATGGATGGGTGGTGAGGGAGATCACAAAGTGGTGGATTTTAGGTTGGCGGTGGAGGCTCGATTGCGATGAACATAAAGTAGGAAAGAATGAGCGGGAGATGAGGAGTTTGTCGTCGAACTCCATGGAGTAGCGGTGGTGTAGCAATTTTCGGTGGGGTGGGGTGGGGTGGGGGTGGGTGGAGAAGATGATATTTTTCTTTTTAATGTTTGATTAGTTTTTGCTTTACATAAATTAATATTAGATTTTTTTTGTTCATATTATTTTTTCTAGAATATAAATATTAGTATTAAAAACTTAATTGTTTTATTCATCAGTTTTTTTATATTTTTTTAATACATGGATGCCACGTGGGTGATAAGTGATTTAATGGGTCCCAAAACAGAGTCAAAATTGGAGACTAAGCAGTCAACGACGGCCACATAGGACTTTCGCTGTGGAGATGGGCGGAGATTGGGTCATGGGACCAAAATTCAATTCAAGTGCCAAGTTGTAGAATCAAAATTAAGGGGTGTCAAATTAATGTACAAAAATTAAAAAAGTGCCAAGTTGTGGGACCAAATGATTAAAATTCCCTCTTGGAGTACTTTTTGGGCTGCATGCCTGCATGTGTAAATAGATATTATATTCTGGAATTCAAAAGAACTCTTAGCTAGTTTTTTTTTCTAATGTCTATAATAAAGAATTAGTCTGCTGGTTTTGTGTTATTCGAAATTAATAGACGGCGGCGCGTCCATGCACGTGTAAAAATATGAACATCGGAATTGAGAGCATAAACTTAGTCATGATGATGCATCATTAATATATATAAAACTACATGCAAATGGATATACCAATTGCAAATTATTCTAAATTCAAATGATCATCATATAAATCACTAGTAGTGCATATATATATATAGCTGGAATCACTACAACAAAAAGTGCTTGTTGAGGCACTTAATTTTAAGCTATATTATACAAGTGCCTCATCAGCAATGTATTAAGGCACTTAAATATAGTATCCCAATATATTAATATTTTATATTGAAGTTATGTTAAAAACAAATTATATTGAAGCATTATCGATTAAAAAAAAACTTTTACTCTCATTATCAGAAATCAAATGACCACTCCCTCTCTCACAGAAAACCCTAGCCCTAAAATCAATTACGTCGGCGGAGCTCCGCCGTCGCTTCTCCGACGCGAAGCTCCGTCGTCGCTTCTTCATCGGTCTCTTCCTCCGACGCAAAGCTCCGCCATTGCTCCTTAATCAGTCTCCTTCTCCGATTCGAAGCTCCGCCGTCGCGATCTCCTTCTCTGATTCGAAGCTCCACCGTCTCGATCTCCTCCTCCGACGCGAATCTTCGCCGTTTCTCCTTAATCGATCTCTTCTTCCGACGCGAAGCTCCGTCGTCGCCCATTAATCGATCTCCTCCTCCGACGCGAAGCTTCACCGTCACTCCTTAATTGATCTCCTCCTCGGACGCCGCTATTGCTTTTACTATGTGTAGAGATGTAAGTGAAGATCATCTGTGAAGTTGAATTTAGGAGCTGGTGCTTATCGAACTGAGGTGAATTTTAGCTGTTGCTTGTTTTTGTGATGCCATCAAACTCATTTTTGAATTATGATTTATTATGTGTGGGGTGATAACAGGAAGGAAATCCTCTTGTATTGAATGTTGTTGGAAGAGCAGAGCACATGCAAGTCAATGATAAGTAATGTAGACATTTTTAAAGCTTTTTCATTGTTATTGTTGTTTTTGGAATTGAGTTGGCTAAGTCTGAAGAGTCGCGTGCAGGTTTCGTGTGAAGGAGTATCTTCCCATTGTTGGATTGGCAGATATCAATAAACTGAGTGCTAAGCTCATACTTGGTGCTGATAGGTAATGCTCTGTTACGTTATCTCGAAGTTATGTTTGTCGTGATTGTGTTCGGTTATGATTTTGATGAAACATTGATCAGGCTTTTTATTTTAGTAACATCAGTTGGATAGTACGACCTGATGATTTAGTAGCAATCTATGCCTGTATTCAATTGTGCATGCTTAATATTTAGGTTGACTATGGTATTGCTACACACGGATATTCTCTTGTGTGTTGGGAGTAAAGTGATCATCATAAGTAGCTCTCTATGTTTATTTGTGTCTCTTATGACTGTTTCATTGTTTGCACTGTTGTGTGAATGATTCCCTTGTTTCTTGCTTGGTGACAGTCTCGCGATCCAAGAGAACAGGGTCACTACCGTCCAATGCTTGTCTGTTACAGGCTCTTTGAGGGTTGGAGTTAAATTTTTAGCTAAACACAACCATCAGGTTCGTTTAGTTCTTTCCTCTGCCAACCAATCATATACACTTGTTTATTTGAATTGTTCAAGTAAGTAACGCTTACGTGTTGTATGTGGGTCTGCAGCGTACTATATTCATCCCGCAACCAACATGGGAAACCACACAAAAGTTTTTGGGTTGGCAGGGTTATCTATAAAAAGTTAGCGTTACTATGATCCAGCTACTCGTGGACTCAATTTCAAAGGTCGAATAATTTTCTCGCTGATAAATTTCATTTATCTGCATCATTCTTGGGGTAACATCTTTTTTTAAAAGTGAAAAGTGCAACAAGCAAATTTACAACATGATTTAAACAGTTTCGCTCCGAGATGTTTTTGCATTTCTTATGTTTAACTAGTTAACTGATGTAATAACTGATATTACTTGAATATACGCATGGTAGAGCAGTGAAACAGTTCTTGACTTTCTTTTTTTATGATTAACTAAGGCATCTACTTCTATGAAGAAAGTATTAATTAAGTGTACTTCATAACTACTGTTTCCTTAGAAATCCCCACAATAGGAAGAGTGATGAAGCATCATCATAGAGCTATTCTTGAAGATAGGTTGACTGATTAAATAATGGTATAAACTGTACCCAACTTTCGTTATTAATGAGTTTCAGTTTTCAGTTTATTTTTGGTTTCTTTTTCAGGACAGTACTACCATAAATAAGTGAAAAGAAATTTGCTGACAATTGTTATTCATTCATCATATGAGTATAAACTGTAACTCCTCTGTCTTATTAAGATCCTGACTTTTGTTTTCAAACTACTACTAAAAATGAATGACAAAAGTAAAGAAAATCTGACTAAGCTATTATTCATGCGTCGTTTAGGCTAGAGAAGTATTGTTATGCTGAAACACTTTGTGTTAATAGTTTGATGTTCTAATTTAGTAATTTCAAAAGTACTTTCATTTAATAATGATATACAAGGAAACTAGTCGTTGTAGATATATTTCTGGAGTATTGTTATGTATGGCTGCTCCTACCAATGATGAAGATTATAATACTATACTCAACTTCCAACTTCCAGGAAGTAGATTATTATGATTGACTAAACAGTTCAATTTTGACTATCTTTTTTTGAATTAAAACATATATATGTTAAGAGTTGAGTGTTGCTAACTGACATGTATATCTACGAGTTTGAGGCTTCCTAAAGTTTAGAAATATCATTAACTTAAATCTTTACCATTCGTCCATTGGAACTTCTGATCAAATTTTCGTTTTAGTTATTAGTTTTCAGTGTTTCTTATGAGTAGAAGAATGTGTCTGTTTAGTTCTTTTTGCTTCTTCCTGGTAGTATGTGTTCCCAGTTGTATTTATGGCCTTTCCTTGTAAACATGCTTTCATATAATTCTTTCATAACAGATACTCTGCCATTTGGATATCAACACATTTGTTGGGGGAAACCTTGGTATTCCTCTCTCAGAAGCTGCTTTACAGTGCTTATCATCACCCCGTGAAAGACATTTTCAGACAAGGAGGAGTTCAACTTATTCTTGTCTCAGTCTTCTTTATATGCCATGAAATCTTAACTCAAGTCTATTATGTGTTTAAGATGTTTCTTGAGTCAGTTGACTGTGGCAACTTTGTGAGGCTGGTAAATTTACGGGACTTGATAGATGTTGATTAATACTTCTACTGCCAGCTAACTTAGAATTAGTTTACGAATATCTTGAATTTATCATGTTATCTCATTTGGTAAAAGTTGTTCTCAGGTGGCAATGTTTCTTCCCCAGGTACCCTCGTGATTTTATTTTTGCATGTCTCTTTGCCTGTCACCTTTTCTTTCAGTCCAATGTTCATATACCATTTCGATCCTTTTATGCCGCTCCAGAAAATCCATATCTAAACGATGCAGTTGCGTATCATGCAAATGATTGTAATTTTTCTTGGATTGGTGCTTATCCTGGTGTTAAAGTAAGAAAACTCATAGTTGGGATTATTGCAGACAATATATTGTTAAAGTAAAGAATCTAGTGAACTATTTTACCTTGTGGTCATGCACGTCAATCACAAGTATTAGTATTTGTTAGTACCTTCATGGTAAGATTATAAGACATTTACGATTTGCAAATTATTAACATTTCTTTTGGTGCTACAGTTGTAAAAGCATGGAGTTTTTAAGAGGAATGCAACTATCAGAAAGCAATAGTGGTTTGCATCAATTATGGGTAATGCTCATGAGTTGGTGAACATTTTACTTTATGCTTGCCATTAGACTGCCAAGCTTTACAATATAGAACTTTTTATGTCTCAAATTATTGTTATATTTAATATTAATCTCAATTTCTTTTCTGAAACACGTGGAACTTCGTAACCGTTGCAAAATAGATGTTAGATTTATCAGAAAACTAGTTGTAGATTTGGTGACAGTGGCATGGTTGAGCATACAGGGGATGATCTGTTAGCAGCATTTATCATTTTTTTTACTGCTACAGGAAAGTGAAAAGAGGAAAGAAAGTCATGTTAAGCCGTGATTCATTCATCGTTTTAGTAAAAAGTTATTTTAGAACTGAGGCTTGTACATGATTTTAGTTTTTCTTAAGCATGGTTTTGATTTTAACTGTGACTTTTTATCTCTTAAATATTGCAGAGGTTGCAGTGGATGACAATGCAAATTAATTGAACGAAGGCTGAAATTTGTTTGTAGTAGGAGATTAGGAGTAACATTTGTAGTAATAGCCTTTTGAATTGTCACATTATTAGATTAGAGGCTGAGACTGGTTTTATTTTGGTTTATATTTGTTGATTTTAGAATGTTGAGTGACATTATAGTGTGGTATAAGTTTCTTGTAAATGATTGAATGAATATTAATAAAATTGTGTTTTTTCTTTTTGTATTATTATGTTGAGTTTTATTGTCTTGTATGGGAAAAGGGAGAAACAAAGATATTTGACATGCACAGTAACATGACATTGTAAAAGATGGGCTCCTATGAGGGCACATGTAAGGGTTGTTATGGCACATATTTGCCTTTAAAAGGTTATCTTGGGGCACATGTAAAGGTTGTTGAGGCACATATATTTGCCTTTAAAAGGTTATCTTGAGGCACATGTAAGTGTTGTTGAGGCACATAAATTTGTCTTTAAATTGTTATGATGAGGCACATATGAAGGTGGTTGGGACAAATATATATGTCTCTATAAAGATCTCTTGGGGCACATAAAAAGTGTCTTTATACGTACTAACTCTATCGCGACATAGGTTTTATCCGACAAATGATTTAACTGCCTCAACAGCTATAAGTGCCTTAACATGTACCTATAGAGGCACATTTTTCTGTCTCTAAAGAGCTTTTTTGTTGTAATTAATTACCTCCACATCAAATGAAGGTAATAAGCTAGCACAGATTATGATCAATTATTCATCATATAAAAGGTTCAAATCTTGTTTCTTAATGACCGGGTACGAAGCTCGCGTAGCCAAACCACACAAACCTTCTTTCGCATGAAAATCTCGTAGTATCTTGATGTATCCTTTGTCCCCCCATTCCTCACCCCAAGAATTTTTTGCCAGCCAATACTTTTCTTTTGTAGTTTCATCGACTCCATATCCGACAAAAGTGACGGCATGTCTAAAATCTGATGGCGGACAATCAACCTTAAAGATCCCAGTTTTGTAAAGTTTTAAAGCCGGACAACTATGCAAAGAAACATAGACAGGCTGGTTCTCCACAGCCTTCAGTAATTCTGATTCACTGTTTTGTGGGACGCGTTGAAAACCATCGACATGGACAATGGGCGGTGTGGCCGATGCTTGACGATCGCATGTTCCATCTTTAGCTTTGTATGGGTAGTTTTCGCTGGAGGTGAGGCCATTTTCCATCACGAAGTTGAATGCCTGGCGGCCCCTTTTGCATCCATTGTTCTCCGTGCTGCAATTGACGAGCTGCTGTTCGGACAACGCAACCAGATTTCCTGTGTTGATGGCATGAAGTCCTTCAACAGCCGCCACAGTGACGAATGCCCAGCAACTTACTGCGTACATACGTACATGCATATATACGTAGGAAGCGGATATTTATTAGTTATATAATTCATGATTAGTAGTCTATTGGTGTTATTACTATACGTATGTACGTACTATTAATTATTTTATAAAATAAATTAAAAGTTTATGAGATATTGGAATTTATCTTACGGCAATCCTCTTGATCTTTTACTGGAGTCACTGCTCCTTGATCTCTCCAATCCACTCTTGGAGGTAGTCTGGATTCTTTGGTCGAATGATCATACCCATGATCAGTCGAAGAATTAATGTCCTCAAGAGTATCGCAAGGGAATACCTCGTCGTCGGTGCGGTCTGCCAATGCGTTCATCTCTAGGATGAAAGGGTGGTTCCCCTCACGGTTGAAAGATTCCACAAATTGAAGACTCTCCTTGAACAACTTGCGCCTCCTCAGTTCTTCGGTTTTGTTGATATAGACTTTGCCAAATTTTGCCTTCCATTCCGTAAACATATGATCATTGATTATGGTATCATCTTGAAAGCTGCCAACATTTTCTATTGCAAAGTAGGAGAAAAAACTGATCATGAAGAAGAATAGGATTGTGAAATAAATTACAAGTGGAGCGTGAGTACTATAAGAAGCCATTTTTAATATTTCATGTATAAGGCCGAGTGCGAGTTCAACAAAATTTACACTCGGTATTTATAAATTAAACGTCTGAACATGTTATCTTGCTATCTACCACAAATATGCAGTGTATCGTAGTGGTTGAAATTCAAATATGCAAATTATGCTGTTTATGTTAGAAAAGATGTTAGCGTATGTAACAAACTATAAATTGTATATATAATTGGAATACCTACTTTATAATTATTGCTCTCTATGTCGTTTCGTTGTGTGTGTATATATATATTGATTGATACAGCTTCATTTTTTTCTTCTTTTTCCAGATGTAGCATATATAATTTTACAACTTTATCCATCTTCCCTAGTAGTCAATTATATATTGTGTTAATAGCATGCACGATCGCA
Organism: Linaria vulgaris; assembly: GCA_948329865.1. NCBI lineage: Eukaryota > Viridiplantae > Streptophyta > Magnoliopsida > Lamiales > Plantaginaceae > Linaria > Linaria vulgaris. The sequence continues at coordinate 5,657,662 of OX415250.1, read as the reverse complement.
TTCTTTTTATCAGCAACACGGCATTGATCGCATTCTTTTTAGCATTTATATGTATGGTAATAAGTTCCTTTGCATTTTAAACCACCTTTAATTTCTTAGCTCTGTTATAATTTTATTTTCTACCAAGTTAAATTACTACTTCGAAGTTCGAATGTTATGCATCGTGTACATGGCGGACCATGGAATGTTTTGTTTACCTTAGCTAGTGTTACACTAAGTAAAATTTAAAAACTTAATTACGGAGATATTAAGTAAAATGAGAAATAGTCATTGTTTAATAGAAAATTGTAAACGTAAAATTTTTATATTACTGAACACTAAAAACAACTATAATATCGGAGATTAGCAGCTTTTGATCCTTCATAATATTGTAACACAAATATGAAAAGCTCATAACAAGAAAATAATTTCACGAAATAATAGTCATGCTTAATTTTAGATTTTACATCAAATATAAGATGCTTAATTTTACATAATTATATTTTTATCAAATTTAACCTTTTCATTCATTAATATAATAAGCACAAGTAGCACAACCAGATTTTTACTTATTTAAGAAATTTTATACAATTCAAATTTCAACTTATTTTCATCAAGCTTCTCACAAAATACATATTTAACTTTATTACACTCACCCCAACAAAAGAGAAAGCACTTGGGAGAATAAATTTGGACACAAAATTAATTAATTAGAATTTATGTTATTAAAAAGTATCAAACTACTAAAAAACTACATTAAAATTAAGTTTTAGAACTAAATAATAAGAAGTAATTACCAATAATCTAGGACTTGCTGCTGATTCATTCATTGTTTTCTTTAATCAAATTACGGCTTGCCAAAGGAAATATCTTTCCTATAATAAAATCCTAGCCAATTGAATTGTTGCACAATAACTTCATCTAGACAATTAAGTAAAGGAAAATTAAGGTCTCTTATAAGAATTTTAATTGAAGGAGTGTAATCTTAGACTTTATATTTAACTCTTAATAATAGCATTCTTCGTTTAATTGATGAATACAAAATACTTATATAATTTATTTAAATATAGAATATTTCGGTTATTAGGATAAATCAATTGAATTTCTCTTGACTAATTAGGGGTAAAGCATTATCAAAGTTATTCTGATCTGATGAGCAACTTTACATAACAATTTTATTAACTAAGAGAAGTATGAAAGTAAGGATTATACTATACGTACGATTTAGCACAGGCCATTGAATCAACTGGCTCTCAAGTGCTCAATCAGATACTGAAGGCCATGCTTCCACGATTTATGTCACAGGTCTGTGAGCATTGCTATCTTCTTACCATCTTTGTTCCTTATACTACGTATACACGGAATGGACCCACAAAAACAACTTACTTCAGGTCCGAATCACAGTGATTCAAACTATTATGGACAAAGTTATGCCCAAGGTACTGAAAGGTGGTCTGACATCTGATGAAGCAAAACATATGCGAAACTAGAAAAGGGAATTGCTGGTTTTCAATATGACCTATGTACCAATTTTATTCACTTGAAGTCAATTTTAAGGAATTAGTGAATAACTATAATAGAGGAAAAATATATATTGGGGTATTACATTTACATGGGTGGTGGGGCTTTCTTTGGCATCTCCTTTTTTTTTCTAACTTCTTTCTTGGGCAATTTTTTTTAAACTATCATCGCACACATATATATGCATATATTTTATTTTTTGAACATTATACAAATCAACATATATGCACTATTATTGGGCTTCGAAAATTATCATCTGAGCTTCGGCCTAAGTGAGCTCAGTAGTAGTTCCGCACATGATCGTGTTGTAGTTTGAAAGATCTTTTGGTTCAATTTTACTTTGAAATGGAAATTGTTTAAACAAATAAGTGTTGAAACATAAGTGAAAGAGAACATAGAAACTTTTATAATGGTTCGTGTCTAAACAGACCTATCCACTTGGTTTTCGCCTCAATGTCAAATTGAGTTTCTTTTCACTTAGTACATGCATGACTCACTCAAGAATTATAAGTACTAGTCATCTAGACTCTCAATAATTACCTTCCTATTAATTGTTGTGATACCCTATTAACTTACTTCACTTGAATCTGAAAATCGGTAAGTATATGAAAACCCTCTAACTTAGTGATTTCTTACAATGTAGATAAACCACATCTAAGTATATTCACTACAACAGAATTGGCCTTTTCCGTCGGGCCCGGCGTTTTGGCCCGACGGAAAAGGCCCAATTATTACCGTCGGGCCCAATCCCGACGGTAATGGCTTATACCGTCGGCTTTGGGCCGACGGTACACATGGGCTGGCTTTACCGTCGGCCCAAATCCGACGGTAAAGCCCATTCCCGTCGGGTTTGGGTCGACGGGAATGGACCATTTAATTAAAAAAAAATAAAAAAATGGGCTGGCTTTACCGTCGGCCCAAATCCGACGGTAAAGCCCATTCCCGTCGGGTTTGGGCCGACGGGAATGGCCCATTTAATAAAAAAAAATAAAAAAAAAAGAAAAATTGATGTCAGCCTTTTCTTTTTAAAAAAAAATAATAATAATAAAATTAAAAAAGGATGTCGACTAGAATTTTTTAATAAAAAAAATACAAAAATGATTTGTATTTAAAATAAATTCTTGATAATATATATTTTTATAGTTATTATTAGTTAGATAATGAATAAAACATAAGTAGAAATAAATTAATAAAACAAATAATAAACTCTAATTATAAGTTAGTGAATATGGATAAATTAAATCAATGTTATTTTAAATTAAAAAGACAAACTCGGATATTAAACACGCAAAATCGTAATTCAAACACTCATACTCGAAAATTAAACACACATACTAGAAATTTAAACACTCATACTCGAAAATTAAACACACATACTAGAAATTTGAACACTCATACTTGAAAATTAAACACACATACTAGAAATTTAAACACTCATACTCGAAAATTAAACACACATACTCAAAATTTAAACACTCATACTCGAAAATTACACATTAATGCGACCCCGGCTATCATATCCAAGATGGACCACCGTATTCTCTATTCACGTCACTGTTCCAAGCTTGATTAGTGTAGTCTTCAGTCGGTAACTCCAAATTGTTTAGATCAATTACGGGTTCGACTTGATAACCCCTTGCAAAACTCGGAGAAGTGTCGCTAACTCTAGCACGCCGTGGGTCATTTGGACGAGCCCCACTATAACTAGCATGTCCAGGAGCACTTTGAGCATAACATTGATCGTGCCACGAACTTGGTGGTTGATATTCATCTGACCATAACGGGAAAGTTTCCGGCTGCGGCTTGGGTTGACGCTGTTTCTGGCCCCACGAACCAGCAGGTGGAATTACTTGTTCCCACGATGAAGGTGCACCTTGATCGTGTTGTTGGTTCCACGACATAGGTGTACCCTGATTGTAAGAATCATAGCCTTGGCTCGACTGGTTGTAAGAATGAAAGCCTTGATTCCCCGGAGCGGTTTGGCCGTGTTGTGTTTGGTTTTGATTCCAAAACTGGCTGGGATTGTTGTTGGGGTAATTATTGGGAAGGTTGTTATATTGAGGATACCTGTTAAAATTACGTTGTGATTCCTCTCTTTCCCGCCTCCTCTGCTCCTCATCATGAAGGATTTTTTGCTCTAGTGCCGTTATACGATCCTCCTGTTGAGTATGTTTTTCCTCGTACTGTGAATGAACCTTTTGCACGGCTTGCCTAGTCCTTCTCTCCTCGCCAGGGTTAGGCTTCTTTGTTGTCGTCCTCTCTGAATCTGACATCTTGTTGTGCTTAGGCTTGCCACGTTGCCTCCCGTGTTGACCGCCGAGATCTGCCTTTGCCGAGAGCGCTTGGTCACACTCAAAGGGAAAGCGTTCTTCGACCTCATATTTAGCATAGAGTAATTGCGTGTAACGAGCCTACAGTTTTTAAAGTAAATCAATAAACAATATACATATTTCCCAAAACGTTTTAATAACTTACATGATAAGCTTGTGCGCTCGGTGGGTTCCATCTGATTATTTTTTCATCGGGAGTCCTCACAGTGTGGTCGACCACCCACTGTAGGTCGAAGCGGTAAGGGGTATCGCTTTCAAGCTATAACAACATTTGTTTCAAAGCAATATTAATTAATGATAAAGGTAACATAATAAAGTATATTCATAACGAAAGCAAATTGTAACGTATCGTACCGACTTTAGGCTCCTTTCTTGTGTGCTGACAGATCCACCGTGGTGTGTGGCTAACGAACCCTTGCCGTCTGCACTCTTTGTTTTCAGGGCCTCTCGATTTTCTTTTGCCTTTTCCGCGAGTAATATCGTCCTATCCTGTTGCCTGTGATTAACGAAAAATTGTTCTTTACCTGCAGGTAACCAAGACTTCTTGTACCAGGCTGGCTTCTTGTCACGTTGCTTGTACGTCTTTTTTACATCATAGATGGAGTTTTTATAGATGCCTTGTGCCACTCGGTCGAATGCCTCATGAACCATTGGCTTTATTTCATCCGAGTATTGGAATACCCTCTTCAAATTATAATATCATATAAGTGTAAGGGAAAAAAGAATAATATACACAAATATTAACATAAGCTAAATGGTTCAGAAATTTTACCCCAAAATGGTTCAGAAATTTTTGTTTCTGATCGTTGGATAAACAGGAGTAATAGATAGCTGGTTCTTCCACATGATGCCTTATTATGAAGCCGATTGTACGAGTAATCGCTTCCGCATTAGTATGATATCTTTTATCGTAGGATAAAGATGGATCGAAAACACAGTCTTCGGTAACGCCAATTAGGGGCCTCTTAGCCTCGTCATCAGTCGCAGCTCAACCCTTTCCCCGTCCCCTAACAGCAACCGGCGTAGTAGAACCACTTGCTGAACCACCAGAAACCGGAGAGCCTTCCGACGTCGAACCTCCCCCGTCGTTGTCATCTGGAACTTCGTCCATCAGGGCGAGCAGAAATGTCGGAGCTGCAGGAGTCATTGACGGCGGCGAGACCGAGACTTGGTCACGAACTCGGCCCGGAGGCGGGGCCCAGTTTCGGGTTGAAGTGGGCCCCTGTGGTAGTTCCGTTAGCAAAGGGGGCCGATTACGGGTAGGCCCCTGTTGCTGAGCAGCGGGGACAACCCCAGTCTCCCTTGTTGGTTGCATAGTATCCTCTATCGGCTGCATAACCTCGTTATGATCTGAGGTTGCTACATCTTGATGAGATTTATGGCCCAAAATATTTGTGAGGGCCTTAATGTTTTTGAACAAGTTTGTATTCGAAATATATTTTGGAAGTTTTTTGGATTTGGGTTTGACGAGTTTTCCTTTACCTTTGTCGGCATCGTTACGATTATTTTCGTTATTCATAACGGAAACAAAAGAATTTTGCCGACGGAAAAAAAAATTATTGAATATAAGAGAGAGGAAAGGATTGTTATCGAGAGTGAGAGTCGAAAAGTTGGATATTGAAAATGAGAAGAAAAGCTCGATATTTATAGGCCTTAGGGAAGGGGGGGTGTTGCCACATCAGCGATCCGTGTGAATTATCACACGGATCGCCGACGTGGCGTGATCTGATTCGTGTGATCAAATCACACGGATCGGATCTATACCGTCGGCTCTAAGCCGACGGTATAGATCATTACCGTCGGCTTAGAGCCGACGGTATAGATCCGATCCGTGTGATTTGATCACACGGATCAGATCACGCCACGTCGGCGATCCGTGTGATAATTCACACGGATCGCTGACGTGGCACCCCCAACCCCTTTTTTTGGTTTTTTTAATTTAACCCTACTCCTCCTAAATATCTATAAATACCCCTTATTCTACCTACTTAATTCATTCATTCTTCCCATTCTCCAAAAACTATCTACTTTCTCTCCCAAAAATTCTAAATAACTAACAAAAATTTATCCATATATATTCACTAACTTATAATTAGAGTTTATTATTTGTTTTATGATTTTATTTCTACTTATGTTTTATTCATTATCTAACTAATAATAACTATAAAAAACTTATATTATCAAGATTTTATTTTAAATACGAAATTTTATTTATTATAATTAATAATTTTAAAAAATTGCTCGAAAATGTGAATGTTATTATTTAAATAGATTTCTTTTAAATTAAATCGCCAAATAAACATAAAAAATTTATTTAAAATCGTTTCTTTACAAAAAATCGCCAAAAAATTATAAATCAATTATTAAAACGATTTCTTTTAAGTCAATTGTTTTAAATCGTTTTTTAAATCATTTTTTTAAATTGTTTTTTTTTTATTTTTTTTAAATATTTTTAAACCCTTTTCCGTCGGCTTTAAGCCGACGGAAAAGCCCTATACCGTCGGCTTTAAATCATTTTAAATCGTTTTTTTAAATCATTTTTTTAAATTTTTTAATTTTTTTTTAATATTTTAAAACCCTTTTCCGTCGGCTTTAAGCCGACGGAAAAGTCCTATACCGTCGGCTTTAAGCCGATGGGAAAAACCCCTTTTCCGTCGGCTTAAAGCCGACGATATAGGAAAAAGGCTTTTCCGTCAGCAATAAGCCGACGGAAAAGCCCTATTCCGTCGGTAAAAGTCCGACGGAAAAGCTCTTTACTTACGAGCTTTTTTTCGTCGGCTTTTACCGACGGCTTTTGCCGACGGAAATGGTTATTTCCGTCGGAAAAAGAGCCTTTACCGACGGTTTTTGAGCCGTCGGTAAAAGCGATTTCTCTTGTAGTGATTGGAATACAATCGGATATATTCAGCAGAGGAAACTATCGAGATTCAAATCTAAGAAATACTTCTTCCTGAAATATCATGTTTCAGCATGATCCTATTTAGAATGGAATGTTAGGGTAGATCTTCGAGAATCTCACAAATACACTACCCTTATATATATCCTGATTCGTCATAATCAACTCTGATAACGACATATATATAAATAATATCAAAACATATCAATTTAATTAACATATTGAAAAGAATAGGGAAATCCTTTAACTTTAGTTTTCATCCACGACCAAGAGAAAACTTTGATAAGTTCCACTATTTTCTCTACATTTAGCTACTCCCCATTAAACACAACTTTGTTTCGCTGGTTACATATCATCCAAACAATAGTACACCAAATTCCTTTCCAAAATTTGTTTTTCTTTCTCGTTGGTAGCAAATCTGCGTTCATTAGAAAATGGTTGGCTATGACGTTTGTAGGCGCCGTATATATCCCCACCCACTTGTAGCAAGTCATCCATACCACATGTGCTACACGACACGTGAAAAGAATACATGATCTTTCTTCATGTTCTTCACTACAACATCTGTACGCAACTTCTTGCTCATTCAGATTCACACCTTTCTTAATAAGATTCAAAAATGTATGGATTCTATTGAGACATACCTTTCAAGCAAACATAGACATTTTTGAGTGTTTTTTCCAACATTCGTTAAAGAAATCGTCGCCATTGTTCATATTAGAAATTGCAAGAGCATTATCAACAGACTTCATCAAGCACATCCACTCATCATCTTTCTCTCTAACCATTAATTCTAGTCGGTTGTAGTTCTTTCATCAAGCTTTGCAAAGATAGTTGTTTCGAGTGAAACAACCTTCTTCTCCAATGTCAATGCCATGTCCATTCCCCTTGAGTCCAACTCACACATTCCGCTTTTGATTTATCTTTTTTCAAAGCCATTAGAGTCTTTAGAATTTATTTTTCAAAGAATCCCTTCCAACCCACATAATTTTTCAAAATTTTGTTTTCTCCCAACTTTCTTCCGTATCTATTTTTCAAACCAATTCAGGTTTCCCCCTTAAACATACGCTCTAGAAAACTCTCTCCACCACGAAGAACAATTCGCAATGCTACCCATACTCTCTCTTGACTTTTCCAGTTCATTCAAGTTAGGGCATACCTCCTCTAAACAATCACCAAGGAGGTCGCACATGCGTACTAAGTGAAGCTCCACATGATCAAACTGGTTCATGAGTCGGCCTACTTGGTCCTGCTCTGGATGACCCAACGGAGGATGGCTTAGGTATAATAGGCCTAGCTCTGGAAGATGCAACAGACGCCTGTTTTCTCCACGATAAGGGAGTCAACCTACTTGACCACGGGCTCTGCACTACTCGGGTAATGTGTGACTGAGAAGGAGTAGATGATATAGATCCACCCTCCGACCAGGGGCGGAGCCAGGATTTTTTCGGACTCCGGGCTGCTATTAACTTATATATAGATTGTGTAAAATAGAATGAAAAATATCTTATATTAAGTACAATACGATAAAAAATACACGTAAATAAATATGTTATCGAAGTTAAGCTCTATATTTTTGTGAAGAGTAAAATTGATTAACAATTGATTAAAAATTTAATAGTCTTACTTTAAAGCCCCAATAAATAATAAATTTTGTTTGAATGCACAAGACTATACTTAAAAAAAAAATTAAACATGGAATTTAGTATACTCTTTGTATATAATAATATAACTTAGTACACTTTTACTAAAAATCTCAAGATTCGGTATCGATTTGAGCCTAAGAAGGATAATTTTTTTTAAGTGTAAAGAGATTTAAAACTTGACTTTTTTCTTATATTTATTAATTTTGTTAGTTTTTTTGGCTTTTTTAAAGGAAAATTTTTTAAAAGAAAAGGTAATTAGTGATATATTAAGATTTCGGATAAGGAATATTGATTCTAATAGTCATTTAACATAAACAACAACTAATGAATATGAATTGAGATTTCATTTTGGTGATATTCATTTTAAGAAAAATATAGCATCAACTAATGAATATGAATTGAGATTTCATTTTGGTGATATTCATTCTAAGAAAAATATAGCAACAACTAATGAATATGAATTGAGATTTCATTTTGGTGATATTCATTTTAAGAAAAATATAGCAAAAATAAACTGCTTTTGTTGGGAATCGAACACACGACCTGCAGCTTGCAAGAGTAAGCCATAACCGCTGTGACAAACCCACTTTAGTTAAGTATACCTAGTGAATTGTTTTTAACATTTTGTACCGGGCTTCAGCCCACCTCAAGCCACATTGTGGCGCCGCCCCTGCCTCCGACTCACGAGGTGAAAAGGTCCCTGACGGACGTAGGTTGTAGTGAATAGATGTTGGCTCTCGACGTGTGCCTCGAAATCATTAGGATCTATATCTTAGTAGTCCAATGTGGCCCAGATCAAGAGGGTCCACAACCACGACCTCTCTTCGAAGAACCACCGCTCAAAGTCGAACACGGTCGTGTAGGATTGTCACATCAAAGATCTACTAGTAGTTCAAAATATCTAAGTTTGATTGAAACGACTTTAGTTTCCTACACATCTAAAATTAGAAATATAGATTCTCTAAAAATATCACTATTTCTAAGTTATACTACTATTTCTAAATATCTAACTGGAGAAATTCCTAAAAATATCACAATTTTTATTTTTCTTGACTAAGTTATATTTCTTAACTATTTTTCTAAACTCATAGACTTTTTAAATTAATAATTCTATAAGATCTAGTTATTTCTCTAAACGCATAACCGATTTTTAAGTCTAATAATTCTATAAGATCTAACAATTCTTAAAGGCATAATAACATTTCTACAACTAATTAAACTAATATAAAAGCATTAGATCTAATAATTCTAAGAGATCTAACAATTTTTAAATATATAATAACATTTCTACAACTAAAACTAACATAAAACATTAAATAAATATAATATGGACATAAATAAATAAAATATTAAATTAGAATTTCTTATTTGTCAGAGTTTGCGACTACCCATCGGTTGCAAATGACGTAGGGAGGGAGGAGACGATATGGGGGAGAAGAGAGAGAAGTGAGAGGTGTGTGAAATGAGGGAGGGGCCATATGTATTTATAGACATCTGCCCTCTAGTAGCGACCGACTGGTGACCGACCAGTTGTAGCCCACCAAATTAGGGCGACTAGAGCATTGCCTTAATCAATAGAGACCGTTGGACTGTCGCTACTGACGCATTTTGAACGCGACTGCACAATCGTTGCTACTGAGACAGTCGCAATTGTCCTAAATCCTATTAGAGATTTACGATGTGCATCTGTTAATTATTCCATATTCATTAATCGATTATAGTCGGTTCAAACAAATTAAAGGTGCTTGTTGGATAGGCAAACTATTAAAAATGAAAATCTAAAACGATACTTAAGCAAGCTATATTCCACTTTCAAGGAAAAATTCACACAACAAATTATCACAGTGAGATTATTGTGCACATTAATATTTTTGACATATTTTTAGACTACAACGTATCAAGAATGTTTGAAGAGATGGACATAAGTACCAAAAATTGACTCTCCTACATCGTAAACGTAGTAGATGCACAAATTTTTAATCTCTCACATAATTGTTGTAAAGTGGACCCTTCAGATAGAGCGAAAAACACGGCAATAAATGAAAGACGAAAAAAAAAAAACGACTCACAGATATTACGTGGAAAACCCCAAATTACTTTAGGGTGAAAAACAACGGGCAAGGTAGAAGAACTTCACTATGAGTGAAAAATAGGAATTACAACTCTCCGACTTTTACCGTAGTAAAGTCGCACAAACTCTCTATTTTTACCTCACACTTACAACACTCTAAACCACTCTTTATATTAATTATTTGCTAATTATATATAAGAGAGATACTTGTGTTTTTTGGATGATAACAAATGAGGAATGAGCTCGGTATTTATAGGCTAAATTCTAAACAAAAAAGGTGTTAAAATAATATGGTGATTATAAAAAAAAACTTCCACTAATCACCACCCCAATTCACCATTAATCACCGCCCCAATTCTTAAATCACCGCCCCAATTCACCGCCCCAACAATCTCCCACTTGAAGATTTGATTAGGGACTAATCAGATCTTCACACCATTCTTTCTACCTCGCCCTTCATGTTGCTTACGTTTTCACCAGACCACACGAGGACCGACACTGAACAAACTTGTCAGCATTAACACTTTTCGTCATGAAATCAGCTATGTTATCTTTAGTGTGAACCTTCTGCACATCCACAGTACCCTCCTCGACTTTCTCACGAACAAAGTGATATTGCACCCGAATATGCTTTGTCTTGGAATGAAACGCTGGATTCCTTGCAAGATGCAACACACCCTGACTGTCACAGAATAGAGAAATACTCTCTAGTTTGTGGCCGAGTTCCTCCAGAACCATTTTCAGCCAAATCGCCTCTTTACTGGCCTGCGTAGCTGCCACATATTCAGCCTCCGTTGTTGATGTTGCAACAACTGACTGTAACTTTGAAACCCAACTCACTGCACCTCCAGCAAGAGTAAACACATATCCTGCCGTTGACTTGCTTTTGTCAAGATCACCTGCATAGTCAGAATCAACATAGCCCTTGATTGTAAAACCTGATCCTCCATAACATAATGCAACATCTGAGGTTCCCTGAACGTATCTCGGAACTCTCTTTACTGTACTCCAATGCTCTCTTCTCGGATCTGCCATGTATCGACTAACCACTCCCATTGCATGTGCAATGCCTGGTCTAGTACATATCATAGCAAACATTAGACTTCCCACTGCTGATGCATACGGTACTTGAGACATCTCCTTCCTCTCTTCTTCACTGCTAGGACACAAACTTGAGGATAACTTGAAATTAACAGGAAGAGGGGTAGAGATTGGCTTACAATTTTGCATACTGAACCGCCGCAAAATCTTTAATAGATAGTTCCTCTGAGAAAGCCAAATCTTCCTGCTATTTCTGTCTCGGTGGATTTGTATCCCTAGAATCTTGTTTATCGGTCCTAAGTCCTTCATTTCAAATTCCCTAGCCATTTCAGCCTTCAGTTCTTCAATATGAGCTTTGTTGGGGCCTGAAACCAACATGTCGTCAACATACAACAGCAAAATAACAAAGTCATCACCAGATATCTTGAAATATGCACAAGGATCTGCATTCAGTCTGTTGTATCCAAGGCTCATTATGAATGAATCAAATCTTTTGTACCAACACCTCAGTGCCTGTTTGAGACCGTACAAAGATTTGGTCAACCTGCAAACCAAGTTCTTCTTTTCTTTTTCATAAATCCTTCTGGTTGGAGCATGTAAATTTCTTCTTCGAGATCACCATGAAGAAAAGACGTCTTTAAATCTAATTGTTCAAGATGTAAATCAAATGTAGCGCACATCGCCAGAACCACCTGCACAGTTGTCATCCAAACCACCGGGGAAAATATTTCGTTGAAATCAATCCCTTCCTTCTGAGCATATCCTTTCACCAAAAATCGTGCACGATACCTCTCCACTTGGTCATCACTGTTACGTTTGATTTTGTACACCCATTTGTTGCCAATGGGTTTCCTCCCTTGTGGTAGAGACACAAGTTCCCACGTCTTATTCTTATGGAGTGCTTCGATTTCCTCCTGCATGGCTGCCATCCACTGAGCTGCATCTGAACTACTCATTGCTTCCTAGAGAGTTGATGGCTCCCCGTCCTCAGTTAAAAGACAGTACGCAACATTGTTCTCCATTGAAAAGTCTGTGTGCCAGCCTGGTGGTCTCTTAACACGTGTTGATCGACGTATCCCCGAGACTCCAGACTCCGTTGTCTCCTGAAGTTCATGCTCTGGTTCAGCAGGACCCTCCTGCTCTGCATCCTTCTCGACTACTATTGTCGTAGTTTCTAGATCTTCCCCTGTACTGCTATCATTTCCTTTCTTATCTTCCGTGAAGATAACATCCCTGCTTACACCAATCTTGTGGGCAGTGGGGTCCCACAAACGATACCCCTTCACTCCTTTAGCATACCCTAAGAACAAACACTTCTTGGATTTTGGGTCCAGCTTTGTTTTCTCTTGAGTATTGAACATAACATAAGCGGGAGTCCCAAATATATGGAGATTAGAATAATCAACTGGTTTACCTGTCCACACCTCCATTGGTGTTTTCAGTCCCAATGCTGTTGACGGAGATCGGTTCACCACATAACAGGCGGTATTGACTGCTTCTGCCCAGAACGACTTTTCTAAGCATGTTGCCTGCATCATGGATCTTGTTTTATCCAACAAGGTTCTATTCATCCGCTCTGCCACTCCATTCTGCTGTGGAGTATACGCCGTAGTAAACTGCCTCTTAATCCCAGCATCTTTACAGAAGTCTTCAAACTCCTTGTCAGTATATTCCCCTCCATTGTCAGATCTCAGGCACTTGATCTTTTTCCCAGATTCAAGTTCCACCAGCGCTTTGTACGTCTTGAACACCGAGAACACCTCTGCCTTACTCTTGATCATGTACACCCAACATCTCCTGGAATAATCATCTATAAAAGACACAAAATACTTTGCACCTCCCAGGGATAGTACTGGTGCTTGCCACACGTCAGAGTGAATCAATTCTAGAATGACTTTACTTTTAGAATCTGAACTATGAAACTTTATACGATGTTGCTTGCCAACAACACAATGCTCACAAAAAGCTAATGATACCTTTGTGAGGCCCGTAAGTAGTTTCTTCTCTGCAAGAACCTTCATGCCTTGTTCCGACATATGCCCGAGCCGCTGATGCCAAATCATTGATGATTTCTCAATCGACTCAGATGAAGCCATTGACGCTTCTCCCACTTGCAGAGCCCTCCCCTATACCATGTATAAGTTTCCGGCAATCTTGTCCGCCTTCATCAGTACAAGCGCACCCCTTTTAACTTTCATGATCTTGTTTCGCGACCCAATCTCACAACCAAGATCATCGAGTTGTCCATAAGACAACAAATTCTTGCATAATCCCTCCACGTGTCGGACATCTCGAATGGTCCGAACAATCCCGTCAGGCATCTCCAGCTTGATCGTACCGATGGCTGCTACAGTAACACCACGTCACTGCCACCTATTAAGAAAATAATCTTTAAACATTTTGGTAGTTAATTGTATAAAAATCCCCGGACTTACTTCTTATTATAATTTTCTAGAAAAAAAAGAACTTCCTTATAATTTCTCTTCGGTGGTTAATTGCAACAGAACACCCCAGACTTATTTTTTATTATAATTTTTTTGAATATTTTTTTGCTTCTAATTTCTCTTTGGTGGTTAATTGAAACAGAACACCCCGTGAGTTTCTCTTCCGGCGATCCTTCATTTCCGATCTCACTTTCTCCGTCTATTATACAAAACAAATACAACACTCAATCAAATGATAAAGAATAAAATTACGAATTTATTCATTAATAGGAGACAGATGAAATGAGAACAGTACACTTCACATACGTGTTGAGCGACGAATCGATCGATGTCTAACTGCTGTTGCTGGATTTGATGTGAAATATATTCGCCGAGAAAATGCAATGTGCTAGCACTAATTCAGACTCGGTAACGACGAGAGTAGAATCGGATTGATTAGATCTCTCGAGCGCTTCCTCGAAACTGCAAGAACAACGTACGTCAGTCCACTATCGGATTTCATCGCGGAAGCTTTCAACAACGGCAGCGTCGTAAAATCAGTCACCGCCGTACCGTACATCGGAAACACATTCTCTGTTGCTGGCGGAGGAGGAATCAGACCATATCCAATCAGAACGCCGAACACATTCCCGTTGTTGCCATCAACAACACCGTTGATCATCATTTCTCTGCGTTTTCACCACATCAAACAAACAAAACAAACATCAGAATCATATTAAAGCACCAAAAAATAAAACGATGATGAGAGAAAGAAAATAAAGGAAAAATTTCAAATACCTATTGCAAGGATTGAAATGCCGAGCTTCAACGGCCATTACTCAGTTTTCTTCTCGTTCTGAATCTCTGTTGTATATATAATATACACACTGGTGCTTATATATATAGATATAATATATATGGTTAGAGGACATAAGAGGGTATTGAGCGGAGAGTGAGAGGTGGTGGAGAAAAGAAAAATGAGAGGAAAATGTGAAGACCGTTGGTTTATTTTGTTTTGGCCCAAAAGCCCCAAACAATAGCCCAATTCTCTTTATGCCCTAATGTAGTCTTGTGAACCCTTATCTTCCAAGAAAAGCTTCTTTGTGTTAGCCACCATTATTCCTATCTTAGTAAGGCTCTCTTCATCTTTGTGGATTTTCTTTTTGTGTGTGTGAGAGATATCTACTTTGTGTAGTGAACTACTTAGTGTGGGCTCTTTAGTTGGTGTAGACCTTGTGGTCTTGGTGGTGCACTTAAGAGGAGCGGGAAACCGAGTCGAGGTTTCTGAGCCGAAACGAGAAAGGAACGAACACCCAACAGTGGTATCAGAGAAGTAGGGTCATTTTTTCGTCATTAGTTCGTCGCTCCGCCGCTGCCACCACGTCAACGCCGTTGTGCCGCAACGTCACTGCCATGTCGTCGCTGGACAACCCCTTCTGCTTCTGCTCCACGCACTCCGATTGCGCATAGGTAAGTCGAGATTCCTTTTGTGGGATCCCGTTCAGGTAAATTGGCTTAAACTCCCCTTGGTACCGGTGTGATTCTGATTTTACATTAGCGATTTAATTTTCAGCATTGTTGATCCCGGTGTGAGTCCGGTTGTATGTATTAGCCCTGGTGTGAGTCCGGTTGTGTGTCTTGGCTCCGGTGTGATTCCGATTGTGTGCCTAGTTTCTTGTCTACTTTTACGTGAGTTATTTGTTGTCATGTCTTCCTCTATGAGTCACTATAGTATGACCCCATTTAGTGGAAAAGGTGATTTTGATATTTGGAAGCAAAAGATTAAATGTGTTTTAATCCAACAAAAAGCTTTTAGAGCTATGACTGAAAAGTACTTAGAAACTGAAGACAATGCTAAAATTGTTGAATTAAATGAGATGGCGTGTTCCACTATTTACTTGAACTTATCTGACTCTGTGATTAGAAAAGTTGGTATGTTGGAGTCTGCCAGAGTGCTCTGGGATAAACTTGATAGCTTGTTTACGGATACTTCTTTGCCTGAAAAGTTGTTCTTACTTGAAAAATTATTTCGTTTTAAATTGGATTTACACAAATATATTGAGAATCTTGATGTGTTTAATAAGCTTATTCAATATATCAAACAAGCTGGTGATAAACATATAGATGATTATACTTCTATTGTGTTGTTCAATGTTATTCCTGATTCTTATAATGATGTGAAATCTGCTATTAAGTATGGTAGAGATGACATTACTCTTGACATTGTTGTGAATGGTTTGAGAAGTAAAAAACTTGTTTTGAAGCATTCTAGGGGTGGGAATAGTTAGTCTAAAGATTCTGGTGAGGTTATGCATATGAGGGGGAGATCTCAGAATAGATTTCAAAACCAAAAGCATGATAACAATAGTAAGAAAACTAATGGTCAAGGAAAGAAGAGGTATAAGTCCAAGAATAGAAGTTGTTATAATTGTGGTGATTCTGGACACTTTATCAAGGATTGCCCTAATCCCAAGAAGAATCAGCATGCTAATGTGGCTATTGATTTGGGTGATGTTTTTATGATGTGTGATCATGTGAATTCCGTTTCTGGTTCTTTACCTGAACATGAGTGGTTAATTGACTCTGGATGTTCCTTCCATATATCTCATTTTTGAAATTTATTTTCTAGTTATAAAAAGTTTAGCATGGCGTTGTGTCCTTAGCAAATAAAAAGATATGCAATTTTTAGAAATTGGTGATATATGTCTTAAATTTTCTTGTGGCTCTGTGTATACCTTGAAAAATGTGAGACATGTGCCTGATATATGCTTTAACCTGATATCTGCTTCTGCTCTTGAGGATGATGGTTTGGAGGGAACGTGGGGAAAAGGGGTTATGAAAATCTTAAAAAAATCACTTATTTTGTTTAAGGCTGAAAGGAGAATTAGCTTGTATGTTTGTTGTCCTAAGCCTGTTTCTGACTTTGTGAATGCTGTGAAAGATGATAAATCTGTGTTATGGCATAATAGGCTTGGGCATATGAGTAATAAAGGCCTTAATATTTTGCGCAGAGGTGGTCATTTTGGTAATGATAATGTGTCCTCTGTGCCTTTCTGTGAATCATGCGTTTTGGGTAAACAACATAAGGTTTCTTTCCATGTTTCCTCTTACCCCAATCAGTTTAAGTGTACTGATGTGCTTGAATATGTTCATGCTGATGTGTGGGGTCCTGCTAGTGTGTCTACTCATGGTGGTAAAAAGTATTTTATGTCCTTGATTGATGATTTTTCTACAAAAGTTTGGGTTTGTTTGTTGAAGCAAAAATTTGATGTTTTTAATGAGTTTAAAAACTAGAAAACTTTGGTGGAAAATCAAACTGGGAAGAAATAAAGATGCTTAGAACTGATAATGGACTTGAATTCTGTAATAAGGAACTTGATCAAGTATGTGCTTTATGTGGTATTAAGCGTCACAAAACTGTTCCTTATACTCCTCAGCAAAATGGTGTTGCTGAGAGGATGAACATAACACTTCTAGAGAAAGTGAGGAGTTTGTTGTCCTCATGTGGGCTCTCTAAGAAGTTTTGGGGTGAAGTCGTGTGTGCTGCTACCTATTTGATTAATAGGTCACCATCTGTCCCTTTGGGAGGGAAATGCCCAAAAATGGTTTTCACGGGAAAACCACTTGATTTGTCTAATTTGAGAGTATTTGGCTTAGTGCTTATGTGCATCAAAGTGGTGATAAACTTGAACATAGGTCTAAGAAATGTGTTTTCTTAGGGTATCCTATGGGGTTAAAGGCTATAGATTGTGGAATAGAAGTGAACCTGGTTTTAAAGTTGTGATAAGTAGAGATGTGATATTCAATGAGGGTGAATTTTCATGCTTGCCTGTGTCTTTGCCTGGTGTTGCTAATTCTGAATCTGATACTGCTTCTTTTGAGGTGGAGTATGTGCCTAGTGTTTCTAAACCTGTTCAGCCTGTTGAATGTGATAATACTCTTGAGATGCATGATAATCTGAGTGATTTGCATGTTAACAATCAAGATGGGACCACCTCAAGTGAGGTGGAGCATGTGTTAGCATGATGATATGCATTTGTTGCATAATGAGCATGATTTGCATAATGGCCATGTTGAGCATGGGTTACACGATGATAATTTGTTGCATAATGAGGTTGATGGGCATGTTGTGCATGATGAAATTAGTGTTCAAGAGTATCAACTCATTATGGATAGAGGTAAAAGGAACATTATGAAAAAGGCTAATAGAATGTCTGACTTTGCTTTCAATTCGTTTGAAATGTCTGTATTTGCCTTTAGTGTGTTTGAATCTCTTGCTTGCAATGAACCGAGGACTTATCGTGAAGCCTTAGAATCTAAACAATGTGATAAATGGCTTAGTGATATGAAAAGTGAGATGAAATCCTTGCATGTTAACCAAACTTGGATACTTGTCCCCAAACCTGCTAAGTGCTCTGTTGTGAAATGTAAATGGTTATTTAAAGTGAAGGAGGAATCTCAAAATGTTAGATTTAAGGCTAGGCTTGTTGCTAAAAGATTTACTCAAAATGAGGGAATCGATTATGCTGAAATATTTGCTCTTGTGGTCAAATTCACTACTGTTAGAATTATGCTTGCTTTAGTTGCTCATTTTGATTGGGAAATGACACAAATGGATGTGACTGCTGCTTTCTTGCATGGTGATCGTGACAAGAAGATTTATATGAAACAACCCAGGGGATTTTTGGATCCTAAGAAGCCTGATTGTGTCTGTTTGTTGAAGAAGGCTCTCTATGACCTTAAACAGTCACCTAGGCAATGTAACATTTTGTTTGACAAATGCATGCAGTCTTTGAGTTTTGTCAATAGTGCTTATGATCATTGCTTTTATTTTAAGAATACTGCTTTTGTGCATGTGTTTCTATTAATCTATGTGGATGATATGCTGATTATCAGTCCGTGCCTTAAGTCTATTGTGCATGTGCAACAATGTCTTTGTGAAAATTTTGCTATGAAAGACTTGGGTGATGCTAAAAGAATTTTAGGCATCAATATTGTGAGGAATAGGAAGAAATCTACTCTTGTGTTAAACCAGATTCATATGTTGAAAAGGTTTTGAGTAAATTTAACATGTCTTCTGCTAAGCCTGAGAATGTACCGCTTGCTTCTCACTTTGTGTTAAGTAAGGATCAATCTCTAAAGATTGATTTTGAAATTGAGAAAATGAAGAGTGTGCCATATGCTAGTGCTATAGGTTCTGTCATGTACTTGATGGTTAGTTCTAGACCTGACATTGCTTATTCTGTGAGTTGCTTGAGTAGATACATGTCTAATCATGGTATGCCTAATTGGATTGTTTTGAAATGGCTTCTAAGCTATCTGAAATCATCTGCGAATTTTGGTTTGACTTTTTCGAAGTGCCCTGATGGTGTGAAGCTTGTTGGCTATGTGGATTCTAATTATGCAAATGATAGGGATAATAGAAAGTCTACTACTTCCTATGTGCTTACCTTTTATGGTGCTTGCATAAGTTGAAAATCTCAATTACAACCTATTGTTGCTTTGTCTACTACTGAGTCTGAGTATGTAGCTGCTACTGAAGCTTTCAAAGAAGCTCTTTGGTTAAAGCGTCTTGTGTCTGAAATTGGTTTTCTAAAACAAGATGTGGTTTTATTTTCTGATAGCCAATCTGCTATTCAACTGTGTAAGAATCAAATGTTTCATGATAGAACTAAACGTTAGGTTCCACTTTATTCGAGACATAGTTGAGAAAGGGCTTGTTAAGTTGAACAAAATTTCTTCTGAGTTTAATCCTTTTGATATGGGAACTAAGTGTTTGCCTGTTGAGAAGCTTACTTCGTGTTTAAGGATTTTAAACTTTTGTGAGGGATGATTTGCGTGCTATGTGCTATATCTGTTAGTTGCATGTTATGTGCTTGCCTAGGTGGTGATTATATATTTGGACATGTGTGGTCAGGACTTTACTTTGGTATCCTGCATTGTCACTTGCATTTTCTTAGTGAACTTGCAGGTGCCCCGGCGATGATGAGTCCTCCGGTTCCGCGTACTTAGTGCACCTTCTTGGGCCAAAGGTGGAGATTGTTGGTTTATTTTGTGTTGGCCAAAAAGCCCCAAACAATAGCCCAATTCCCTATATACCCTAATGTAGTCTTGTGAACCATTATCTTCAAAGACAAGCTTCTTTGTGTTAGCCACCATTATTCCTATCTTAGTGAGAGAAATATTGGAGTGAGAGAGAAGAGAGAGAAGAGAGTCTTTGTGGGTACTCTTCATCTTTGTGGGTTTTCTTCTGCCCCGACTTCACCTAAACACTTTGTGTGTGTGTGAGATATCTACTTTGTGTAGTGAGCTACTTAGAGTGGGCTCTTTAGTTGGTGTAGACCTTGTGGTCTTGGTGGTGCACTTAAGAGGAGCGGAAAATCGAGTCAAGGATTTCTGAGCCGGAACGAGAAAGGAACGAACACCCAACATATAAAAAGGTGAGCATGCAAGATATATGTATGCAAATGGGTAGGGATTTATTTATTTGGGTGTTTCTTTTTTAACTTTAAAGATAAGAGAAAATAAAAAGTTGTTTGTTTGAGAGTATTTAAAGCATTGGTAGAGATAAAAAAGGTAAAACTCAAGAAAGAAATAGGTATTTGTTGAGGTAGATTTGGCTTGATTTGCAGATTATGTGAAGTACCGAAGAGAAATTTCAAAATAATTATAAGCAAAAAAAACAAAATCAAAAAAATTAATAAGAAATAAGTGTGGGGTATGTTCTGTTGCAATTAACCACCGAAGAGAAATTATAAGGATTTTTCTTTTTCAGAAAAATTATAATAAGAAATAAGTCCGGGGGTTTTTATGCAATTAACCACCAAAATGTTTAAAGAATATTTTTTAATAGGTGGCAGTGACGTGGCATTACTGTAGCAGCCACGTCACGCTCGCATGTGCCGAGGCAGAAAAAAGTCCGTCAGGCATATTTTGTCACAAATTTAAAAGATAACGAACATCTAATTAATTATGAGAGTTATCGGGCAATAGTGAAGAATAGAAAAAGTTAACGGGTAGAAAATTGTATTCGCCCATCTAGAAACATTTGCTTTGAATCTTTATTGTTATTTTAGAGTTTTTTTTTTATCAAATGTTATTTTAGAGTTAAGTTAGTAAGGTAATCTCCATAGGGATAAATGCATTAAACCCCCTGAACTATGCACGTTTTTGCGTTTTCGTCCTTAAACTAATTTAATAAGCGTTTTCCCCCCCTAAACTATGCACGTCTGTGCGATTTGCCCCCTGGCCGGGTTTTCAGCCATTTCCGGCCATTCTTGGCCGGAATTTTTCCCCTTACCCAACACATATGTGTTGTACTAGATGTATATTAGTTGTTGATGACCAAAAAAAGGTGAAAAAACACCTCGAACGGGGCATATTCCGGCCAAAACGAAATCACATTTTGGCCGGAATATGCCCGGTTCGAGGTATTTTTTCGCCTTTTTTTTGTCATCAACTATCATTATACATCTAGTACAACACATATGAGTCGGGTAGAGAGGAATATTCCGGCTAAAAATGGCCGGAAATGGCCGAAAACCCGGCCAGGGGGCAAATCGCACAGACGTGCATAGTTTAGGGGGAAAACGCTTATTAAATTAGTTTAAGGACGAAAACGCAAAAACGTGCATAGTTCAGGGGGTTTAATGCATTTATCCCATCTCCATATTATTTTTACTTTTAATAAATGTATGTGTACAAAATGCAGCTAGTGAACGTATTATAAGCAGGATGTCTCGCCCTAGTCATCATGTCATGTCCGTCTGTACCCTTAACACAATTCACACAGCTTTCTCAGGTACTCATATTTATTTTTTACTTGAAATCAATTCTTCTTTATTACTTAATGAGAGAAAATTTTGCATATTTCTAGTGTGCAACAACTTAACTAAGGTTTTTTTGTTAATTGGTTTTCTCATGCAAACATAGTTATCCCATTGGCTTTCCTAGTTGGACTACAACATTCATAAATCACCTAAAGAATGAGTATACTACACCTATAATGTGATGGTGACTTAAGTATTACATTGAAATATTTTATTTTTATTTTTAACTTTATTTGGTGCTGGACATTCTGGATAATATTTTTTTTTTTAACTCTAAGGACATTCTGGTTCTCCTTAGAGTAAGATCCAATTTTATTCTATAAGTTCCATGATTTATTGTATGGTCTGTTGCAATTTGTGTGTTTAACACCAGTTGATATATCAAGTAAGTGTAACGACAAATTCTTGATCTCTGTAATTAAAAGACAAGAAAAGATTACAAAGTAATTTTAAATAAATTTGAAAGTACAATTGTGGTGCAATCTCTATTAATCCTCTGATTCTTTTCTGCAACAAATAGTCTTCAAATTTGGTTGACTTGACAACGAATTTGAACGTTAATCCAAGGGCTTTGAGCTTGATCTTGAATTGACGATCTACTTGACTTGATTTGGTGACGAACAATTTAATCTTCGTCTTGAAATTGTTGAATATCAATCTTCTTTTGAGGAATCTTGATCTTCAAAGTACTTGGATATTTGGCAAACGTTGATTCGAGGGCTTGACGGCTTGATCTCGGATTAAACGGAAACCTGATTTGGAATTTGAATTCGAAGGTTGATGAAGATTGGTATGATCTTCGTCTTCAGTTCTTCGAATTTTTTTGGGTTTTGATCTTCTTGAATGGACTTCAATCTTCAAAAACGGTTTTCCGAGGGTCTTACGACTTGATCTCGGATTAAACGGATTTTTGACTTGAAAATGAATGAAGAACGGTATGGACTTGGTTTCGGATTTGTTGAACCTTTTGGAGTTTGATCTTCCTCGGCAGAAGTGCACTCTTCAAAAATGGTTTTTGGATGGAATTAAGACTTGACGGCGGATTGAAAGGAGTCATTTACGAAGAACACCTTGAAGATTGTTGAAGAATGTCTGGAATGCCGCGAAGAACGCTTGAAGATGGATGAATTTGGTGGAACGAAAAACTTAGAGCTTTTCCCTCTTCAACTTGTGAATATTTTGTGTGTGTTTTTTTCTTCTTCAAGACCACCTCTATTTATAGTTGTGGAGTGAATCTCAATTAGAATCTCCTGATGAGATGAACGGTTGTGATCGCGTCTACAATTCCTTGATATGGAAGACTTGATCTAAGATAATCTTCTTTCCATCTCTTGAAGATTGAGACTTGGAGGAGAAGACTTTCCAGGTCTTGAGATTTGATGAGCAATTATTTCCTTGTCTTAAGATTTAATTAATATATTTATTTTAATCCCTCAAAATATTAAGACTAAATAAAATATATTTTGTATTTCTTGCATCTTAAGAATTACCATCATTTAATTTAATTAGACACAAAATTAATGTGTCTACAGTAAGTGCGGCAACATATGTTCTTTAATATTGATTTCAGGAAAACGAATGTTTTAAGCATATATAAAGTATGCATACATCAAAAGAAATTGTCTCTGTTAGTCATTGGTCCTTACCTTTGATGAGGTTTACATTCATTAACGTCTTCAACTTAATTTTGTTAAGCTAGCATGAATAGGAGTACTAATCTAGCTTCTAATTAATGAAATTTGTGGCACGATCATAAATCAGACAAACTGCAAAACTTTTTAATTAGATTTTTTTTTTATCGACAGTAAGAATTTTATTAAAGAGTACAAAATGTACCTCTACAACCAAAACGGTATTTGGCTACGGAATATTTCGTAGCCAATAACCTATTTTTTTGTTACCAATAGCCATTGGCAACGACCTCCCCTTGCTAATAGTTGTTGGCAACGGTCTCCCGTTAACAATGGCCGTTGCCGAAACCCTTTGCTAATGTCTATTCGCTACAGATGGCCGTATCCAATCGCTATTGGCTACAGAATCTTCCGTAGGCAATAACGAAAGATCAAAATCCCCTTTTCCATTTTCGTAACCTATGGCTATTGTCTACGGGTGTTCCTTTAGTCAATGGTTTTTTTAAAAACAAAATTGCCCGGCTCCTATTGGAGACGGATGTTTCTGTAACATTTGTCGCCAATAATATTCATGTTATTGGCGAGGGAATACATATGTCGCAAATAATATTTAAACTTTCAAATATTATTGTCAACGGATGAATTCGTCGAAAATAATATTCAGAATTAAAAAATATCAATAAATGTAATTTCGAATTTTTTGATTTAAAAAAATCAATTTAAAAAATTTACGAATTAAATAAATGTATTTTATTTTATTTTATTTAATCCAGATTATGGTATTATTTGGTTGTATGAGTAATAATTAAACGAATTAATTAGATTATTAATATAATTATATGTTTGAAGTAATCGTTATATAAAATTACAAGGGTGGAAAAATATAGGAGGAACTGTGAGAGGAATTGGTGGAAGGTGAGAATGGATTTATGATTGGAAGGGTTGAGATATTTATTGAATATGATAGTACTATTGGCTACGGAACGGAACAATGTGTAGTCAATAATCATTGGCTATAGAATATTCTGTAGCCAATACTAATTTGTATTATTATTATTTTTTTAGGTAACTGTCATTGGCTTCAAAAACTTCCGTAGCCAATGAAAATGGCCTAGAGAAACGGTATAACCCGATTGTCTATAAATACTAGGTATTTTGGTGTTGTTCAAAACACAACAATCCTTTTTTTCTTCTCATAGGTACATCTAATTATGGTAGTGCAATGTGTATTTGTTTTGTTTATATTTTTTGATTTATAGTTTGTTAGTTTTATTTTACTAACTATTTTTTCCTTTTCTTTTGCAAATTAAACAGATGCACGTATTCAAATAACCTTGAATCGCTAGCTTTTATTTATCGAGGATTATTGGTGACGCAGACGGTTACGTAGTAAACACCATAGGCAATTACTACAAGAGGTAATTACTTACACTAATACAACTTTTAGATTAATTTGTATGAACTAAGTATAAAACGCTTTGTTTAAACTGTATTAATTAATTTATGTACATTATTAATTGGCTAGATAACTAATGTATTCACATGGAGATAGAATTGGATGTACGATCCCTTAACCAAAAATGGTCATTTGACTCAAAGATTTTTTTATGGGGTTCAAC
This sequence comes from Linaria vulgaris, assembly GCA_948329865.1. Lineage (NCBI taxonomy): Eukaryota > Viridiplantae > Streptophyta > Magnoliopsida > Lamiales > Plantaginaceae > Linaria > Linaria vulgaris. Next base: position 5,632,676 of record OX415250.1, on the reverse strand, counting down.
AATTCGTAAAGTTCGCTTTAGAGACAACAAGTTCGCTAGACCGTTATAATAATCTTATGTGTCCATGTAGAAAATGCGACAATAGAAGTTCATTGCCCAAAGAAGAAGTGGTCGTTCACCTTTGTAGGTGGGGGTTTGTAGCATAGTACCATGCATGGGTAGCTCACGGTGAAAACTAGACTATACGTACGTCGAATTTTATAGGAGAGTTGTCTAGTCGTGCTGTAGAAAATGACGATTATGGAGTTGGGGACGTTAACGTAGATTTGATGAGGAATCTAGTTGAGGATGCTTATGGAGGGGAGTTGCCTGAGGTCAATTATAATGAAGAGCCGAACGGTAATATAAGAGAATTTCACATATTGATGAAACTTTCGGAGACACAGTTGCATATAGAAAAGGATAGGTTGGTGTTGTAGTCGCAATGCAATGGCTCCTAAAGATGAACACTTATTGCATGCTACAATGTATAAGATAAAGAAAATGATGAGTACTTTAGGGCTTGGTTACAAAACAACCGACCTGTGTATAGATAATTGTTTCTTGTTCTACAAAGAGTATGAGAGTGTTAAACACACAAAGTGTCTTGGGTGCGGGAAGGATAGATATGAGACCGATAGAAAGAAACTAGTTTCGAGAAAGAAATTATGGTACTTTCCTTTGGGTCCTTAACTACAAAGGCTTTTCATGACACGATCCATTTCAGACCACATGACGTGGCACCTAAAGTGTAAGGAGTTCAATAACAATGATTCATCCAACACCAGGAGAAGCATGAAACATTTTAATTGGATCCACACTCGATTTGCAGCGGAGACACGTGTTACTGACGGATTCACTCCTTTAGGAATGTCTTCATCTCAATACTTGTGTTGGCCGGTATTCGTAACCGCTTATAATATTCCTCCGAATTTGTGCATGCAACAATAGTATATCTTCTTGAGTTTGATCATATCTGATCCTAAAAGTGCTGGCAAAAACATTGATGTATTGCTACGACCGCTAATAAATGAGTTGAAAGCATCGTGGGAGGTGGGCCTACCAACGTACGACAACTTTCATCGGTAAAATTTCCAAATGCATGCTCATGTGATGTGGCATATTATCGATTTTCTAGCTTACGGGATGTTGTCTCAGTGGAGCACACATGGGAAGTTGTCTTGTCCTTATTGCATGGAGGACACAAAGATGTTTATGTTGAAGCATGAAAAGAAACCCTCATTTTTTGATTGCCACCGCCGTTTTCTATATGACAACTATTATTGTCAATTTGCCAGAGGTGCCTTTTGGATCAAAATTCAAAGGATTCCAGGATTTGGCCGAACATATAATTGGTGTCGTAGGAGTATCTTTTGGGAATAACCATATTGGTCCACAAACCTAATTTAACACAACATGGACGTGATGCTCTGCGAGAAAAAATTATTTGAGAATATCAATAACACATTGATGGACAACTCCGACAAAACAAAAGACAACTTGAATGGTAGGAGAGACTTGGAGGAGGAAACCTATCGCAGTGAGTTAATCTTGATCCCCAGTGAGGGCAACATGGTGTACAAACTGAAGGCTATATATTGTCTTAGTAAGGAACAAAAGATAATGCGTTGGAGTGATTAGCTCAGTTGGATTTTCTAGACGGCTAGGCGTCCAACATATCTAACTGTGTACAGATGCAACAACTGAAGCTAATGGGGGATGAAGAGTGAAGACTGTCACATCTTTATATAAAGGTTGATATTTGTTGCATTTCGTGATTTTATTCCTGATCCAATATGGGGTCCAATTGTGGAGATCAACATCTTCTTTCGTGCTTTGTGTTGCACCGAGATTTGGAGGACAAACATGAAATCACCAGAGAAATCTAGGTGTGATAAAGTAATAATAAAATGGTAGGTATAATAAAATGCACGAATAAAGTAATAAAGTAATAATAAAATGGTAGGTATAGTTACGAACCAAGTATCGTATCCCAATAGAGTGATGGTTGTATGTATGAATCACTTAAATGCAAAAACACTGATTACTATCACTATCCTTTCTATTGTGTTTGCAAAGTAACTATTCAATCTAAACATTCAAGGTCATCAAACACACATCAAGTAAAGCAAATAAATATATTGATAAAATCAGAGTTACTCCCTTACTCTAAACAACAAGTAGGTTAGCTCCTCATAATCATGAGTTCAACAATCAACAAAGAATTAAATATCATAGACAAAGTAAAAAGGTAAAGAAAAGCTTCCCGGATCCGGTGGAACATTGTTGCTTGACTCTCTTCATACTCCATTGTGATATCTTCTTCTTTACTAATTATCTTCTCTCAAACAATGACTCCACTAATCTAGAACAGGTCTTTTGATGGTGTTTTCTCTATGTGACAACTCTTAGGGTTTCTTCTCTCCAAAAGTGGTTATGAAGGTTGTGAGAATTATTGTAAAACATGTATCATAACGGTTGAACGTAGACTCCTATTTATAGTTTTTCTCTCCGCTCTAGGATGCGTTTTAGAGTTTTTAAATTGCGGCCCACTTTTCGTCTGATCGTGCGACCCCAGCGTGATTTGACTCTGACCACGCGCCACCCACGCTACGCGGTGGTGATCGCATTACCTTCTGATTTCTTCCATGCGGTCTCTTGGAGTCTTTTCTTCAATTGCGCTATATTCGGTATTTCCCTTTCTTGTAGTGTCGTAGCGCTTGAACATATCGAAATAGTGTCTCTGGCCAATTGTGATCCAAAACATCTATTTTCTGCCTCGTTTAGCCTTGTTTTGTCTTGACTCCTTGAATATCTAAGAAAACATGAAACAATACTAAAACGAGTAAATGTGTCAACATAAGTATTCAAAAGCATAAGTAAACATATACTTAAATCACCCTAATGAGACGCTTATCACTGACGATATGCAAGCTGGAGAAGATCTTTCCACCAGGGTTTTTTGATTCTATGGAGCACTTGGCGATACACCTCCCATACGAAGCCATGGTTGGTGGCCCAGTCCAATATCATTGGATGTACCCTTTCGAGAGGTAAAATATTATTATGTGCAATTTATAAATGAGATGTTTGAGATATACATTAATTTGGCCTGCAATTCATCTTTAATTGTGTTTTATTATCTTCGTATTCAGAAAATTGGCAAAGAACAAAGCTCGTGTTGAGGGTTCAACAACGAATGCCTTTAAAATGTCAGAAATCAACAATTTGTGTTCTCACTATTTTGAAAAAAGTGTAGAAAAACGATACAATCGACTAAATAAGAATGAAGCTATACTTTATGTGATTTCTCAGGGCAATTATCCATTCCCCATAAGAATGGAGAACCTTTACTTATTGATACATGTGAGCGATGTATTACTGCCAAGGAATTTAAACGTATGGAGTTGTATACACTCTTAAATTGCCCAAATGTTGACGGTTGAGTCAAGTGAGAAATTTAAATTACGTATAGTTTCACAATTATGGATATTTCTTTAATTAAATGCTCATTACTTAGGCAATGTTTCTTTCTATATTTGTTGACAGGTTTTTTGTAGACACATTTTGTCAAAAGCTTAGTGCAAAACAGACTCAGCGCAAACGGAATAATGAGTTTGTACGGTGGTTCAAACAAATAGCCACGTCATGACTCACGTTTCAATGCTCTAATAATGGTCTAGTGCCAACGGTAAATGTGTACGGAGGCTACAAAGTGAATGGTTTCAGATTCTATACTAATTCACATAGTGGTGGACAAGAAACTAACTGTAATGGTGTATATGTGAAGGGCGGCATAGAAGGTGCTACTGAAACGAACTACTTCACCATCAGTCAATCGTTATGTTCAAATGTGTGTGGTTTGATGTCTATCATGGCGTTAGAGTTCATCCGACATACAACTTGGTTGACATTAATCCAAGAAAACTGCTTGCAACAAATGAACCATTTATATTTGCGAACCAAGCACTGCAAGTGTACTACACTCCATACCGTTTGCACAACGTTTGTGATAGAAGAACACAGTGGTGGGCAGTCCACCCTATTCGTGCTAGGCATGTAGTTGACACATCGTCACTGCCCCGGGAGGAAAATGGCACGGCCGACCAATTGCCTGAACTTCTCCAAGATGATGGGTCGACTGAGCCCAATGTATTTGTGATTTGAGTATGTTCGACCTCCGGGGTCAACTAGCAGACGATGAGTTTGAGTTATTTGAGGAACCCACTTTGTACTAGTCACCATAAATATTTTTTACTTAGAATTTTTTTAATGAATTCGAATATCTTTTATGTGTTGGGGTTTATTTGGTTATATATTAACGAATGGATGTTCAAGCAACAATGTAACTTAATTTGGTGAATCATATAATATAACTTGATTTAAGATTAAACTAATAAATTAGAATAGAAGTGTTTGGTGAAACACATAATTATATAACTTGATATAAAATTAAACTAGTAAATTAGAATAGAAGTGTTTGGTGAAACATATAATATAACCTGATTTAAAAGTAAACTAATGAATAAGAATAGAAACACGAATATTAAAATTAAACTTGATTTAATACATTAATATTAAAATTAACTCGAAAATACATAAAATTAAAATTGAGCTAAACAACATGCCGAGAAAAATCCATAGAACCCAAACTAAACATAATAATAAACATTATCTAATATAATGTTATATATCCATTAAACTAACAACTCGGGTCTGTTCCATTATTGTAGGTACGGGGAAAGTTGATTTTGGGATGGTAGTCCTCGACATAATTAGGGTCCCCGGGAAGAGCAACATTGTTGAGAAAATTACAAACCCCTACCTAACCTGAGATTGGTTGACCGATTGAGGGGTGTATCGAGGCACTTGTACCGCTCGGATTTTGACTACTTCCCAAATTATTGTCACGCTCCAACAATCTTCTATCTAACTCAGCTATCTGCCTATTTGAGGCACGCACTAATTCCTACGTCTCTTGCAAAGGTTTGTCATGTGCGGCAATCTTCCCGTTGACTTATTTTTCCTGCCTAGTGGTCCTTATTTAGTCCCCATGGGACACCTTTCCTGATGCAATGCCATGTGTTGCAGCATTAGCACGACAGTCCTTTGTAATTCTTGATTTTCCCGTTTGCTTCTACTACAAACTCTGATCAACTAAGAGTTGTAAACTGGGTAGGGCAGGACCGACCCAGGTCAGGCCAGCATAAGCCTGAACAAAAAGTGGGCCGGTCCGGGTTGACCCAGGATTGAAAGTGGGTCAGTCCGGGCCTAGCTCGCGAACAATATGGGCCGGGCCGAGCTGGGTTTTACACTTTTTTTTTTACAAACCTAGAAATCTATATTGCTCAAAAATACAAACGGACACTTGTATTAATATATGCAAACTTATGTTAGTCACATAAAATGAGGCTTAATCTAACATATAAAATAAATTTAAAACAAGTATTTTGAATTTTAAAAGAAAAATATAAAAAGTAAACTTAAAAACTACTTATAAATATTATGAATATTATTGGTGTTAGAAAATATAAAAAGAAAGGTATATATATGTATATATATATATATGTATGTATGTATGTATATACATATATATATATATATATATATATTGTGAAGCAAAAAAAAAATACATATATATTGGGTGCAGAAATCTCCCCCCTAAAATAGAAAATCAGACCGTTGCAAAAGTGCAACGGTCTAATACAAATAAGCACCATCATTGGTGCCTATTTAATTTGGTCTGAAGGGCCAATTTTTTGGGCCTACATGCCAAATTAAATGCAGCCAATTTTTGGTGCCATAGCCTAGGTTTAATCCTGGGAGATTTTTAAAACTGAAAAAAAATAAAAAAGAAAAATTAGGGGCCTTTCAACCCAGCATAGGACCGGACCAAGCCCGACCAAGACCAGATTTGAGGCCCAATTGGCCCGACATCATATGTGGGCCGAGCTCGGGTTTCAAAATTGGGTTCTGGGTCTTGGCCGATCTGGGCTACGTCCGAGCTGTCCTGGCTAGGCCTGGTCAACCCGGCCCAGTTTACACCTATATATCTACTTTGCTGGCCATGGGGCTTCATTAAGCCCATATTCACTTCTAAGTATGGAATCGTATTTCTCCTACACAATTTTTCAATAAGAATAAATATGTAAAATGACATGTACATCACAAATTTCTTTTATGTAACGATACACTTACCCAATATGCCTTGTCCTCCTCATTCACCCATTGGTCTAATCGTTTGCCCCGTGGACCCTTTTTACCCTAAGTCCACATGTATGACTCGTGATATTTCAATTGTCTATTGAAATACTTATTCTAGAACAATATTTTGAATGACAAATTAATAATATTCTATAATCTATGACTAAATTAGATCACTTCAAAATTAATAATTCTTAGATAACTTACGTGTCTCTGCAAATGCTCCTCGACGCTAAGGAATCCACAAGTGTACGCTGAAATCACAGAGTTGTTGCCCTTGTTGCTCGAGTTCACCTTTCTGTTCTTTGATGCCTTTTCAGATATCACCTTTGTGCTATCTTTCTCCCAATATGGTTTGTATTCTCTCATCAAGGTGTCAGACGTCCAAGAAAAAGGTCGCCCCTTCACAAGCAGGATCATCACACCATTCGTAGTACAACTTCTTGGTCGTAGAAACATTGCGAGAAAATAGTGTTGCTGCAAATATTTTGAATCTAGCAATTAGCATGTCGTCATCATCTTCATCACGCACATGCGTTTCCTTGTAAAGTATTAATAACTCATTAGAATAAATTAATAGTCTAACATAACTTGGTAATTGAAAATGAATAAATTTAAATCAGGTATTATGTACTTGCTTACCCTAAATCTTTTTTCCATAACAATTTTATCATCGGCAGTGACTAGGCTGAAGTTATCCGCCATAATCTGATAACACCATTTGATAGTCGTGCTAATTTTGTTGTTGATTTAGTTTGTTTCATGTGCCCCATCTCCACACTCATTAAACGCGATGAGGTATCTCTTCGAGGGGTATGACTGCGGTTGATCACCTTTCGTTAAACCCCGACAACCACCACGAGATGTACTACCCGCACTTGAACGGAATTTGGAGACGGGTGCCCTCTTGACAAAGATGGCGACATCATCTCCTGATCTTCGTCTTTAGCTTCATCTTCATCTTCGTCTACGTCTACGTCTATGTCTATGTTTTTTTCGTCGTCTTCAGGTTGCACGTCCATCAACCTGTGAGTTATGCGCCTATTTGGAAGCGTGAGAGGAAGGGCCCTCGTCATGGGGAAAATTGATGGAGTCGTTGACAAGCGCCTTCGATTGGTCATCATCATTTGATTTGGAATATTTGTGGCCTCTTGCTCGGCAACATTGTTGCGCTCTTCGGTGGGGGCATTCCTTCCACGGTGAAATGTACCAATTCGCGTTAGATTTTGTAGACTAGCAATAAAATTTCCTTTAGCATTTTTGAAGGCTGTGGGGCGGGATTTTTATAGGCTATAAAGAAAACACTACTATTTAGAAGTGAGAAAGAGACATAATACTTAATTTAGAAGATGGACGAGAATGGATTTATATAAAATTGAGTGGTATTTATAGTGTCATTTTCCTTATATATATTTTATAATTTTTTATTCATTGGCAATGGAAGGTGGCGGGGTAGCCCTCGCCCCTTGCCCGTGGTTATGGGTGACGGTGAGCGCCCGTAGCCCTTGGCTACTCTTTTTTTTTAAAAACATAGAAAAACTCATTGCCTACGGATTGTTCTGTAGCCAATGGCAAAATAGGTATTGGCAACAACGCCCATCGCCAATGGTCATTGCTAATACTCTTTTTTGTTGTAGTGTACCCAAAAGAACGATTACAGTTACAAGATACTATTCAAGGAGATCAATGAAAAATTCATCCAATCGTAAAATGAAAAAGAGAACTCCTGCCTATAGGATTTAATCCACTACCAAGAATTGATTTTCAGGAGATTCATAGCTTTTTGAATATTAATTCGATCCTTCCTAATCTTAGCTTTATTCATCAACATCCATAAGATCCAAATTGCATAAAACCATATCAAACAACATTCCTTCAAGTACCTCTTCTTTCTTAATTGAAGGAAGGACACTCTGGATACACAAGCATTAATTATTTATTTATAAGATAACAGAGAGATTGAGAGAAAAATGATATTTTCTTTCCTTTTTTTATTCTAGGAGAAGAAAATAAATGAAAAAGAAAATTAGTAACAGAAAGCAAACGGTAGAGTGACATCTGTTAACTTTATAGGGGCCCACATAACACGTGTCGTCTTGTAGTTATAGCCACATAGAATGGCACATGCTTTCCTATAGAGGATTTAAAAGATTTCGGCCTGGGCATCAGCTCGTTTTTATGATGAAAAATTAATGAAGAGATTTGTTGTCCTTTTCGAATAACATTAAACGAAGGTCATCTCCGTTTTACCAAACGAATGTCATCTCCGGTTTGACTATCGAAATCAATAGGCGTTTGGTCTGCGAAAGGCAGCTGTCTCCTAGGCCGAGTTCATTTCATGTATAATTCAGATGATTTAGGAAACTATAGCCCCCACCATAGGTTAGAGACTTCACGTGCTATTACGAACTTAGGTTTTAGAATTCAAACGTCAAATAAGTTTCGACTTGGTTGATGATTCGTATTATTATACAAGAATCTCGATTATTTTGAGAAGAGCGGTTGGATGTATTTATAGATTGGGGAAAAGGATATATTAGTGACGAATTTTCTCACTATTATATGTATTTATTAATTGTCACAGTAAATAATATATCCACGTGCATATAAAAATTGGATGTATGATTATATAATACATAAGAATTAGAACCTGCTTGTTAAGCTAGCAAATATCCACTCCTAACTTTCTATTGCCGCGGTAGTCTAGTAAATTATTTTGGTCTTAATCTTTAATTCGTATAAAACATTTGTATTAAATATTTTTTTCCTCATGGGAAACCTAAGTTCTCAAAAGATTTACAATAACACAATGACAGATTTATTTTGGTGATGCAAAAATTTGGATTTAAATGTGTGCTTAAAGCCGAAATCAATCTAGCTAAGACCGATTGTATAGGGACCAACCTATTCTCGCATAATGATTTACGAACCGGAAATGAACCTTCTTACTTATATTTTTCTTAAGGACCCTATCAATCTCTTTTCGTGTGGCGCCCTCCTTCGACTTAGATAAATCCCCAATTACCTTACAAGCAGCTTCATCGTCAAGATCATCCGCTTAAATTTTAGGTTCGCTCCTGAGCTGCGCATTAATCTGTAAGCAAATAATTTCCAACGATCTATTAGCCTATCGAAACAGCAAATAATTATCATTCCTCAGTTAACAAAACAGACTCTTCCTCATTACAAACACCAAAATTTCATACACAGAAACGAGGACAAGGATCAACAGTGAGTATATGCTTTTCAAACGACGCCTCATGGAACGAAATATGTATCCAAAATCTTGAATATGTGGAAAAGAGAACGATTTACATGATTAGTTATCATGCGCATCACAAGAAACTTCCCTTGATCATGCCAAGAAAGATCCATAAAGAGGAAGCATACAACTGCACATCAACTTTTACACACATAAAAAAATCAAGACTTGCGAACATGGAGTTCCTATACGCATACATACAGTTGAGTTTCCCTATATAGCAAACACGTGACCTGGACCATGAACCAGAGCAAAACTTAAAGTCTGGTGTTCTATAAAAGCCCCACATATAAGCATATACCAGAGTTGTATTTCTACGTGACGAGCTACGCCACTACAAAAAAAATCGTCTATTGTAACAATTTGTTGTAACGAAAAATAAATTTGTCACATGAGTAAATGCTATTGTGATGAAAATAAAAGTCGTGGCATTAGTGAAACGTACTGTGACAAGAAAGGCATGTTGGATCATTTATCCAATAATGTTGGATCGTTAATCCAATGTTGGGCTCATATGTTAATAATTATGTGATACAATATGTCATTAATAATAAGCCCGATAAAAGTGATCTAAAGTTCGGTAAAACTATGGGCTTAATGTATCTAATAGGGTGTGGGCCTTTAATGGGTAGAGACTGTTGTAACTTGTGCTTACGATGATGGGCCGAAGCCCAAGTTACGGAATTAGGGCACCAGGGTTTTGGTGACTTAATATATAAAGGTGGTCATGGTCCCCAAATCACACGAGTCACTTTCTATACTACATCCCATCGATAGTTAGATCCAGGGAGAACTAAAGGAACTCTCAAGGGATTCGTGCTGATTTGGAAGACCAACCACACGACGTTTCGCAAGCAATTAATCATACGGTGTAAGGTACGCTTCCGCAATCCAGTTATTTGACTTATGTGTTTAATTCTTGATGATTTGACATGAACGCTCTTGGGTTTCGTTTTCGGTCCCAACAAGTGGTATCAGAGCTACCTCATGTTGAATCATTGGGATTAAAGTTTATAACTTATGTTTCAATGATTAGTTGTTTAACCGTGTTCTCAAATTTAAGGATTTATGTTAATTTAACGTAAAATTTGAGAACGGCTGTATGTGGTGAAATAAATAATAAAGAATATGTTTGATGTGGTTTAACTATGATTCTAAGGTTTCTCAAATCTGATTCGTGATGTTGTTTAATTAGAGGATTGGGTGACTGGGATTACAAATCCTTGTTTTTTGTATAATCAAATTTGAGAACGGATGTGATGGTTTCTTTTTTTTCCCAATTGAATGAATAATTCTGGAAATCTGGATTCTCTTTTAATCTAAATTCATGCTAAGGTATGTTTTGGGTACGATAGAATTTAGTTATTTTCCAGAATTTTATTAAATTTGATTGTTAATCGTATGAATATATGAGCATGAGTTTACTGTTTGGATTTGTTTAATGTTGAGAATTATAAGGTGGAGTAAGAAATCCAATTACGATTTCCTTTTGATTCTGATATCCTGTATTTCCTTAAGAACCTTTAACCGCAAGGAAATTAAGACGATGGATTAGGAATTCTAAGAATCAAAAAATTTCAATGCTTATATGCATAAATATATTTATATAAGGAAATTAAGAAACTTAACTCGGTTTAAGAAACGATTCCGCCGGCGGACGTCTTCCACCGGCGATTAAGAACTTAGGTCACCCGATAAGGATTTACCGCCCGACCACGGCGGAACGGAAAGCGGTTCGCCGCCGCTGTTACAGATAATAAAATATATATAAAAAAAAAAATAAAAAAAAAATTTTATTAGGAAGAGAATTTGCAGCGCCGGATTGAAGAGTTCCGGCGAAGGAGGTACGTCGTCAGTCTTTTGGCAGCGAAAGGACACGCCGGAAAAAGAAGCGGTGTTGCTGACGGGCGCTGCAGTGTTTCTTAAAAAAAAAAAAAAAAAAAAAAAAAAAGGAGGCGGCGGATGTAGTTGTTGGTTGAAGAAGAAAGAAGAAGATGACGAAATTACATATCCGTCCCTACTAAATAAAGAAACTACAATTTTAACCTAAACTTTCTTCAAATTGCAAAACAGTTCCACTAATATTGCAATCAAGTCTTATCAAGTGTAATTTGGCCCCTGCCAATTACCAATCTAGTCCAGAAGTTTCGTAAAATTGCATCCCTCTCCTGTTAATTGCAAATCGTCCCCTGACAATTGCAATTTCTGCCAAGATCTTTTTTCCGAATTGGAATCAAGTCTAGTTATATTGCAATTCCAGTCTTTACATCTTGCAAATTGCAAAGAAGCCCTAATATATTGTAGATAAGTTTCTTATTACTACAAAATAGTCCTAGAAAATTCCAATTCCAAATTGGCCTTTAAGTTTAATAAAATTATATGGCCCAACTATAACTAAAGTTAAAGTATTAAAGTTTTAGCCTTTAATAAAATTAAAGCAAAAGATTAAAAATTTGGGCGTGGGGTTAAGAAACTGGAGCAGGATACAAGTCGAGTTTGACTTGTCCAGTCCCGACTCAGTCAAAGGTCAAAACCTTGACCATTGACTTGTGATTAAAAAGGATAACCTTTTATAGAAGCCCAAATTTTCCGGTGCAATCTTGAATTCTAATATTGGAAAAGTTATATATATTTTTAGATATGTTAATTGAAGCAACATCTCGCAAAAGTGAGCTCTCTTGTGGAAATTAATTTATTTGAAAATATAAATGGTAATGTGCATGTAACTTATGTGAATGTCCATCGGCCAAAAGGAAGATCGATGTTTGTCAGAATTGCATGCATACTTGCAGAATTAAACTTGTGATGATTACACGGTTTTGCATGTGAACATAATATCGGCCAAAGGTAGAGTTATGTTCGACATTTATTGTCGAAGTTTAATTACTGCTTCAAGATACCACTTACAAGTTAACATTTGGTCAAAGATAAAATGTTAATGGAGTTCCGGTATCTTGAGATGGGAATTACCAATACTTGAATTTGATTTTGCTTCAAGGTTAATGTGAGCATGTATAAGATCTATTTCGTTGTAGCACATGCTACTTATAATTACCAACATAACTACCAACATAACTACCAACATAAATTCTGTTTCGGTGTTAAAGCACTTCTATTTTTATCATGATACTTCATATTGCGTTAAGGATTACTTCTATACCACATTTTAAGGATACAATTTACCTTTGCAACAAGGGTAATATAAAACTGTGGGAGAAAATGATAAACGCATGTGTAGGATATTCATGAACAAGACAATCTTAGTAACTTTTAGGGGTATTATTTAAAATATATATATATATATATATATATTAAAGTTAAGTTCCTTAAGGATATAAAAATAAAGTTGTCCAGAATGATAAGTCTAAAATATATACATTCTTGACAATTTTAATTTTTTAAATACGTATGAGGAAAGGATGATATTAGGGAGTACATCCGAAATATCCCGTATTACCTTAATACCTAAGGACAAAGCAAAATGCAATCTTACAAAAGCTGCAAATATAGCAACTCAGAAGAAACAACAAAAGCCACCAATTAAATTGGAAAAGAAAAAGTTGTTTCTCATTTGAGTTTTAATCTTAAGGAGAAACAGTGCACTAATTGTCATGTTAGGCTTGCCAAATGGTGTACTTCTTAATTTGATAATTTCACAGATTAAATTAATTTTGGTTACATAGATCCATGTGATGAATAGATTAAGTCGCAGTATATTACATCACTATGTCTATGAAATGTGCTCTAAAATGTCTAAAGTCAAATGATGCTGAAAGATGCATCTATTTGCGTGATGACAATAAGTTCAATTTGAGGCAATAAATGAAATTTAATTTACTATGAAAGAACTATTTTCAAGGTTTATTTTGGTAAAGTCTTTCTATTTCGTCTTTCGGGAGAAAATCATTACCTTTTAAATAAATTAAGACATTTCTTGATTTATCAAGTTACTAAAGAAAATTCAGTTTTTATAAAAGTTTTGGCTTTAAAAGTTCTCGAGTTCTTTCTACAGTTGTGATAATCATTTTTTAAAATAATATAATTGCCTCATAAATCTTTTAATATAGTACTTAAGGTACAAAAGTTATATTAATCTGTGAAAATTCAGTCGAGTTATGGTATATGAGATCAAGTCATACCTCCTAAAGGAGAATAAGAACTCATGTTACTATAATTCTCAAACTTTGGGTGTGTTGTTAAAGTTGAGAGTTTACTCAACTTAAGGATCAAAACATTACGTTCATCCAAAATATTAATTTATTTGGTGTATTTAATGTTTCAAGTTCACCCAATATAGTTTGTTAAATTCCTATAGAGAAATGTAATATCATCTTTAGGTACATCATAAAGGGTTAATTCCACAATAATGGTGTCACTTAAAAGATGAAATATGACTATTAAAATTTCTCTAAAGTGAAGCTCTTGAGATTGCAGCCTACATTATATAGAATATTTACTAAAGTACTTACTTGTTTAGAATATCCAATTAAAAGTAAAGTCTTATTGACTTTAAGATCATAATCTGAATTCTATAACGGTAAGTTACTTTAAGTATTCTAAAGAAGTCTAAGTTAAAGTTTTAGATCCCACATTAAAGTCAACTTTTAAGACAAAATAAATGTTTGGGTCTTTGACGATGCGGAGTTTGCGGGGGGAGATAAAGTTGAAGACATTGTCTTTTAGAAGGAATATGTTTGTATTCTTATGGATGTTGAATAGGTCTTGACTTCTTTGTCATTCTATTCAATACTATGCAAGTTAAGACAATGTCAAGGAAACTCCCGTTTAGATAGTACTTTCAAAAGAACAAACTTCAGCATCTCAAGAACCATAACATTAAAGATATACTATGAATTTTACGAGATGAATATGATTACTGCCTCTTAATGGCAACATTGTGAGACAGTATATATAGTGCATCTAGAAAACCTTGTGTCAAAAGACGCATGGATTATGGTTTGCAAGTTTTAAAAATCCATCTGAGTATTTTAGTAAAGTTTTGAATGGTATTTCAAGTTTATCAAGTAATTGTCTCAATTAATTTTGAGATGAATTTAGTAAATATCATAAGGTCCGTGGGAGTAAAACTATAGTGTAATTCCATTGCTTTTGATACTCTTTCTTATAAGAGAATAGTACAATTTAATTAATACCCTAAAAGTTGTTCTTGAGCAAAAGGTAATAAAGAATTTTTCATATGCCTTAGCAATGGAGATTCTTAGTGTGTTCGAATTATAATAAATGTTGGCTAGTTATTTGAGTAAGTCAGAAAAGACCATTAGTAAGCAGCCAAATGAGGCTTATAGTACTTAAAGTATTTTAAAGGATACATGCTTACATGTCGGATGTCAGGTCATTTTGAGATCGTAAAGTATACTGACTCCGATTTAGGTGGATGCCTAAAAGTATGATTTTACATCAAACTATGCTCATCTGCTTGTTATGAGAGTCATTTTAGAAAGAGTACTTAACCGTCTCATATGGTAATTACTTTCATGACAACGGTGTCCATAGTGTGTTATAAGGCGTCCAATTATAAAAGTATGACTGTATACTTTTGTCACGAGGCTGCGTGAAGTGGATAGCGTTGAAACGTGCCACTAAAGTTATTTTGTGACAATAATAAGCAGTTGTACATTCTAACAGTAGGATCTTGATAATGTCAAATTACACAAGACATCATATTCCTAGTTGTTGAATAAAGAGTTAAGAGTAAACAGTCGTCTATAAAGCGCATCAACACAAACTCCATATCGTGGATCCACTAATTAAAGAAGTATCATCCAAAAGGTTTTATGAGCTGGTCGCTCATATGGATGACACATCAGTTAAGGAAATTCAGCTTCTGTGGGAGTTTGTAGGTGTTTTACCATATAGACGCTTTTGGTTAGTCCAGTTTAAGGATTTTAAGGTTGTTTCTGCAGAAATAAAGTTTCAAGTAAAGTTATACTCTGATTTCAGTTTGAGGTTTGATCTCACTAAGGTTTAAGGAGGACTAGTTGGAAACAGGCATGTTATGGTCACGTTACATGAAGTTTCCATGCTACGCATCCACATCATGATCTATGTCATTTAGTTATATTGATATATGTGACCGTTGATGGGTCGAGTCACGATAAATGCGACAAAGACCCCTTCGATTCTATGTTGGTATGATTGATGGACGGGATTGGTTATAGATACATTCAGTAATGACAGTAAAGGAGCTCAATTCGGTTAAGCATAATTATGAAGTTCACATATAGCCCAAGTGGGAGATTGTTGGATCATTTATCCAATAATGTTGGATCGTTAATCCAATGTTGGGCTCATATGTTAATAATTATGTGATACAATATGTCATTAATAATAAGCCCGATAAAAGTGATCTAAAGTTCGGTAAAACTATGGGCTTAATGTATCTAATAGGGTGTGGGCCTTTAATGGGTAGAGACTGTTGTAACTTGTGCTTACGATGATGGGCCGAAGCCCAAGTTACGGAATTAGGGCACCAGGGTTTTGGTGACTTAATATATAAAGGTGGTCATGGTCCCCAAATCACACGAGTCACTTTCTATACTATATCCCATCGATAGTTAGATCCAGGGAGAACTAAAGGAACTCTCAAGGGATTCGTGCTGATTTGGAAGACCAACCACACGACGTTTCGCAAGCAATTAATCATACGGTGTAAGGTACGCTTCCGCAATCCAGTTATTTGACTTATGTGTTTAATTCTTGATGATTTGACATGAACGCTCTTGGGTTTCGTTTTCGGTCCCAACAAGGCAAATTCGTCGTGTAAAACATATGCTTTTGTGGTGAAATGTGATTTCGTCACAACACTTTAACATTATTGCGATGAAAGGCAATTGTGACGACCGAGCTCCACGAGCCATGCTCCGATCCGAGTTGGTTCAGTGGTGGCCAACCACGTTACCCAATCCAGACTAAAGCACAACTCATAGGAAGGGGTCTCACTTATTCAGGATCAAAACCATACACGTTTTATAAATTATATTTTGATATATACAGCGGAAGTCTTGGTATTATAAATAATGTGACTATTTTAATGGTTATGCACTATTGACAAAACATGAATATTCTAAAATGCACGTTTGAACAATTATTCACTTGGTCCATGCCGCCATGTTGATTTTATCCTGATGATGGACAGAAGAAACGAGGAATAAGTCTTTAATGACTTAGTGAGATTCATATAAAAGAACTGGTAATGCAAGAATTAACTGTGACCTACTGGATACATTTCGGGAGTGATCTTACCGGTAGAAACATTTCAACTAGAAAATTTGATGTAGCAATGGTACTGGAGTTTTAATAGAATAGTTAATGAACTTGTGCTTAACAGTAAACAAATCCAGCCTTATAACTTTTTATATTCTACCTTATACCTCCCGACGAGTAGCGACCTTGCAAACAATCAAGAGACATGATCGAGTACATGTCTATCCAGCACGCGGGTTACATCCAACTCCTGACTGCAAGCGGCGCCTAGATAGATGGGTATCAAGCGAAATTACTTAAATCGATAGTCCTTATTGCCCGACAGTAACTCGACTCAATCCCTGGGCCCAATTTACCAAAGACGTCACAATGGGTATAATAAATAAACAAATAAGCTAGTAAACCGGATAATATTTGTTGCTTCTTGAGCTACATGTCTTGAACATAGTTCATTGCTCTTTGCATAATTTAGGAACCAACAGATGAGATTATAATATTGGAGAATTATCTTGATTATGAATAGATATGATAAATAATAAATGATTGGATATGATTTAACGATGAGTAAGAAAATCATATTATGAGATTAGATGCCAAACAGGATTATGATGAAATATAGGTTGTTCGAGGTTTGGTAACGAAGTAGTGGCTTTTATGTCCAAGTTCTTCAGGGCTGGATGCCAAACGGGGCTAGAACAAATCAAAAATAGAACCTCACCGTAATTCGTACGGGGAATCTTGATGACGTTGATTAGTTCGTCAAACCTTTGGTCGGATATCCAAATGAATTTTGTTTCCAAATATTTTTATGACAACTGATCCCTAACATCACTAGGAACATGCGTACCCGAATGGGAAAGAAAATCCAAACGTTTGCTATGCTAAATAATTCTTGAAAACATAGAACATATTTTTGGATTTTCAGACAGCAGTCTACAGTTTAGGAGTTTCGACCTTCTAAATCACATTATTTGAAAAACATTTCTTCATATGAAAGTTAGAAGAGATCATGAGGAGTATTCGACCGTCGACCTTGATCAAAAAGGATTTGTCTACAATTAGTTATGATTTTTCTAAGGTGCAGGGCCGAATAGATAATTTTATAATAAATCATGTTAAAATACTTTTAATTAAGGTCACACTTTGATTATTTTATAATAAATCACAAAACATTTGAATTTAGTCATGCTATTAAGGATGTCATGGCTTACCTCATCAAAAAGATACCATGGCTTACTTCATTAATTGGTTAATTGTGTATCAAGGCCCTCAATTATTTATAATTAAAATTCAAATAGGTATAATTAGATTTATTTGTTACATACATATTTACTTATGTAATTTTTCTAGGTAATTCAATCAACTTGGTTAATATTTGAAATTAAAATATATGTTTTAGGATTAGAGACCTGTAAATATAATAAAATACTAACTTTTAAGTTTAGAGGCTCAAATGCAAATTTTTCTAAACATTCAGGTTCAAAAATAGAAATTTTTAGAAGCTCAAGGACTAAAGTATAAATTTATTTTCTTCCTAATTTTTGGGGCGTTACACTCCCCCCTCCTTAAAAGAATCTGGTCCCCAGATTCTTACCTGAATTGTTTTGAAGATAAAGTATTACGATCTCACCTCTTCCTTTCTTACTTCATCGGATTTCCTTTAATTAGTGATCCGTCCTAATAAACCTACAACATAAAAACTTTCCCGTCTTTCTAATTTATGTAATCTCAAATTATTAGAACCTATGAAAACTCAATAAACTTATTCCATATATATTTTCGTCTTCTCAAACTTATTGTAAATTACACCCCAAATTATCAATTTTCTCTTTAACCATTGCTTCAAGAAACCTCATATCTTTAATTGAATTAATACTTTGACAATGAACATATCCATAACTTGACTCGCCTCTAACTCAAACTTATAATGTCTTTTCTAAAAGATTATCAATCCACTCTCAACGTGTGAATATCTAATAACCTCAAAATCAGCTAGATAATTATTCGCTTAGGGTTTTAATCCATTCCCTATGTCTCAAATTTATCTTTCACCTTCAAATTGTGAGTCTGGTATCCACTACTTAAATTTAACAAACTTATATCCATTAACTAGACCGGATAGTCAATCTATATTCCAAACTGAATATCTCTTAGTAATTGATACCTAAAAGTCCATCCTTTTTTTCGAACAAGACTAAAGTATCCCAAAAGAGAAGTATTTCTAACCGATGTTTCGATTAATTTTATCCTTAAGGACTAACACTTAACACCATAGGAAGTCGTAAACCTATTTTCTCGGAAGAAGAAAATTAAACTCTTATGATTCTTGTCTAATAATAACGAGAGTTTAGTAGTTTTTTTATTTTGATTAGCTTAATATAATTGTGCAATTCAAGTTTTTGACGTTTCACACATTATAACAACTATATAGGTAAAAGAAGACTACTCAAATAAATGTCTTGTTATCCAAGATGCAATATTTCAATTGAACTTACATAATAGTAGTAAACTCATACCAATGGCAAGAAATACGAAATGTATTGCGAATCCTAAAAATACAATAGCAAATTCAAATGATGTTTCTTCATCATTTAGAAGAAAAATAAAAATAAAAATAACAAAAATTACAACAGAATTACTTGAACCATATGATCCATTTTTGGTAGAGAGAAGTTAGATGAAGATGAGTGTGTGTTTTGTAGTATAAAAATGATGTATTTATAGAAGGAAATATGGCCATTATAGCCGTTTATAACCGTTGGGAGGATTTGTTTTTTAATGGTATAATGATCGGGGCGAAAATTAAGATTAGAAGCATGTGACTTGTTTGTGAAACATATGTGAGTTAAAAAAAGTTTTAACTAACGAACATAATATAGAGTAATTAGACAAATATTTAATATTCTAAAAATTTTGAGTACCAAAAAATTTAATCCAATTTTTTTTGTCGATAAATCATGCTAATTAATATTTTATTTATTTTGAATATATAACTACCAAAAAGAATATGAGTAATTTAATTGTTGCATAACATAGAAGTTTTTGTGATTTATTATTATTGCTGATATTATTATTATTTTGAAAATTTTATATTCAAATGAATAAACCTGGATATCTAGACAAAACACATGAGAAAAATAAGGTAACATAACTTTTCCTTATAAGTAGATGCACATATTTTAAGAATTATGCAAATATTTAGTTTTTCAGTACAAATAAAACTTAAACGGCCTTATCTATACACACACACACACACACACACACACACACATATATATATATATATATATATTTAATTTTAATATGCACAAATAATGGATGATGGGGTACAACGATATAAATGCGTTTTCTTAGATTGGTAAATGTTATATCATCAAAGATGGATTGTAGGGGAAGCTATTCATAAGAGATGGATTGTTAGAGACGCTATTTAATTAATTATCTTTTTTGAAGGTGGTGTATTATTATTGTTTCAAAAGCTTCCTCGGTACGCCTACTATGTTTTCTTATAAATAGCGGTTTTATGATATCGAAAATCACACATTGACACATACCACATTATCAGAGAAAAAAATTGAGATAAAAAATCTTCAACTCGAGAAATAAAATCCATTTGTGTCTTTTGTGTGTCTAGTACAGGAAAAGATCGAAAGTCTCTGGAGGTAGCAAGTAGTTTGGAAAACATATTGGCTGCGAGAAATATTAAGTTGGTGTATAAGGGAGGAAGTTTAGGGTTAATGGTGGTGTGTTGCGACGCGACTAATGCATTTTCAAATAAAGGTAATGTGTTAGGGATCATACCAAAAGCCTTAGCTGACATGAATTCCGATGGTCCAATCTTATGGGAGGAGGTTATAGTACCTAGCTAGCATGCATGAAAGAATAACTAATATGTTGTATAATTATGATGCTTTTATTGCATTACCTGGGGGGTTAGGAACACTGGAAGAAATTTTCTGCATAGCTTCATGGGCACAGTTAAACATGCATCAAAAACCTATAGGGCTCTACAATGTCAATGGTTTCTATGATGGATTGTTGTCTTTTCTAGATCATTGCGTGGAGCAGGAGTTTATGAAGCCGACGGCTCATGAAATTTTCATCACTACGCATACTGCAAATAAATTGATTGACAAACTTAAAGCATATTTACCAAAAGTAGATCCTATTTTGTCACAAATTCAATGGCAAACAAGTAGTGACAATAGTCGTGGTAAGAAACATGCTTTAGATGTAGATACGACACTCCGATTATAACTCTTATGTTGATCATTGTTTGATGTAAGAATATATGTTTTAATCTATATGAATATTTCAGTGAAACATCTTTGAGTGATTAATGCTTGTCCAAATATTTTAACCAATGGCTCTGTTACCATACTATGACGACCGCGCCCCACGAGCCATGCTCCGATCCGAGTTAATTCAGTGGTGGCCAGCCACTTTACCAATCCAGACTAAAGCGCAACTCATATGAAGGGGTCTCACTTGTTCACGATCAAAACCATACACGTTTTAAATTATATTTTGATATATACAGTGGAAGTCTTGGTATTACAAATAATATGACTATTTTAATGGTTATGCACTATTAAAAGCTATTGATGGAAGACGATTAAGAAGAAAAATGGCAGTAGTAAATGCTTCAACCCACAAATATAATGGAGCACCACACTGAAACAACATTGACATACCAAGTTCACGAATGATTCTATGACGACGCTCGACCATACCTGATTGTTCCGGCGTGTGTGGGCAAGAAATTTGATATATAATGCCATGTTGTTGGAAACGAGCAATGAATCTGGAATTAGTAAACTCTCCCCCACCATCAGAATGAAATATTTTGATCTTTTTTTCAAATTGTCGAGCACAATATTTTTCAAATACTAAGTATGCATCAAAAAATTCAGATGTAGCTTTAAGCGGTATTATTCAAGTGTATCGAGAAAAATCGTCAACGATGCATGCATAATATCGATACTTACTAAGCGACAAAACAGGTGAAGGACCCCATAAATCACAATGGGTTTTATTAAAAATAGTAAAACTAGAGTTTTCAGAATGAGAAAAAGGCATTTTACTAAGCTTGCCAAGTTGACAACTATCGCAAATAGATTGCAATTTATTAGACCCTTGAACACGGCTTAATCCTGCGTTTTGAAGAACTCTTAAGGTAGATGCTTGCGGATGTCCTAGTCGTTGGTGTCATTTTCTTTACATATATTTTTTATATTTTTTTGTTCATTGGCAACGGGAGGTGGTCGTAGCCCTCGCCCATTGCCCTTGGCTATGGGCAACGGTCAGCGCCCGTAGCTATTAGCTACTATTTTTTTCCTTTGTCTTTTAAACTGAAAAGCCACTGGCTACGGATTGGTCCATAGCCAATGGCAAAATAGCTATTGGCAAACAAGCCGGTTGCCAATGGCCATTGCTAATACTTTTTTTTGCAGTGTACCCAAAAGAACGATTACAAAATACTATTCAAGCAAATCAATGAGAAATTATTCCAATCAAAAAAGAGAACTCCTGACTATAGGATTTATCCACTGCCAAGACTTGATCCATAGCTTTCTGAATATCAATTCGATCCTTCCTAAACTCAGCTTTATTCATCAACGTCTATAAGATCCAAATTGCATAACACCACATCGAACAACATTCATTCTAGTACCTTTTCTTAGGGCATTCATTCAAGTACCTATTCTTTCATAGTAGAAGAAAGGACAACATGGATACCAAACCAATAATAGCAGTGTGACCAGAAAAGGTAAGAGGCCTTGCAATCGGAAAAAAATATGGTTACTAGATTTTAATTATAAATCTTGACAAAACAGATTGATTGGAATCAAAGAATCGAGAATGTTAGCACAAAAAGAGTGATAAAATCTAATTACATCATTTAATCATATATAAAGTATTAATTATTTATTATAAGATAACAGAGAAATTGAGAGAAAATAGATATTTTCTGTCCTTTTGTTATTCTAGGAGAAGAAAATAAAAGAAAAATAGAATGCGTAACAGAAAGCAAACGGTGAGGTGAAGTCTTAAAAGTTTATAGGGCCCACAGAACACGTGTCGTCTTTGCTATAGAGGATTAGAAGATTTCAGCCTGGGCAAAAGATTTAGAAAGAAAAATTAATGAAGAGATACGTTGTCTAATTCCATCAGGAAAAAAGATGGTTGTCATATTAATTGTGAATCATGTGGGTTGCTCGCTTGTTAAGTTTCTGTCTTCTTCTTTTTTTTGGTTGAATAATAAGTTTATTCTTAGAACATAAAACATTCGCTGAAACACTACATATATCAATATATAATAAAAATGAGACAAAAATATTATATTCCCTAACACATGGTCCCAATTTGCCGCTACAAAATGAAGGTAATTACTATATATAAATTATCCCATAGGAGATGAATAACTTAATATTTTCGTGTTTGTTGATCAACTATCATTTAGGAATTATTAGGAATCTAATATTTACGCAAAATCCAAATGTGAAATAAGTTTAGAAGGATTAAGTTAGTTACCTCATGTCAGATTTAGAAAATTATTATATATATATATTACATTTTATTAAAGTTTAAGTAATATTAAAATATTCAAACTAGTATGTTTGATTTGTGCATAAATTAAAAGGAAAGAAAACGAGAACTTTTTGGAGTAATAAAACTAGAATCCACATTCGATATATTTGCATGTGATTGAATATGATGGGGGATTTAATGTAATTTCCCCAAAGATATTTATACCTTAATTATGCAGCAAGATTCTTTCAATTATATCAATCATATATTATTATTGAGGAATAAATTGTATGAGTCACTTTCTATATCATCTCCCTATATATATACTCCATATCATCGCATTAGAGGATAAATTGTGCAAGCTAATACAAAATATGGCAGCAACACACACTTACCACAATTCCGACGACTCTGACCATTCTGACTGTTGGGATGGCGCTTATGGGAGACTGAACCTTCAAGATGAGATGATTGTGGAGGCCGCAAAGTTTGCTGTGGCTGAGCACAACAAACATGTTAGGAAACCTTTAACGTTCATCCGTATTGTGGAGGGATTAGGTACAATCTTTAACTACAATCTAGTCATCTTGGCCAAGGATGGTGCGATCTACAATTATTATGCAGCTCATGTTTATGAAAGATTTCATAAAGAATCCAGAGAACTTAAATCCTTCAAACAAATTTTTGAGTTTGCTTATGAGCCACTCGAGAATCGTGATGATGCAATGATTGTAGAGGGTGCAAAATTTGTCGTGGCTGAGCACAACAAGCAAGCTAAGACTTCTTTGAAGTTCGCTCGTGGTGATGGAAAAGTTCATGTCGATGAGGCCAAGCTGGTGATCGTGGCCAAGGATGGCCCGCTCTATGATTGTTATGAGGCTTTTGTTAATGTGAATATGAGTGAGGATGGTAAACGAACATTTAGAACACTTAACTCCTTCAAACAAATCAACTTCGAGCGGGCCTGATGTGGAGTGGACGTATACCATTACGCCAACCCTTTCAACTGATTGATTGTTGCCCTTATAGTACCTTATATCACTTGTGCACAATTAGCTGATGTTGCCGCTAAATTTTAGTAATATATAACGAAATTCTCTATTGTTGTTCTAAGTTCTCTATTTTATTGTTCTAAACACTAAGCATTAGATTTACATTTACACTCTTGAAGTCTCGTCTACTATTTAGAGTTTTATTGAGATTTATATATCTTGCGCTTGTTGTACCTTTATCCTAGTGCTTAAAGTAATACTATTATCAACGGTGTGCAACTTTTGTCGCTCATAAGATTTTATGATGTTAAAACAATTATGGGCATTTGAATTAATCAATAGATTAAACCTCAATAAATAGTTTTTTAATATTATTTTTGGAGATAAAAGCATCAAGCCCCCTGAACTATGCACGTTTTTACAACTTGCATCCTAAACAAATTTAATAAGCATTTTGCCCCCTAAACTATACACATATATTCGATTTGCCCCTTCAGTGGATTTTCGGCCATGTTTGGCCGAAATATTCCCCCTACCCGACTCATATATGTTGTACTAAATGTATTATGCAAGTTGATGATAAAAAGTTGGCGAACAAACACCTCGAACAGGGTATTCCGGCCAAAAATAGCTGAAAATGCGATTTGTCCTTTTAGTGTATTTTCGGCCATTTTTGGCCGAAATATTCTCTAATGCCCGACTCATGTGTGTTGTACTATATGTATTTTGATAGTTGATGACAAAAAGTAGACGAAAAAACACCTCGAACGGAGAATATTTGACCAAAAATGGCCAGAAATCCACTAAAGGGGCAAATCGAACAATCGTGCATAGTTTAGGGGGTAAAACGCTTATTAAATGTGTTTAAGGTGCAAGTTGCAAAAACGTGCATAGTTCAGGGGGCTTGATGCTTTTATCCCTTAATTTTGATGCGAAAACTTTGTATAATATTATTAAGTTTTATATATAAAACTTTGAACATCATTCAAAAAATAAAGAATACATAATAAAACTAAAACATACTCTCTTAAAAAATGTTAACCCTAAAAAATAATATAGGGATTAACCGAAGCATTAACCCTAAAAAACAGGGATTAACATAAGGATGGTACTACCATCACCTAACTCCCGATGCCACATAGTATCGGGAGGGTCCACCGAGTGCCGTACACCCACTGGTAAAAAGCGACACCCGCGAAGAGGCACTCATGTGTCCCTTGGAAAGTCACGATGATTAAAAATAAGATATTCACGCGGCATCGGAAAAAGAATAAACAAGATAAGTCCGCGAAAACTCGATATCCATCAAGATGCCAAGAGGGATCACTGCAAATATAAGGACCTCGAGTCCCCAAAATACGAGAACATCTCCATACTGAGAAACCCAAGGGCCACGGACCATCGGAGTACATACTACGAAGACTAAAAACACAAATTGGACATCTATCAGGATCAAAAAAGATATCGGACGAGCACCCAACCTCACCTATAAAACTCTCCCGAGAGCCATATCCTATCGGAGAAAGCCTACCGGAGAGAGAATCTGAGAATCACCTTATCAGAGCCCCTGAAAGCTATCGGAGAGGATAGAAGTCATCCTAGTCATGTCCTAATAGATAAATAATTTCGAGATAAAGTATAACTTATCCACTCACGCACATTGCGACACCTGTACTTTACTAAATTCATGCATAGTGACACATGTCCCCAAATACCTCTATATAAAGGGGTACCCCCACTGTCAATAAAACACACACTTAATCCCACCCAACACAAGCCAGACATACAATTCTAAACCCTAAACCCTATATACCCTTTCTCGCCCCAATTATGTCCCCCGCTTGCATTTTGCACTTCTAAGCCGCTCTTGAATTTGTAAACAAACAACTTTCCAAGATCTATTAGCCTATTGAAGCAGCAAATAATTCCCATTCCTCAGTTAACAAACCAGACTCTTCCCCATTACAAACACCAACATTTCAGACAAAAACGATGGCAAGAATCAACAGTGAGCATATGCTTTTCAACGACGCCTCATGGAATGAAATATGTATCCCGAATCTTGAATATGTGGAAAAAGGAACGATTTACATGATTAGTTATCATGCATGTCACTAGAAACTTCCTTTGATCATGCCAAGAAAGATCCCATAAAGCACACACACACATAAAAGAGAAGAAAATCAGAAATTGAGCATAAAGTATATTATATCTTTATTATTGTTCAGCGTAATTTACAAAGGCTTTGTACAATGACTACATATACAGAGAGTTTAAGGAGTTTAAATGGCAAGATCCTAATGATGGAGATAATTAATCACGTTGCAGTAAATAGAAATATAGGAAAGGAAACTCCTTAACAGATGGTATTTCTTTTATTTTAGCTTTCACAATCTTTCTTCATATTTCATGGTGTATCAGTGTAATGATTCTGATTGATGATTCCTTCCCTTTTTTGATGATTTGATAGTTTTAAACTAATACCCTTCCGCAAACTTGGTCGTACGTGAAGGCGAGTTTGTTCTGATAAAAAGTAAGAGCAGCTTTGGACATAGCCTTAGTAAATATGTCTGCAACTTGATTGTTTGTCGAGCGTGACTAGTAACAAGAAGACCAAGAGCAACTCATTCGCGTACAAAGTGATAACCTAGCTCGATGTGTTTGCTACGTGCATGAAGGACCGGGTTGATTGTCATGTGCAGGGCGCTGAGATTATCACTGAACAACGTGGGAGGATGAGTTAACGACACTCCGAGATCTTTTAGAATAAAGTTTTTCCATGTAAGTTCAGCGGTAGTGTGTGCCATTGAGCGATATTCCACCTCGGTGCTAGAACGAGAAACAATATTTTGTGTTTTTTCATACCAAGATATCGGATTGTTGCCGAGGAAAGTGCAATACCCAGTGGTAGAACGTCTAGTAGTGACACACCCTGCCCAATCTGCATCAGAGAAAGCACAAAGATCAAGTGTAGTGCGTGAAGTGAAATTAAGTCCGAGATTGATGATTCCTTTGATGTAACGCAAAATTCGATGCACCATTTTAAGATGTAGAACAGTAGGTGAGTTTATAAATTGAGAAAAAAAATTAACGATATACGTGATGTCGGGTCGAGTTAGAGTAAGATATTGTAAAGCACCAACAATACCTCTATATAGGCTTGGATCAGTAAGGTGAGTGCCATGATTTGGATCGCTGGTTTTTGCCTCCAAAGGTGTGCTAGTGGGTTTGCCATCCACCATTTGTGCCTTTTCTAGAATGGTAAGAGCATAGTGTGATTGCGATAAATGCAATCCATCGTTGGTGTATGTTATCTCCATGCCAAGAAAGTGATGTACTGGTCCGAGGTCCTTCATAGCAAATTCAGCATGCAAGGTTTTGATAAAATTTTCTGTTAATTGTCCATTAGAACCCATAAGAAGCATATCATCAACGTATAATAAAAGTATTAAACAACCATGATTAAAGTGCAAAATAAATAGAGACGGGTCGGCTAGACTACAAAAAAATCCTTGTTGAACGAGAAAAGCACTAAAACGGTCAAACAAAGCTCTAGGAGCTTGTTTTAAGCCATAAAGGACTCGTTGGAGCTTGCACACATGACCAGGAAGTGTAGAATTAATCATTCCAGGTGGTTGATCCATAAAAATGCCTTCTGATATGATTCTATGAAGGAAGGCATTTTAAACGTCTAGTTGGCGAATATCCCATTGTTTCACGAGAGCGAGGCTAAGAACTAGTCGAATTATACTTGGTTTAATAACTGGAGAATACGTTTTAGTGTAGTCGATGACATCTACTTGGTGGTAACCCTTAGCAACCACACGGGCTTTAAGTCGATAGTGTGTACCATTCGGTTTCAACATCGACTTGAAGACCCACTTTGAACCAATGACATGCATGGTAGGATCTCTAGGAACAAGTTTCCATGTATTATTGAGTGCAAGAGCATTCATCTCCTCTTGCATAGCAGCTCTCCATCCATCATGAGCAAGTGTAGCCTTAACCGAATATGGTTCTCTTGGTATGTCTTGATTGTAAGATGTTAAAGCATACTTGGGATTGGGTTTATGAATGCCAAGCCGAGGGCGAGTTACGATTACCTCATATAAAGGCTCAGGATGTGAATGATCTGGAATCTGTATGAGATTTATATCTGATGGAGGTGAGGGAGGCGGGGATACTTCTTGATTATGATTTAAGTCCATAGCAGGAGAATCTAGAGGAGAATTTAAAGGAGAGTGTGGAGAGTGAGGCTCTGTAGTATTTTCTAATAGATTAGATGTTGAAGAAGTTAAAGTTGGCATAATGGGATTAATAAAAACTGGAGCAGTTGAACTATTTGAAATGTCTAGTATAGGATCATTAGTTACTTCTTGATTATGATTTAAGTCTATAACAGGGGAATCTAAAGGAGGATTTAAAGGAGAGTGTGGAGAATGAGGCTATGTAGTATTTTCTAACAAATTTGATCTTGAAGCAGTTAAAGTTGGCATTAAAGAATTATTAAGAACTGAAGTAGTTGAACTGTTTGAAATGTCAATTATAGGGTCATTAGGTATTTCATCATAATCATCATTAGGACTACGAGAATCTTTAGAAAAGGGATGACTAGTCCATGAATCAAAAATACTTATATATGTATGTGATGCACTACTCGTAGAATTATTTTCATAGGATACTTTAAAGGGAAAAATTGTTTTATCAAAACCCACATGACGTGAGATGAAGATTCTTCGTGTCGATGGATGAAAACACTTATAGCCTTTATGTTTTTCACTATATCCTACAAACACACAAAGAATTATTTTTGGATCAAATTTGTTTTCACGAGTATCCCATGTGTATGGAAAGCATTTAGATCCAAATACATGCAGAAATGAATAGCTTGGATGCAGACCGTGCAATTTAAAATATGGCGTGTCACAATTAAGAGTTGTTGATGGAAGACGATTAAGAAGAAAAACGGCAGTAGTAAATGCTTCAACCCACAAATATAATGGAGCACCACACTGAAACAACATTGACATACCAAGTTCACGAATGATTCTATGACGACGCTCGACCATACCTGATTGTTCCAGCGTGTGTGGGCAAGAACTTTGATGTATAATGCCATGTTGTTGGAAATGAGCAATGAATCTGGAATTAATAAACTCTCCCCCACCATTAGAATGAAATATTTTTATCTTTTTTTCAAATTGTCGAGCAAAATAATTTTCAAATACTAAGTATGCATCAAAAAAATCAAATTTAGCTTTAAGCGGTATTATCCAAGTGTATCGGGAAAAATTGTCAAAGATGCATGCATAATATCGATACTTACTAAGCGACAAAACAGGTGAAGGACCCCATAAATCACAATGGATTTTATTGAAAATAGTAAAACTAGAGTTTTCAGAATGAGAAAAAAGGTATTTTACTAAGTTTGTCAAGTTGACAACTATCGCAAATAGATTGCAATTTATTAGATCCTTGAACACGGATAAATCCTTCGTTTTGAAGAACTCTTAAAGTAGATGCTTGCGGATGTCCTATTCGTTGGTGCCATATTTTCGCTGAGCCTAATTTGAACCTATTTGAGAAATGTAATTCATGGGGGCTGGAAATAACATACAAGTCACCCTTTCGTCGTCTGGTCATAACCTTGTGCCCTATCTTCCGCTTCTTAATAGTGAAACCAACGTTAGAAAACTCACAATTCAAGGGATAGTTATCGGTGAGTTGGCTTACAGATAATAAGTTTTTCTTTAGATACGGAACGTGAAGGACATTTTTGATAGAAAGTGTATGTGCATCATTCTTAATAGAAGCATCACCAATAGATTGAATGTTTAAGTGAGTACCATCTCCAATTAATACAGAATCAGTGCCAAAGTTAGGGCGTATGTTTCTTAACATACCTTCGTTACATGTCATGTGGTTCGAGGCTCCAGTGTCCGACGTCCATTCAGTGTCAAAGATTGAATTGTCAAGAGTGAGGGCAACCAATGCTTGTGGAATTTCATCTTGCTTTGCTCCCTGTTTTGGAATATGCCAACAAATTTTCGCAATATGGCCCATGACGCCACAATATTGACAACGATCATTCCGATACATTTCTCTTTCAGTAGATGTCATTCGACTCGTTGTCCCGGAGGGGGTGGTCTCTTTGTCATAGAGACTTGTTTATTATTATTATTATCATCATGAGTAGTGTGTCCAATGAAACTGGTGTTGTATGTGGTATTGGGATATTGATTGTGTGCTTGAAAACCACGACCATTAGAATTAAAATGACTTTGTGATGCATGACTAGCAGGTTTATATTGTTGTGTGTGTTGTTTTTGGCCATAAAATGCTAAGTGTTCTGTGTTTGTTTTGGTAGTAAACCATTTTTGGGGCTGCTCATATCCTTGCAGCAATTATACTAAATCTGTATAATTTGGCAATGGTGGTTTTAACATGGTTGTAGTGGATGATTCGTATTTTGGTCCTAGACTTGTAAGGAGCGAAAATACTTCTACCTTTTCTGGTCGCAAATCCCTTTGAAGTTACGAATTTGCTCGCCGATAGTGATGTTGTCTTCTTTGCATAGGTAAGTCATTTGTTGGCGAAGAGTAAATTATCGTGCTTGAGAATCTTGAGCATAAGAGTCTTTAAGTGCATCCCAGACTCCCTTAGCAGTGTCCAAGTCGACGACGAGCCCGAGAGCTTCTTCGGTGAGTATGCCTATAAGCCACCCTCGAAGGAGACGATCTGATTTGCACCAAACTTTCTTGTCATATGTGTTGTTTTCAGCAGCGAATGTAGGAGGTGTGGTGGGAATTGGTGTTTCGCCGATCAAGTGTCCGACCAGATCTTGGCTCTCGGCAAGCACTAGCGCTTGCTCTCGCCACAAGGGATAGTTGTCTTGTTTTAGTTTCAAAGTGATAAAATTGTTGACGCTGAAAGAGATAGAGGCCATGTTGGTGGATAACATTTTGTTGCTCACACTGGCTCTAGATACCAAGAAGAAAATCAGAAATTGAGCATAAAGTATATTATACCTTTATTATTGCTCAACGTAATTTACAAAAGCTTTGTACAATTACTATATATACAAAGAGTTTAAGGAGTTTAAATGGAAAGATCCTAATGATGGAGATAATTAATCACGTTGCAGTAAATAGAATATAGGAAAGGAAGATAGATGGTATTTTCTTATTTTAGCTTTCACAATTTTCCTTCATATTTGATGGTGTATCAGTGTAATGATTCTCATTGATGATTCCGTCCCTTTTTTGTTGATCTGATAATTTTAAACTAATAAAAAGAACTTGCCAACATGGAGTTCCTATACACACACATACAGTTGAATTTCCCTATATAACAAACACATGATTTGGACCATGAGCAAAACTTGAAGTCTGGTATTCTATATAAGCCCCACATATAAGCATATGCCAGAGTTCTATTTCTACGTAACGAGCTACTGATCTGAGGTGCAATTTGATCACTGAACAACAGGTGAAATAGGTGAGATCTATATGATTAAATTAATCCAATTCGTGCAACTTTAAGCATTAACTCCAACATTTCAACCGCTTCCAGTTCCCAGAATCCTCCCTTGGATCATCCTATATACAACAAAGAGGAGATAAA
The DNA here is from genome assembly GCA_948329865.1 of Linaria vulgaris. Lineage (NCBI taxonomy): Eukaryota > Viridiplantae > Streptophyta > Magnoliopsida > Lamiales > Plantaginaceae > Linaria > Linaria vulgaris. The sequence continues at coordinate 5,600,861 of OX415250.1, read as the reverse complement.
TTAGGCTATATTAATGAGATCAATTATTGACATATATAGATTGAAAAGAAATTCGTAAAAGAAGCAAAAACATGATCACTGTTACCATCATCAAAGAGAATTAGGTTAAGTGCCGTCGGAAATGGTTCCGACGGGCAAGTGCTGTCTGAAAAGTCCTTTTCCGACGGGCAAGTGCCGTCGAAAAAGAGTTTTACCCATTTCCAATGGCCGATTCCGTCGGATGCCGTTGGAAATGGGGCGTTTTCTTGTACTGACCGGGACCTATGGTTGTTATGAGGCTTTTGTTAATGTTAATATAAATGACCATGGTAAACCAAAATTTAGAACACTTAACAACTCCTTCAAACAAATCAACTTCAAGCCGGCTTGATGTGGACACCATTACGCTAACCCACTCAATTAATTGATTGTTGTCCTTATAGTACTTTATTACTTGTGCACAATTAGCTGATGTTGCCGCTAAAGTTTAGTAACTTAAAACAAAATTCTCTATTATTGTTCTAAAGTCTCTATTGTATTGTTCTAAACACTAAGCATTATATATACATTTACACTCTTGAAGTCTCGTCTACTTTCATGAACTTTTCTTTTTATCTGAAAACTTTATTTAGAGTTTATCACACTTATACTTTTGAAGTCTAGTCTAATTTTTAGTTGATCGAAACTTACTCCGAAATCGAAACTTTAATCCATGATTGTGCTTTATTATCCTAAATCTCGTTAGTTTTTATTAAATGATTTATGATTGTGGTAGTGAAAGTTGGAAACAAATCAAACGGCAAGCGAAGACGATCAACTGACGTTATAACTTAACCGGCTCTAGCCTTCTTTTTGAAGCATATATATAAATATATATATATATATATTAATAATCGTATCGAAAACTTAGAAAAAACAACCTCTTCTCCCCGTCATCTTTTTGGATTTGGGCATATCGAAAGAATTGTTATTTGTCTGCATGTACGATTTTCTTTTCTTTTCTTTTTTTTATCGGCAAATAAATTTATTAAAGAAGTTAGCTAGAGCAACTAAGGGCGAAATATTAAAAATGTCCGTTAACTTTTCAAAAAAAGTTAAAATGCCCGTTTTTTTTGGCCTTGCAAAAATGCCTTGTATGTCTTAAAAAAACTTTCAAAAATGCCCGATTGCCTTATTCGGGCTAAAACTGCCTACGTGGCGGTACAGTGGCTGTCATGTCAATAAACTGCCCCGCCACGTCATATTTTCAGTTTAAAATGTTTTTTAAACGAACCCTTCTAATTTTATAAACCTTCATTAATACAATAATTCTCCATTCTTCAAATCCTATCAATGGCGTTATCATTTCTATATCAGTTTCATTTATTTCATATGGTATCAGAGCAAATTTACACTGCATTTCCGCATCAATAAGCTTCTGAAATCCTTTTGATCTCATTACTCTTTATCTCTTCACTTCCTCTTTTATTTGTTATTATGTCTGAAAATACACCAGCTCATGTTGCTTCTGTTGTGTCAGAACAAACACAATCAGGAGACTTACAAAGAACAAACACTTCTCATCACAATAATAGTCACTATGAGGATCCATCTGATCCTCTCTATCTGCATCATGGTGAGAATCCATCTCACTGTCTGGTTAGTCAAAAATTGACAACACAGAACTATCATAAGTGGAGCAGAGCTATGTATGTAGCTTTGTTAACCAAAAATAAGTTAGGATTCATCAATGGGACCATCCCAGAACCACCAATCACAGAACCATCATATGGAAAGTGGATCAGATGCAACTACACTGTCCTTGGATGGATTACAGCAGCTCTTTCATCTGACATTTCAGACTTCACAGTATTTGGAGATTCAGCTTTCAAAGTATGGAATGATATCAAGCGCAAATTTTCAAAAACAAGCAATAACATGATCTACATGCTGGAACAACAACTCATCAACACTAAGCATGAAGGTAAAGTTGTCAGTCTTTATTCTGCTAATCTCAAAGTCATATGGGATGAAATAAGCAATTATGATGAACATTTGATCTGTACAAATTCTGAATGTGGTGTTTTAACTGGAATGAGAAAGAAGTCAGAAAATAAGAAGGTCATGCAGTTTTTTATGGGGTTAGATGAGCCTTTTGGATAAGTTAGAAACCAAGCATTACTCAGAGATCCTATGCCTGAGTTAGATGATGTTTTCAACTTAGTTCTACAAGAGGAGGCAAACTTTGAGTTGTCAAATAAATCTATGAACACTGATATGGCTGCTATGAATGTAAATAGATTTTCACAGGGACAACAAGGGTTATATGAAGCTCCACAGGTTGCAGCTATGCAAAGCTATCCACAGAAACAAGGGTACAAGCCATGGAACAAACAAGGAGCAGGAAAACAAAAACTTGTATGTGCTAAATGTGGAAAGAACAACCATACAATTGACTCCTGTTTTGAGATCTATGGTTACCCTCCTGGTCACAGGTACTCAAAATTTAAACCTAGTACCTCAAACCCCAGAATGCATGTAAATCAGACCACACATGTTGTTGATCAAGGAGCAAACAAGAATGCTCACATTTCACAAGAGCAATTTCAGTACCTCTGCAACTTACTCCAAACTGGTAATGGTGATGGTATGATCAATTAGATTTCAAAGCCTACTACTTCTCATCTAAATGAAAAATCAGGTAGATATTTTATCTCCAGTTCCATTCTCTTCAATTCTATCCTTTCAAACAAACACAACATGCTAGGATCTATATGGATATTAGACTCTGGAGCTACTAACCATGTAGTATGTTCACCTCATCTCCTCACTTATAAATATGTTCTGCAAGACAGTCGGGTCCAATTACCAAATGGAACTAATGTCATTGCATCTCATATGGGATCGGTGAAGATAAATGAAAAGATAATCTTGAGCAATGTTCTATGTGTTCCTGATTTTCATTTTAATCTGATATCTGTTAGAAAACTGATATCGGATTCCAACAGCTTTCTCACTTTTCAATCCAATATCTGTCTTATTCAGGACCGCAGCACCAAGCAGGTGATTGGGATTGCTAAGGAAGAGCATAACCTGTATTGGATGTCCATGAACAAAGATTCACAAGTTTCTGCTCTAGTTTCATCTATGATCAGTCCTTCTATGCTATGGCATCTCAGATTAGGCCATCCTTCTATTGATTTATTGTCTTTGATAGATTCTAAAGAAATTCAATTTCCCAAGAAGTTTGAAAGTGTGGCCTGTGACACATGTCATTTGGCAAAACAACACAGAACTCCCTTTGTTATTAATTCTCGTAGATCCAATGCATGTTTTGACTTAATTCATGTTGATATATGGGGACCATACAGTGTACAATCCCTTAATGGCTAAAATTACTTTCTTACAATTGTTGATGACCACAGTAGGTTCAGTTGGGTATACATAATGCATAACAAAGGACAAGCCAGAACTCTTCTCAAAAATTTCATTCAGTTAATCAACAATCAGTTTAACACTTCTTTAAAAACCATACGATCTTATCAAGGATGGGAATTTGGCATGCCAGAATATTATGCTCACAGGGGTATCATTCACCAGAAATCTTGTGTCTATACACCTCAACAAAACTCAGTTGTTGAAAGAAAACATAGACATCTCCTTAATGTGGCAAGATCTTTAAGATTGCAAGCTAAATTGTCTTACAAGTTCTGGGGACATTGTGTTGCCACTGCTGCTTACTTAATTAACAGAACACAACACCTTTGCTACACAATCTTACTCCCTTTCACTTATTGTACTCAAAAGCTCCCAACTACTCTCACTTAAAGGCCTATGGTTGTCTGTGTTATGCAACAACACTTCCAAAACCTCATAACAAATTCCATCCTAGAGCCTCTAAATGCATATTCATAGGTTATCCGGCCAATATTAAAGGATACACACTGTATGATCTCCACACAAAACATGTTTTTACTTCAAGAGATATTGTATTCTATGAAAACTCTTTTCCTTACAGTAAAGATTCAGAAAATGATTCTATGTTTCCTATTGTTGATAATACTGATAATTTTGACATGGATGAATTTGTAGTATCTACTCTCATTCCTCACATTACCACTGACATCTCTTCATCACCTTCACATCACAATTCTTCCCATTCTGTTCCACTCCCAGAAGACAATACAGATCTTCATCCTCCTGTTTCACCTCAACATTCTAATGAGGATCTCCCTTCTTCACCTTCTATTGTCGTGCCAACTAGTCCTATTCTTAGAAGGTCTGATAGACCTAAGAGAACTCATATTCATCTTCAGGACTACCAATACAGGATAGCTCAAGCCACCGCATCTCATCATTCTCCTGGTTCTAAGGTTCAGATGACAGGTATTGACAATCTCACTGATTTCTCTTTTGCTGCTTTATCTCCTGATTATCTCTCATATGTCCTATCCACTGCCTCTAATCCTGAACCTACCTGTTTTGATCATGCCATTACTAATCCTGTTTGGAAAGATGCCATGAACACTGAATTACAGGCTCTTCAGGACAACAAAACTTGGACCTTGCAACATCTACCTCCTGGTATTAATCATATAGGATGTAGATGGGTGTGCAAAGCTAAATATACTTCTACGGGTGATGTTGAGAGATACAAAGCTCGTTTGGTTGCAAAAGGTTACAACCAACAAGAGGGTTTGGACTATTTTGAGACTTTCTCTCCAGTAGCAAAAATGACCACTATCAGATGCCTTCTTGCCTATGCTGCATCCAACCAATGGTCATTGTCACAGCTGGATGTCAACAATGCCCTTCTATATGGTGACCTAGAAGAAGATGTGTACCTCCTAGCCTTGCTACTGAGGGGGAGAACACAGTTTGTAAACTGCACAAATCTTTATATGGACTCAAACAAGCATCTCGACAGTGGAATCAAAAATTAACCTCTGTCATTCTCACTCAAGGTTTTAAACAATCTTCATGTGATCATTCTCTCTTCACAAAACATTCAAAGTCAAGCACTACTGTTATTCTGATATATGTTGATGACATAATTGTTGGAGGGAACAATAATCAGGAAATTGATTCTTTGAAACTATTCTTGCATCAACAGTTCAAGTTAAAGGACTTAGAACCTTTAAAATACTTCCTGGGAACTGAAGTTGCAAGAAGTAATAAAGGAATATACTTGTGCCAAAGACAATATGCTTTGGAGATTATACATGACAGTGGACTCATAGGTACCAAACCAGCTGGCTTTCCACAAGAGCAAGACATCAAATTCACACAAGAAGGGGGAGAACACATGAAGGATCCTACAGTTTTTAGAAGATTGATTGGCAGGCTCCTTTATTTAGGAGTAACAAGGCCTGATGTATCTTATGCAGTCCAGACCTTGAGTCAATTTATGAGTAATCCCAAAGAAGAACATATGAAGGGAGCATTGAGAATTGTGAAATATCTCAAGAGAGCATCAGCACAAGTACTGCTCTTTCCAAGCAACAACAATGTAAAAATCAAAGCATACTGTGATGCAGATTGGGGGGCTTGTATTGAAAGCAGGAAGTCAATAACTGGCTATTGTGTATTTATTGGGGACCTTGGTGTCATGGAAGTCCAAGAAACAGGCAACAGTGTCAAGATCCTCGGCAGAAGCTGAGTATAGAGCCATGGCTACAACTGTCTGTGAGTTAGTATGGATGAAAAATTTAATGGGAGACCTTGGATATGATCACAGTGATCATGTGCTTCTTTTCTGTGATAATCAGGCAGCTATTCATATAGCTAACAACCCTGTTTATCATGAGAGAACAAAGCATATAGAAATAGATTGCCATGTGGTGAGAGAGAAATTGCAGCAAGGAATAATCAAATTGATTCATGTCTCAACATGTACTCAACTGGCAGATATATTCACTAAGGCACTGGGAATGAAGAGATTTCATGAACTGATAGACAAGATGGGAATATATAACATATATTCTCATCTTGAGGGGGAGTATGAAAGAAACAATGAATGGCAGAAGGCAAAGACACGAAGCTGCATTACAAGAATAAGGCAAATGGGAGTCTGTAACATTGCAGAAGAAATGGAAGGCAAATGGCAGACAATGGCCGCATGGAAGTGAGATGGTAAAGTGCAAAATGGAATATCCTGACTTGGCAAAGAATAAAGAGGATCATGTGGGTGTCAAGATCTGCACAACCACACCACTAACTTAGAAGAAGAAAGAGGAACTCAGCTGAAGGAATATTGAAGAACAAGTGGACTGTTTTATAGTATTATGTTCATCCTTAGCTTTTGTATATATATGTGATGTAGTTGTGTTGTAATATAATTGTATCAGATTAGAAACCTTCATTAATACAATAGTTCTCCATTCTTCAAATCCTATCAATGGCGTTATCATTTCTATATCAGTTTCATTTATTTCATATCTTGTGCACAAACATTTGAGTTGATTCTCAAATCAACAAGAAGAGATAATGGTATAGCAATGAGATTGTTGACATAAATAGAAAAGGAAGGCTGCAAAGAGGCAATATTACAATCACTCTTAAACTAGTCGGGATTACTGTGTGTACGTACTGCCATTTTGTACAATAGAGTTCCTGCAGCAGGCCCCTGAGCTTCTGCAACGGCAGAAAAAAAGATCTTCTATGGTAAAGCTCGTCACCTTCCTCAGGGCAGTCACCCCCCAATCTGCAGTCTCTGCGGAGTCCATCTCTGCTTATGAAAGGTCATCCCAGCTTGGTGCAACTGCACCTGCTTCTGCTTCATAACTGATCGGTAACTGGTTCGATAAAGTACGTGACCGCTACAACATAGAGTGGTTCCTATTCGGCAAACATGTATCTTTTTACTCACCGCACCAATGGTGAAACACCTGAAACTTGGTATTCAATAAGCAGCGCATACAGAGACAAATTACGTGTGCAAGTTAATCGGTGAACCACATAAGATTGAGATTTGTACGAAAACCATAAGTTCCGATACTACGTACCGTGCTTGTTCGTGCAACTTTAAGCACTAACTCCAAAACATCACCAGCTTCCAGTTCCCAATGGTCCTCCCTGGGATCAGGCTATATACAACAAAGTGGAGATAAAATAGGCTATATTAATGAGATCAATTATTGACATATATAGATTGCAAAAAAATTCGTAAAAGAAGCAAAAACATTATCACTCGTAAACCATCATCAAAGAGAATTAGGGATTTGTATTTGCATTACCAATAACATGTTTAGACTCGAAGTGTATGTAGCAGTGATCAAATAATAACTAACATAATATGTACTTGAGAAAGAAAGGCGATATATATATATATATATATATATATATATATATATATATATAGAGAGAGAGAGAGAGAGAGAGAGAGAGAAATGCTTGGACTTTTATAATTTATGAGTATTTAAAGTTGTTATATTCATTTGAAAATGCTGGTCAACTTTGGAGATATTTTATGCTACTGTAATTTATTTATGGTATATTTAATGAATTTTACATAAACTTAGCTTTGTGATTCTTTAATATCTTAATTTTAATTTTTTTTGATAAGTAAGATAACTTTCTCCATATAGTCATAACTTGACATGCAAGTACGATATATTTCAAAACTTGAAAAGATTCTCTACTGAATTTGGGCCATCTAGTGTAAAATAGGATTTTTAAGGTATAAATTATAATAGGTCTTGAAAAATAAGGCAATCGTTATGGTCGAAAAAATTTACTTTGTACATATCATTGTGATTATAGAAGTCTTAAAATTAACTTTTGTAAGAACTTTTATTCTAGGGAATCTATACTATTATATAAAGAAAGACAAACTGTGACATCAAACTTTTGATTTTCGGTTTTAGCCATAGAATTTTAGGGCTGAAACAATAGTTTATTATTAAGTTCCTAATCTAGCCTTAATTTAAGTAGAACAATTACTACAATCATTGTTGTTATTGGGGATTTTGTTTTCCAAAATTTAGAACTTTTTATATAAATTCCTTTCTCATATATGTAATCTTCACTTATTTAAGTTATTTTTTTCACTATACAAATTAAAATAATTTTACTTGCGCGGGGACCGCGTGCCAATATTTCTAGTAAAATATGAAACTAGAACTTTCATTGTAGGTAGAAAGAGAGAGAGGGAGGTGTAGTGACGTGGCGTAAATACGTTTCATGTTCCGAATGTGGCGGCCCGCGAGGTCGTAGGAGCTGACACGTTATTACGAATCATGGGCTTTCTTTTTCATAGGTTAAAAGAAAAACACTCTTGTTTTATTTTACAAGACGAAAGTCGTCCATAATACATGTCAAAGAATTTACAAGTAAAATTTGCCACTTGTTTTATTTTAATTCCCTAATAACTTTTATTAGCAAATGCCGAAATGCGCCCTATTACATAACTTTTTTTTTTTGGTGGAACTATTAACATTAATAACTTTTATTACAAATGCCGAAATGTGCTCTATGATTGTGAATTTGTAATAGACCTTAATCCCTTGGGTCGCAGTGTAGAGGAACGTCAAATGTACCGCGAAAGACACTGCCTCCTGGGTTACCTCACTCGTTTTCGTAGTGTATCACCAAATTTTCTTGCAACCAATTCTTGCATGGCGTCTTAGACTCGTGTCTATATGTAAAGTATTACGTAATTTACTTGATAAAAGTATCAGTTAGAGTGTTAGACCCGCTATTTGACGCAATAAGAGGGTACGAGAAACTATTAAATAACTAATTCATTTTTAAAGAGTTAACGACTGTTTTCCGGACTGTTTTCCAGCCTGGAATGTTATAGGGCAAAAATCAGAAAGAGCAAAAGGTAAAGGACAAAAATAATATTGCTCTATTTTGAGTACTAACTGAAAGACAAAATACAAAGAAGAAGATTGGATTTGGCAAGCATGAATTGTCCACTGTATTCAGTTTAATATATAGAGATTCTTTACAACAAATTACAATAAAAGTTGAACTATTCCAGCGTATAGTTCCAATACAGATACTTTACAACTATTCCAGCATATAGTTCCAATACAGATACTTTACAACTAAGATTCTATCATGTCTGAATTATTTTATTCACTAACAGCCCCCCGCAAACTGAGAGGGAGTAAACAAATACTCAGTTTGGATCGTAAGAAAATAAATCTTGCTGCAGTCTGCCCCTTGGTAAAGATATCAGCAATTTGATCATGTGTGGAGATATATTGCACTGCTATGTCTTTGTTCACTACTTTTTCTCGAACAAAATGATAGTCCACTTCTATATGTTTAGTTCTTGCGTGGAAGACAGGATTAGTAGCTAAAGCCAAAGCACCAACATTATCACACCAAAGAACAGGTTGTGATGAGAGCAATATCTTCAATTCTTTAAATAACATCCTTATCCAATAAAGTTCAGCTGTAGCAAGAGACATGGATCTGTATTCAGATTCGGTGCTTGAACGAGAAACAATACTTTGTTTCTTCGCGCTCCAAGAAACCAAATTATGTCCTAAAAAAACAGCATAGCCGCTTGTCGATTTTCTATCGTCGGTATCCCCTGCCCAATCCGAGTCACAATATGAATTTAAAACAAGATCTGAAGGTCGATAATAGAGCCCAAAATCAATTGTGCCTTTGAGATAACGTAATACTCTTTTCACAGCAGTCCAATGAGATGTGCGAGGACAATGCATGAATTGACATAACTGATTAACCGGAAAGGATATATCGGGTCTTGTAATAGTACAATATTGAAGGGCGCCAACCACTTGGCGATACTCAGTTGGATCCTCTAGTAAATCACCTTCCAAGGCAGACATTTTAGGACCAGAAATAGTAGGAGAAGTGAGTGACTTTGCCCCAACCATTTTGGTTCGTTCCAGAATATATTTAGTTTGTCGAAGATACAATCCGGAAGAGTCTCTAGTGGCTTGTACTCCCAAAAAGTAGTTCAAGGGCCCTAAGTCTTTGATGGCAAAGCTTTGACTCAATTGCACAATAAGAGAACTTATCCCTTGGATATTAGAACCTGTAACAATTATATCGTCAACATAGATTAGGATATAAATTGTTAAAGTGTCTGAGTGAAACATGAACAATGAGTAATCAACTGTAGATCCCATAAATCCTAGTTCCAAAAGCTGTTGTGACAATCGAGTGAACCAAGCCCTCGGCGCTTGCTTTAGTCCGTAAAGTGATTTATGCAATCTGCATACATAATCAGGTTTAGAAGAGTCAATAAATCCTTGAGGCTGCTCCATATATATTTCATCTTCTAAAATCCCATGTAAGAACGCATTTGAGACGTCAAGTTGCCTTACGGGCCAATTAAAATGAACAGCAATAGAAAGAATCAAACGAATTGTAGAAGGTTTGATTGTGGGACTGAATGTTTCATGATAATCCACACCACTTCGTTGATCAAATCCTTTTGCAACTAAACGTGCTTTGAATCTTTCTATATTACCATCAGGTGTTCTTTTTATCTTGTATACCCACTTATTGTGAACTACATGATGATGATGGGGTCGTGGACATAGCGACCAAGTTCCATTCACCATAAGAGCATCAAACTCACGCCCCATGGCAGCTCTCCACTCCGGATGTGATACAGCCTTTGAGTAACAAGTAGGTTCAGTTTCTTGAAGAATACTTGAGCACATAACTAGAGGATGTCGTGTAGCGGAAAACATCTTATAGTCATGGAATGTTTTTGGTTTAGAGTGACCTGTTTTGGACCTGGTGATTATTTGATTGGAATTAGATGTGGTGGAGGAATTAGTTGCTGTACTACCAGCAGCAGTTGGGTGAGGTAATGATTCTAAAGGAGTTGGGGATCTAGTTTCTGTTTCAAGTGTTTCATGTGAGTTTAAAGGAGTATTATCTTGTTCTGGAGTTTGAGATATTGTGGGGCTTGCTGTATCAGATCCGTTGTAAGGCTGGTGGTGCGTTATATTATCAGCTTCAGAGGTGATATGAGCATTGGCCGCACTATCAACATACCACATGTTATTCTCATATACTGCGTTCCTCTCAGCTACCATCGCAGCCAATTCCGACGGAGGATGACGACCCTGGTAAGAGTAATCAAAACGATGATAACAATCAAGTGCTTTGTGACTCCCCTTACCACAAATTTGGCAGAGTTCCTTCTGTGTATCAACCATAGCGTGAGGACTTGATCGCGGTACTGGCATACGAGAAGGTCCTCCACTAAGTTGCCCTTGATGTTGAGGTCGAGATTGAGTGAATGAAGCACCTGGATTCGGCTTGAGTGGTGGAAAAGATTTTGGTTTGCGAGGCAGCGCCGAAGATGATTTCTTTGAAGCAATCATAGCAAAATGTTCAGTCGTTGCGTAGGAAGTATTTTGGTGTGTTAGCATTGATTCATGACTAAGAAGTTCTGCTTGAAAATCTTCAAAAGAAAAATCTTTGTCCCTAGATGCAAAGTTATAAGATGTAACAAATGGATTATATGTTGGAGTCAAACCACCAAGAACATGAGAAATAAGATCTTGTTCATCAATTGGTTTTCCTGCTGCAGCAAGTTGATTTGCCAAGGACTTTGCATTCTCAAGATATTCAGTACAGTTTAATGATCCTTGAGTTAAGGATTGTAGTTGGCGCTTCAGATGCGCAATGCGAGAGCGGGATTGAGATGAAAATCGCTTAGCCAAAGAGGACCATACCTGTTGAGATGTTTCCATGCCATAAACAGAGGACATTATCTTATTTGACAATGAGGCATGAAGACAAGTGAGTAGGTGATGATCCCTCTTGTACCATGTAACATACTCCGGATTCACATCACCATCTTCAAGAGTCATCGGCGGGGCGGAATCAATACCATCAACGACCCCGATATAATCGTGACAACGAAGTATGGGAAGGAGCTGAGAACGCCAAACTAAATAGTTTGTGGCGTCAAGTTTAACTGTCATATATTGAGCAATGCTCGGGAGTTGAACGATATCGGCCATAGGTGACAAAAAAATATTTGCGGAAGCGTATAAGGTTTTCAGGATCAAGCGTTTGCTTGAGAGGCTGATACCATGAAAGACAAAATACAAAGAAGAAGATTGGATTTGGCAAGCATGAATTGTCCACTGTATTCAGTTTAATATATAGAGATTATTTACAACAAATTACAATAAAAGTTGAACTATTCCAGCGTATAGTTCCAATACAGATACTTTACAACTATTCCAGCATATAGTTCCAATACAGATACTTTACAACTAAGATTCTATCATGTCTGAATTTTCTATCATGTCTGAATTATTTTATTCACTAACACTAACTAGAAATTTGCCATAAGAGACACAAAAGATTAATAATATGAATATGATATATAGCTTGAAATAAGAAATATCCATACACGATAATCACAAAAAACTTTTACGAGAACTGACAAAAATTGATAAGATCATTTCCAAGAACAACAAAATTAGATAAGGTGTATGTTGTAGAAGAGATAAACAAGCATGCATGCATGCTACTTAGAGATCGAATGTTCGAAATTAATTGCTTCTCTAGCGGGGAGCGAGATATTGTTCAAATTGTGCAATCAGGTGTAGTTTTGCAGTGACCAAGCGATCCATCATTTCCAAACCAGCGCAAAGGCGTCTCATTTCGCTTCTCAGGTTCATGAATTCAGCAGCTAAGGTTAATTTCCTCTCACGGACCACAGCTATCTCTTCTGGTGTCGAGCCCTCCTTCGCCTTTGGTACATTCGTATATAACTTATCAGCAGCTTCCTCGTCAACATCATCCACTTCGATTTTAGGTGCACTCCTGAGCTGCTCATGAATCTGTAAACAAACAACTTCCAAGATCTATTAGCCTATTGAAGCAGAGCAAATAATTCTCATTCCTTAATTAAGAAAACAGATCATTTCCCATTACAATACACCAACATTTCATAGAGATAAGCTTTTCAAACGACGCCTCGTGGAACAAACCTTTTGTCCTCAATCTTGAATATGTGGAAAAGGGAACAATTTACATTATTTATCATGTGCATCACTACAAACTTCCCTGATCAAGCCAAGAAAGATCTCATAATAAAGAGCAAGTGTACGACGACACATCAACTTTTATACACACATAAAAACAGTACTTATATTTAAAGGCGCATGTGAACATGGACCTATACACACACAGTTGAGTGCCTATATTGCAAACACGTGATTCAGACCATGAACCATAGCAAAACTTGAAGTATGGTGCTCTATAAGCATAAGCCAAAGTTATATTTCTATGTAACTAGCTATTTAGGTGCAATTTGATCACTGAACAATAGGTGAGATCTGTATGATTAATAAATCGAAAGTCCAAACACATATCCTAGAACGCTAGTATTACAATGAACAAGCAAGCTAGGAACACAAAACAAGATTTAATTTACTAATTAAGTACCTTGATTAGTTCTGCGGCTTGAAGCAAAACACCCGTAGTCTTCTTCCAAGCTTTATCAAGCTCTGACTGAGGCCGCTGAAACTGATCCTAACAACAAATGTATATAAGATCAGAATCAAGACTAGAAAAACGCAAGTGAGGCGATAATTCAAGTCTTATGCACAAACATCTGAGTTGCTTTTTAAATCGATAAAAAGATGCTATTGCAATGAGATTGTTGACATAATAAATTGAAAAGAAACACCCAAATTAAAGAGGCAATATTACAGTCACTCTTAAAACAATCTTCAAAGAGAAACAGGGATTACTGTGTACATACTATCATTTTGAACAAGAGAGTTTCTGTGGCAGGCCCCTGAACTTCTGCAACGGCAGAAACAAGATCTGCTACGGTAAAGCTCGTCATCTTCCTCAGGACAGCCACCCCCCAATCTGCAGTCTCCGAGGAGTCCTCTGCTTCTGATATGTCATCCTTTGATGCAACTGTACCTTCTTCCGAAGCATCACTCGTTGATGAGAGGGTTGATAATGGTGCGGTGCTCATGTACTCATCATTCTGCAACGTAACGGTAAATAGTTCCCATGTATAACAACGATTATTAGTCGTCTATCAATGTGGCACACGGTTCATATTTATATGTTTGTTCGATAGCTAATGATATATAACCTATTCTTAGTATGCATCAGAGAACCAAAACCAAGATTAACATATTCAATAAGATTTTCAAACGTTTGGAAGCAAGGCATCACGCATAAACATTAATAAACAGTTCCTATGAAACTACTAGAATGTTTCAAATTTGTGGAAAAGATACATATAAGTATCTTTAGCGTTCGTTGCAACAACTTCTTTTAGCGTTCGTTGCAACAACTTCTTTTACATAAAAAAAGATTGGCATATATATACTAAACGGAGACTTAAAACTATCCAGAGAGCGGTAACTAGTTCGATAAAGTACGTGAATATTGACGTACAAAGTTTTACATCAAAAAAGTGGTCTAGGATAAGAAAAGAAACGAGGAACAAACCATATACATGGGAACTTTAAACCTTGATTGTTCGTGCAACTTTAAACCATAACTCCAAAATTCCACCAGCTTCCACTTCCCATAATTTCTCCCGTGGATTGATATCCTACAACAAGCATGACGAGAGAAAAAAACAAAAAAAAAAAGAGTAGATAAATTAGGCTATATTCGTGAAGATGCTATTTTAATGAGATCAATTATATATTGACATAAGTTGAAAAGAATTAGTAAAAGAAGCAAAAACATGATCACTCTTAAACCATCATTAAATTAAAGAGGATTAGGGCGTTGTATTGCATTTCCTTACCATGTTTAGACTCGAAGTATGTCGCACTGATCAAATTAATATAGTGATAATTAACAAATAAGTATTTGACAAAGGGAGCCACATATATATATATATATATATATATTATATATATATATATATATATATAGAGAGAGAGAGAGAGAGAGAGAGAGAGAGCCAAATGCTTGAACACAAAGCAATACAGTGCGTGAAACGTACGTACAAGAGTCCCGCTTATCTTACAGTCGGCAGTAAGATTTAATCTTACAGCCAGTTGCGTTGCTTTGTCAAAATAACTCGGTTAGATTATTTTATAATATTTATTACCCTTTCGGCTCAAGTTCAAATTATTGTAATACCAAGAAGTGATTTATGGTCTTCACTGGACGCATGCAATCTAGAGACAATTCAAAACTTTGGCATATATATATATATATATATATATATATATATATATATATATATATATTATATATATATATATATAATATATATATATATATTTGTAAATTTTCATATTTACATATATATATATATATATATATCTTAAATGTAGCACTATCGATACCATTTCATTTGGGAGCAAAAGTATTTGTTCTGGGTATCAAGTTGTGTTCTTTTCTAAATTATAACATTATAAAAATGAAGATAATAATCTATTAGTCAAATTATAAGATTATGCAATTAAGACAATCTATTAATTAAATGAGGAACATAATAATATTTGAGTTACAAAATAATATTTGTAGACCTGTTTGACAAGCTCCTAATTAAACATAAAATATAAGGATATTATTACCAATCAAGTAACAATAATGCTACGTATTACAATATGTGCACAATATCTACAACTTATCTTAGGATGAGATAAGAGAATACTTATTATATAGTTTTTATCAAATATCATGAGTTTCATATATATATATATATATATATATGATAAACATCAAATATATATTCGGACAAGTAATACTTTTATAAACGATGAAGTATGAAGTATGGCTTTTTTTTTCTAATTAAACGTCAAATTAAAGCTAGACAAGAAAATTAAAAATCCAAAAATCCATATTCTTTCAGACTCCTGAAGGACTTCAAGTTTGTAGAAGACCACAAATCACTATATTAAAGTAAAGATAAGGGTTGTATAAATGCAATTATAAAGAGATAATAAGGAGCAACTTGATCCGCAAGTTGCCGGTTCACTCAATAATGGATTGACGGCTGAGATGGCTTGTACACTTACAGCGGCAGTAAGAAAAGTGTTTTCCTACGTACAATGTCTCTTAAAACTATGAAACTAATTTTTTAATTCTTATATATGATCTCAAAATATCTTTATTGAGTTTAAAGAAATATATCGTCATGGATATGTTAGTGAGTCAATAACTGTAAATAACGCTAAATATGTTTTCATTACTAAGCATATGCCAAAAAAGAAACATTTTCTTGAAAAACTACCATATATCTCATCAGAGTTGCATTATACATATATTAATGAAATCGAATCAAATATGGTAGTCAATGAAAATCCAGAATTACTGACTCTATGACATGATCGACTAGGCCATCCTGGTTCAACAATGATGCGAATGATAATTGAAACTACACATGGACATTCATTAAAATGATCCAAACTCAATCAGAGCAACAATAATCCATGTGAAGCATGTTCTCTTGGAAAACTAATTGTAAAGCATTCACCAGTTAAAATTAAGGCAAAATTACCCACATTTCTTGAAAGAATTCAAAGTGATATATGTGGACCTATTCATCCATCATGTGGACTATTTCAATATTTTATGGTATTAACTGATGCCTCAAGTCGATGGTCACATGTATGTCTATTGTCTACTCGCAATATGGCATTTGCGAGATTTTTGGCTCGAATAATTAAAATAAGAGCTCAATTTTCCGACTATGCGATCAAGAGAGTCAGACTTGACAATGCTGTTGAATTCACATCTCAAGCTTTCAATGATTATTGTATGTCAACTGGAATTACGGTTGAACATAGTGTTGCACATGTACATACTCAAAATGGTTTAGCTAAATCATTAATTAAACGTCTTCAATTAATTGCTAGGCCATTGTTGATGAAAGCTAAATTGCCAAGTTCTCTATGGGGTCATGAAATTTTACATGATGCATCACTAATTCGCATTAGACCAAGCTCGTATCATGAATATTCCCATTACAACTTGCTTTTGGTCATGAACCCAATATTTCTCATATAAAGATTTTGGTTGTGCGGTTTATGTTCCAATTGCACCATCAAAGCGAACAAAAATGGGACCACAAAGAAGGTTATGAATATATGTTGGATTTGACTCACCATCAATAATCATATATCTTGAGCCTCTAACAGGTGATGTCTTTACGACATGTTTTGTCGATTGCCATTTTAATGAGACAAATTTTCCAACCTTAGGGGGAGAAAATAAGCAGTTGAAAAAAGATATATCATGGTATAATCCATCTTTGACAAGATTTGATATGCTAACAAAGTAATGTGATTTGGAAGTAAAGAAAAGCTTGCATTTACAAGTTATTGCAAATCAATTACCCGATGCATTTACTGACATAAGTAGGGTAACAAAATCATATATACCAGCTGCAAATGCTCCTGCTCATATTGTAATTCCAAAAAAAGCATCAAATGATGATATCTTTGATATATCTAAGAAACGTGGACGTCCTGTTGGCTCAAAGGACAAAAATCCTCGAAAAAGAAAAGAAGCATCAAAACCTAATGATCCTATTATTGAGAAATTTATGTCTGATGAGTCGCAAAAAGTGACATATGAGATACCTCAAGAAGTTATCCTATCAGATCTTATAAATAAAGAGAACATTGAAATTTCTATAAATTATATCAAAACGTGAATGGTATTGGATCGAAATGAGAGGAAAATATGGATGAAATATTTTCATATTTAGTCGCTTATGAAATTGTGAATGAAAATAATGATCCTGAACCCAAATCTGTAATTGAGTGCCAAAATAGGAATGATTGAGATAACTGGAAAGATGTTATGCAAGCTTAATTAGATTCGCTTAATAAGCTAAAGGTATTTTGACCCATTGTTCTCACACCGAAAAGTGTGAAACTAGTAGGGTTCAAATGGGTCTTCGTTCGCAAATAAAATGAGAAAAATGAAATTGTAAGGTACAAAGCTTGCCTTGTCGCACAAGGTTTTTCTCAAAGACCTAGAATCGATTATGTAGAAACGTATTCTCCTGTAATGGATACGATTACATTTTGATTCTTGATCAGTCTAGCGGTCGATGAAAATCTAAACATGCATCTCATGGATGTTGTCGTTGCTTATCTCTATGAATCACTTGATAATGATATTTACATGAAGGTCCCTGATGGACTTAAATTACCTGCAACATCAAGTTCTAAACCTAGAGAAATGTACACAATTAAATTGCAAAGATCATTATATGGGTTAAAGCAATCAGGTCGCATGTGATACAATCGTTTGAGTTAATATTTATTAAAAGAAAGACATATAAATAATTCTTTGTGTCCATGCGTTTTTATTAAGAAAACATCATTTGATTTTGCAATTATTGCGGTTTATGTAGATGATTTAAATATCATTGGCACTGACAAAGAAATTCATTCAACAATGAATTATTTAAATGATGAATTTGAAATGAAAGATCTTAGAAAGACTAAATATTGTCTTGGTTTGCAAATTAAGCATGTTAAAAATGGAATACTTGTGCATCAATCAAATTATACTAAAAAGATATTGAAACGTTTTAACATGGATAAATCAACACCTTTGAACCATCCTATGATTACAAAATCATTAACTATAGATAAACATCCATTTCGTCCTTGTGAAGAAAATGAAGAAATTCTTGGTTCTGAAGTTCTGTATTTAAGTATCATTGGAGCTTTAATGTATCTAGCTAATTGTACTAGACCTCATATATCATTTACGGTGAATTTATTAGCCATGTTTAGCTCATCACCCACAAAAAGGCACTGGAAATTAATTAAACATTTATTCCGTTATTTGCAAGGAACTGTGGATCTTGGTCTATTTTATCCTAACAATGCAGAACAAGATTTCATTAGTTATGCAGATGCAGGTTTTCTATCAGGCCCACATAAATTCAGATCTCAAACTAGATATGTATTCATGTATGGAAGCACTGCTATTTCATGGCGTTCTCAGAAACAGACACTTGTTGCAACATCATCAAATCATGCTGAGATTATTGCACTCCATGAGGCAAGCAGGGAATGTGTATGGTTACGATCAATGACAATTGACACATCATATAAGAAGTACATCTAGCTTACCTATTAGAGAGTGTTCTACAACATTATACGAAGACAATTCTGCATGTATTACACAGATGAAAGAAGGCTATGTCAAGAGTGACCGAACCAAACACATATCCCCAAGATATTTTGCCGACACTCAGGAACTCGAGAAGAACAAAGAAATTAATATTCAGTATGTTCAATCACGTGACAATATGGCATATCTTTTTACAAATGCACTCCCTACTGTAACTTTTAAAAAACATGTTCCAAGTATTGGGATGCGTCACCTACGAGACTTATGAAGAATTGGAGATGTCAACTTGAGGGGGAGTTCACGCTACTGCACTCTTTTTCTCTTATTAAGATTTTTATCCCACTGGGTTTTTCCTTATAAGCTTTTTAACGAGGCAGCATAAGACGTGTGTAGAAGCCGAATCATGTACATAACAAAATCTTTAAATGGCCAAGGGGGAGTGTTATAAATATGGTTAGTGGGATATGCCTAGTGGTCATTGTTGAAAATTATGTACAAATACTATTTTATAATAGTAGTAGTTGTTGTAAATAGTGTAAGATATTGAAAATTATCTCTATATAAGGAGACATCAAGATGAAGAGAAAAACATTCATTCACAAGTAATATACTTCTTATTTATTCTTCTTTCCCTATGTCTTTTAAATATATTGTTATAAACCCCAATAATTTTAGCTTTTCTATAACAACTTTCTAATAATGTCTATTCTATATAAATGACGAATTCCAATGTTCTTATGTCTCTAACTCATTATTCATCTCTCATAAACTACGTATTATAGCTCCTAATTAGTCTAAGGCCGATATTAACATGTATGAAGACTTTCACATAGTTGGATTTAACTGACGAATTGATCACGTTCGATGTGAGCTGGATTCATGACTTACGACCACGTCAAACCATAAGTCTTCCCCTATTTCTCATCTACGAACGCATTCAGCGATTTGAATCGATACACTGAACAGTAGGAGTTCTTAGAATGCGATCTGAATCGATACACTGAACAGTAGGAGTTCTTAAAGACGGCTGACATAGTGAAATTTGGATCACCGATGGTAACCTTTTACATCACCCCCAAATTATTTTAAAATATGCCACCGTTGCAAAATTCAACAATGTAACTATTTTGCGTCCAAGCTGTAAAAATAGAATTAGCAAATTCTTTTCTAAAAAAATACCTACATGTATTTTTACTATATATATAAGTCGGCTGAACAATTTGGATCCATCTAATTCGACTCGTCAATTCAATAACTTGATGACACCTATCAATGGGCCACAACAACTTTAATCGAACCTATACTTCCAACTCTTCTTCATCTCTATCACCACAACTACCAGATAAAATATGTATTAATAATAAAAACTGTCTTAAATACAAACCAACACCCCAATCCCATTACACGTATTTTTATCCATCAACCGTTTCTTGAATTTCAATCAAATTGGATCACTAAGATCACAACACCCTGTCCTCCTGTCCGAAATTCAATCCCTCATATCAAATCACACGATCGGAAACCAAAAATAGAAGTTCTTACACGATCACCACCTGTTCGATAAAATGCCCCAACCGCGTTTCTCGTAACAAATGCGTTCGCTTTTCTTTTATGCATACACCCTTTTCGTTTATGCGTATGTTTTGTTAAGAGTTTGGTGTTTTCTTTGTAAATAGAGACTCTATTTGTGTTTTTTTAAAGTTTCTTATTTTAGCTGGTTTTATGGATTTAGTACTGTTAAACAAAGGTTTGAACTTTACCAGAAAAAGGAAAAGGTCGGTTCTTTTGTTAGGGGCATTGGGATTAACTGGTTATGGTGCTTATAAGATATACAATTCGCCTTCTGTTGTTAAGAAGAGAGAAAAATTGTTGAAATTGTTGGGTGCATTTGTTTCTGTGGCTGAAATGGTGTCTGATTCAGCTGAGGCAATTGGGATGCTGTCGAAAGATTTGAAAGAGTTTATGGGGTCTGATTCTGATCAAATCCCGCGAAGTTTGAGGCAAGTTTCTAAAATTACGACGTCGAATGAGTTTTCGGAGTCGTTGAGTAGGATTGCAGGGGCTTTAACTGTGGGGATCTTGAGAGGTTATCAGCAAGAAGTGACTGAAAAGAGTGGTTCTTTGAGTGAGGATTCTGGTTTTGCTGATCGGGTTGTCGATAAGTTGTTTTCTAGTGCAGGGTCTGGTTTTGCCTCTGTAGTCGTTGGAAGTTTCGCTAGAAACTTAGTGATGGCTTATTTAGATGATTCTGGTGTTGTTAAGTCGAAGCCTGATCAGGATGTTCCGAGGTGGGTTGAGGTTGTTTGCGAGGATAAATGTCGAGATTTAATCGGGGAATGCATACGATGTTTTGTTAGTACAGCTTGTGAGGTATATTTGGACAAAACAATGAACATAAACACTTACGACGATATCTTCTCTGGTTTGACTAATCCCAAGCACGAAGATAGAGTAAAAGACATGTTAGTATCCGTCTGCAACGGTGCGTTGGAAACATTTGTCCGAACTTCTCATGACGTCTGGACATCAAATACTAATGCTGCTCCAAAGATTGATTTTGAAGATAATTTTTGTGGGGATGAGAAAAAGAGCATTAGGACAAAGTTACTACCAGCGAGATTGCTAGAAAGGAAGCTAGGTGGTAAGAACCAGGGGAGCGGATGGATTAGTAAGATGTCCTCAACGTTGTCTGTACCGAGAAACAGAAAGTTCGTTCTAGATATGACGGGGATGATGACGTTTGAGACAATTAGATCGTTTCTCGAGTATCTGTTCAAGAAATTGGCAGAGTGCGTGAAGAGAAGCGTTGATGTTGTTCATCACGAAGTGGTTGATAGGGGAGTTGAAGCGGTTAGATATGTGAGTCGTACACCTACTACGGTTGCTACCGTTTGTCTCACTATATGTTTGCACATATTGGACAGTCCTTGGATGTTGGCCCCGTGCTAATTTCCGTGGCATTCTTCTGATTATTAAGTGATTCTTATTGGTGTATTGAGGATATAGTCCAGACTATAGCTGCATATATATGGCTCTTGATTGAAATGTAAAGACCGAGATCCTTGGGAAAAATCAGTGATATTCTTCTGTTCTGTGTATATTCAACTTCAATTGTAATAATAGAATCAAAAGTTTCTTGTATATATAGATTAAAGTGTATCAATAACAGTTGATTGTATAAAGAGATGACCTGTTGACTCATGCATTCCTAGTTCAGTTTACATGTTTGTTTTGTATATTTTGCTGTGTTGTGGACTAACTGGCCTTGTTTATGATCTTAACCTGCTTTGGGATTTATATTTAGGGATAACTACTAGTTCTTGCACACCCCCTGAATAATTACAAAAGCTGATAATAGCTATATATATTGGGGGTCTATGTACAATTTTTTTTCAAAAGGGGTGTTTGTACTTATCCTAATCTTGAAAAAGAAATTCGACCTCCTTTGGCGCTTGCAAAACGCTACAACTGTTCAATTGAGTTTAGACCTTGTGATCTTGGTTGTGCTCCTTGAGTTTAGACCTTGTAATCTTGGTTGTGCTTCCGGAGCGTAAAAAATAGCTTAATTAACTCTAAAACGCTTCGACCATTCTTCGAGGTTAGACCTCATGATCTTGGTCTTGCTTTCAGAGTAAAATAATCAGCTTAATTAACTATAGAAAGCTTCGACAATACTCTAAGCATAGACCTCATGATCTTGATCTTACTTTGGAGTATAAATCACGTGCTTTATGCGCGAAAATTGTGTAGTCTTGTAAATAAATATAAAAATATGTTAATAATTATTTTTTGTTCTTATAATTAATTGGTAGCAAACGGTTACATTAAAATATATTATATGAATTACTTTGTTTTAATTATTAATTATCTGGATAAATATTTGTTTTCAACATATTCTAAGAATTTTCGGCGAATTATGATTCTAATGTCACATCTCTTTGATGTATTTTCTCCAAAATAAATACCTATTTATAGGGCTACACTTTACGCACTAGAATTTACACCCCTCATTTACCCGTAATACGTATCTCCTACATCGAATGCTTTGAACAAAAGTATTTTATGTCAACTCGTCATGTTCACCTACATTGAATATTTTAACAATTGTTGTATACCTACTTTTAGGTTTGTGCGAATCGGTCGTTGTACGAATGATTCGATAGTGTAGAAGTATGGAGTTTTGTCCGGTTGTCTCAGATTTAATTTGTCGATTAAACTCATTCGGGTATGATTCGATGTTTATCTTGTTTGTCATACCATTCGGTATTATTACCAAACTTCTTTCAATGTTTTTTTTCAAAATTAAACCAAAAATTCGGAAACTACAACAATTATAGCATAGAAAATCTATGACAAACAAAATCATAAAACGTATGCGGTTAACATTTACAACATGCTACTAAAAACCAATATCCAACACAAAGTCAACATGTCATGACAACAACATGACCAGAGTGAGAGCAACGAGATTGCGGAGTCGTGTCAGCAGCGTAACGTGAGCTAAGTGTGCTCTTGTGCTCCTACTTTCTAGGACTTAGCGTTTTATCATTTGAGATTGTGTGTGTGATATAATGTCTTTTTTATTTGTCATATGAAACTTATGAATCAAGATCAATTCTATGTAGTGTCATTTAGAAAAGTGCAAACGTGTTGTTCACTATTTACACTACAACAATTATGGTCTTTTACGACTCTTGAAATTACTAACATTTACGAAACAGTAGTAAAAAGTGAGTTTTATGACTGTTTTAAAAATAAAATTACTGTTATTAACAGTCATAAATATAAGAACTTAAGGCAACTAAATTAACATATATCACTTCATTTTCCTTCAGCTCAAATAAATTCACGTGTCATTATTAGCAATCAGACTACCACATGTCACTTCACCTATTTCATTTTCTCTCTCTTCCCCAAACAATCAGACTACGCACAAAAATCCCCAAATCAAATTTCAAATTGAAAACCTAACTTTGCGATTTCGAATCTATCAATCGGACGCATGCAATGTTGGAAGCTCGTCGAAGTTAGGTGAAATTTTCGACTCTCGTCCCTGCTCTCGAAGCTCGACGGAAGAACAGAGGTTCAATTTTCGGAAGAACAAGCTCAAATAGAGGATTATGAACAAGCTCGACTCTCGTCCCTGGTCTCGAAGCTCGACAGAAGAACGGAAGAACAAGCTCGAACAGAGGTTCTTCATATACATATGCATTGAGGATTAAGAATTGCTCTTATGAATGGTTTCGGTTGTGTAATTGCATGCATATTCAATTTTCGGTTCTTGATGATGATGATGATGATGATTTTTGTTCAAGTGTAGGTCTGTTTTCGTGTTCAACTGTTTAGTTGTGTTGTGTTCAATCGTTCAGTTGTGTTGTGTGGCTTTATGATTGGAAGGTTCGAATTCGACCTTGTTTCCTGGACTTAGTGTATTTATTGAGCTGTGACGCATAAATGTGTGGTGAGAGTCGTAAAGCTGCTAAAAGGAAGTATATGGTGGTATGCGTCTCGAAAAATGTAAATCGAGACTACTTCTGTGATCTCGTGTTGGTTAATGGTTGGTCGTGTTGAAATATATTGTTCTGAGTGTTTGATATGGGATGAATAGTTAATGTTTCATGCATTTTATTGATGTTAACTTCCTGCTGTCTTAATTATTTCTTTTTTATGTTGTGCACATCAGATATGTTGACTATAATACAGATTTTCGAGAATTTTGTGGAATATGAAAGTAGAGAGAATGGGGTCAAGGTTTTATGGATAATTTAGCTTCGTCATTGTGTTGCATCATATTCTCCTTTTACAGGGATAACAACCACAACGTTAGATGTACTGAGATAGTGCTCTATTAATGTGACTAGAGGTTATCTGTGGTTTCATCTGAATTTGACAGATAAAAAGGAACAATTGGTTGAAACATGCATGCATTGTGTTCTATATACATTGCTGACTGATTAATGTATTAGCTCCCTTGATTTTAATGAGCTATTAGTTCGAATACTTGTATTTTTTAGTTTTACTCATTAACAAAGTTGTTGCCCTGAATTTTGTTTTATTTTAGGTTTTATTTCTTTAATGTCCATATGGATGCACAAAGTGAACATGTGAAACAAATGTCCATATTGTTTCTTGCAATATTGTGTTCTGCTTGTGTAAATGCTTAGGTGAAATGTTCATTTAGTTGAAGCCAAGATCGAAGACCAATGGTTCCCATTTTGATTGTTCATTTCTGTGTAATTACATTTGATGCATTAAATTGGACTGCTTACTTTTGCCAAAGCAACAGGAGAATTCTGTGTTTCTTTTCAGTTTATTAAACATATAACAAGAGAATTTTCTCTTCTACTGGAAGAACTCAAGCTCTACATAAGGTATATACATGTGCACCCTTGTGTTGCCCCTTGTATGTCTCACAAGAGTGGATGGATTAGGAATGATACACAATCCCTGCATATCTGTTTCCTCTAGTTTTTTTGTTATCTTTTTGGAGGAGAAGTTACTGATGATTATTGTATGCTTTTGAGAATATATTACTGGACATCTTCTACAAATTGAGTTATGTGTTATATTGATCCTTGGAAGCTGAACCAGATTGCGACTTCAATCTTATAGTGATCGATCATCCCTTTGTTTAACACCTGCTACATACAGTAAGTAGCTAAAAATCACCACTAAAGTCTTTGAGTTATATCTTACTGCCTTTTTTATGAGATGAGAGCCAGTTAGAAATTTGTCGTTGTTTGAAATGTCTTTTTTACATATTTAGTTGCCTTATCTCATTTCTTAAAGAAGTCTGGAAATGAGAATATGTTTTCTTTTCCTTCTATTTTAAAGTTTGCTCTTGCGTTAAATATTAGGGATGTGTTATGCATGGTCAAAAAAGAGACTGCATACTCTGGTTTTAGAAATTGTCAGTATAAAGAATTCACTAGTTCAAGCTCGAAAGTGATGCGCATATTTTTGCTTAAGGTTTAAATTTAAAAAATAAATCAAAGTAAATCACTTATCAAATTTTCGTTTCTATGAAATTATGTAATTATGTGTTTCATGCTTGTTCTACATTCACGTCTCTGGTTTTTCGCTACTTCGATAATGTGAAGTTTGATCCTGGTAAAAATTGCGTAATTATGTGTTTCATGCTTGTTGATGAGCTGCAAATCTGATTTGTTGTGGTCTTTCACGCTCTAACAGGAGATGTCTCAAGGAAAGCGCATAAGAAAATCTGGTCTGGAAGGGAATTTGGAATTTCGTTATACGTCCACGGCGCATAATCAAGTTAGGCCGCCTTCGGTTTATCATGCTCCAATCAATGTATCTTCAAAAAGGAGGCATGCAGTACAATCCAGGCCAATTTCTTCTTCTAAACATCAACTTTATCATCATTCATATACACATTGTCAGCCATCATCATCATCACATCCCAATGTTCAGTCCAGCAATGAAAATGATTCTTTAGAATCAACTGACGATGATGACGATGATCCATTAGGTAAATTAGCATATTCATTTTCTAGTTTTCACCTTCAGTTATTTTTGTTGACTTTTCTGTAAAACTTATAACATTTGCTTTCGTTTTTGATTTTTTTTTACATTAGGTACAAATCATGAAGCTGAAAAAACAGGGCGTGGTCGAACTAAAATGCTTAAGGCATGGGGAAATGGTTGCATTGAAGTGCAATTCAATGAGATAAATCAGCCCATTGGAGAGAGTGCTGCAAAACTCTCAAGTCAAATGGGACGAGTGGTGAAAAATGGCAATATGTTTCCCCTTACTATTACAGACTGGAGAAAAGTGGATCAATACAACAAAGACGTGACCTGGTTGCAGTACAAGGTAATAACCATTAACTCTTATAATAGTAATAATTAAAGAAAATATTAATTTTCTAGTCTTTAAAATTTGTATATTTTATGTAGGCTAACTTCACTCTGAACGAGAGTTATAAACCCGAATTTTTGAACAAGTTAGGAAACCTGTGGAAAAACTGGAAATGTGAGGTGAAGAAAGTATATTATCTTAAGTATAGTACAGATGCCGAGCGATTAGCTAATTGTCCTGGTAACATATTGGAGTTCAGAAGACATACAGGTATTCTAATATATCGCACTGATACTACCTCAGTAATATACTTTTGATAAGAATGATTTTTATTAATTATATGCTATCTCTGTAGCGAGTAAGTGAAAAGGCTATTTTGAGTCGAGGAAAACTAAAAGTGCCACAAAGAACTGGAAGAAGGAGTTATGCCGTTGTGAGGGATGAGGTCAAATTCTTCTCTAGTTGTGTTACATGAATTTTCTTAAGCAAATTGTTATATACATTATTAACTCTCTTTGTTCCTTAGATAACAAAAGAAGAAGGTGAAGAACCATCAGACTATGACTTTTGGATGACAACACACGTTGGTATGGCAAAGTCCTCCCTTAATAAGAAGAGTTTAAAATTTGTGGTGAGTGTTATACTTTATTTATTCAGTATTTGGAATTTTTGGATGACAATAGAACTGCTTTTATCTCTACTTTTTGTTTAATTAGTTATTACATGGATGTGCTTATATATAAGTCGTCTATTGTGTTTCTTCTCTATGTTTCTTCCTTGATTAGTTACTAAACATGGTTGTGCTTGTATATGATTAGTTTTGATATACTGGAGCTATTTGGGATAATGCTCTAGGGATGAACTTAATTTATCTTATCTGATTTGATTTGGTGTGGCATTGAGCTATATATGATTGTTGTTGTTGCAAATAGAGAAAACGTTGTTCAAACTCAATGATGCATGACTTTCAATTTGTGCCCCTCCATCGAATTTGCAGACTAAGTTGACACAATTGGCTTCTAAGAATCCAGAAGCTTTGAAGTCAAAAGAGGTTAGAGACCGTATATTTTCAGACTTTATGGGACCGGAGAAACCGGGACAGATGCGAACATATGGGTTTGGTCCTGCACCTTCCCAAATAAATGCCTTGAAGTCTCAAAACAAGCTCGTAGAGGAGAAAGTTTCTGGTCTTGTAAGTTCCATTAGGGAAGGTTTAAAAGAAGAGGTGAAATCTTATTTGCACAATGTGATTGAGGAAATTGTGCGAGCTGTGATACCGTCGCTTTTGAGGACCCAACAAAATGTTTCTGGGTTTTCTGACCATTCGTTACCTACAAGGGTAGATTAAAGTTGATTTATTATAATTTAAAGACTTCTTGCATTATCAATTTTCTAAATAAATATTTTGGAATGTAGGGTGCTTCAAGGTCGAATTTGGTGGAGGAAGGATCTAACCGTTTGCAGCAAGACCCTCAAGTGCAAGTTACAAACAGGGATAAACGTAAAAAAACAACTCCAATCAGGTAAAGGCAAAAAAGGAAGTCAGTAAAGGTATAATTGTTATTCTTTATAATTGTTATTCTTTTGATTGCAGGTACAAAGGTAGAAGATAAATACTAGTTAAAGTTGTGATAGAGCTTGAGTTGCAATAAAGGTATGCTGCTGCAAGTGTTATTCTGAAAGTTGAGGCTCATTTTAGTTCTACTTGAAATTGGAGATTTTTGAAAATTGAGATAATTTCTAAGGATTTGTAGTTAAAAATATATATCAAAAGAAGTTGTTTTACTTATTTATTTCTCAACATAATTTCTTTGCATGCACATAATTAGAAGATTAACAAGATAGAACCTGAAATAAATCTCCCCGTAATTTCATCATACATCATAAGCCAAAAAAAGTATGTATTTCAATTTATTTAATTTTTATTATCTTTTGAATTGATTTTACTTGCTCTGTTTCCCTTTAGTCAATTAGAAACCATTGATTAAGATTAAAGTAGATTTCTTGGTGTACAAGATTTTGTTTGGTTGGAATTTAGAATGGGTTAATGTTAGCTTAGATTATACTTGCACTATTACTGATATGGTAAATGCTTGCTTGTTAAGCAATAGATTGGGATTTTCATGGAATGCCCTGATCTGATATTGGTATCCAAGAGTTTGAGAATATTGGAAGACTAGTATAAACATACTTAAGATGAGAAAGTTATTTCTGATCATGACTACACTCATTTTCTTTGAAAGTAAATGACATGAAGTAGGAATTTTGTATAAATCCATGCTAATATTTCAGACATGTTCATTATGTTAGATATGAGTTTAAGCAATCAGCTCCTCATGAGAATACATGAATTCTTACTTTTTCACAGAACTGAAGTCTCAAGATAAAGATTGAGTCATTTGCATGTTTTCTGATGTGTTGCATTTTGCAGAGTGACTTTTTTTTACTTATGATGGACACTCTTGGTGCCGGTCAAATTACTTATTAGAAATCCACCACCTTCGTTTGTCATTTTAAATATATATATATATATATATATATATATCTGAAATATTTTGATGATGAATAAGTTCATTTTTTGTTTTCTTCTAATAAATTAGTTGCTGACAATGTGATATGTCGCCAATGATGCTTCTGTAAATCTTGATTCTCCTAACAAAATGTGTTACTGGAAATTTGGTTCTTTTCTGATGGACTTGGTGGTGAAAATCTGAGTTTTTTGTATGTATATGTTGCTGAAAATGTGACTTTAATGTCTCTACATTGAATATTTTGTTAAAAAAACTGAGCTTATTTGTCCTTGCAGGAGTATTTGTTTTTTGTAGGATCATGGACATGCATGTTAACACAAGCACAAAATGATATGTATAGTTGGTTAGGAGAAGTCGCAATGGTCGTTACGTACTGATGTATTTTAAATTTGAATAGTTTTGATCTTCCTTATGATATTTGTAATATGATTTTCTCTTTATCGGATTTTCAATGTACAAGTTAAGAAGTACATTCTTGGACAAGAATAACGTATAATGAATTCATATCTTTTTTGTCGTGTAATGGATTCATATCTTTTTTATTGTGTAGATTATCATATGTTTGTTGTTTATCAGTGGATTGGAGTAATTGATTGTTGCTGCATTATTTTATAAATTTTTGAATGAGCAGGATAGCATAGTAGAGTCAAATTTGAGAGAGAAAAGTAGTTGTTTATGACGGTTTTTGAGCGTTGACAAAAGGGGGAGAATCTGTCATAAAAAATCTTTTACAACTGTTTCCAAACAGTCGTAATTACTTTTTTACGACAGACTTTTTATGCACAAATGTATAAACGACTCACCCTTTTGGTGACTCTTTTTCGACTGTTTAAAATCAGTCATAAAAGGCAAATGAGACTGTTTTTTACTTTTTATGACTGTTAAAAACAGTCGTAAAAGGCCTTTTTTATTGTAGTGTTAATACCTAATATAGTAATGACTTGATTTACATAAATAAGTTAAATACAAAACATATATAAAACAAAATGATAGTTGATAATCACGATTACGGACTCCTTGTATCCTTGTATCGAATACCAAATCAAATATTAATTCAAAATTTATGATGTGATTATTTGTGAAATTAATGCAATTGATTTGAAAAACGATCTGTGTAGTTATTTTTTGGAAAAAATGACAAACTAGCCACAATGTTTGGACGTTTTCGCGAAACTATACCCAACGTCTCAAATTTTACAAAACTATACCTGACATTTGCATTTCGATAAAAACTATACCCAACCTATACTTCCGGTCAAATTTGAATTTTTACAGGGGCATAACCGGTACTACCCTTCTAATTTATAAAAAAAAAATCATTATTTCACCTATTATTATTTAATCAAATGTAATTAAACTATTATTAACTTTATATATTAAAAACAATAAGATATTTAATTACTTAATATATATAAATATATACAAAAGTATATCTTAGTTATTAAAAAAATAAGATATTTAATTCCTTAATATATATAAATATACAAAAAGTATATCTTTTTATCTTAAAAACAATAAGATATTAAATTCCTTAATAAATATAAATATATAAAAAGTATATATTTATATATTAAAAATAATAAGATATTTAATTCCTTAATTTATATAAATATATAAAAAAATATCTTTATATATTAAAAACAATAAGATGTTTAATTCCTTATTATATATAAATATATAACAAAAAGAAAAAATCATTATTTCATAAATATAATTTTTATTATTGAAATCAGAGAAAACAATATTAAGATATATAATTTTTATTATTGAAATCCAAAAATTAAAAAAAAATTAAGATATAAAATTTTTATTATTGAAATTAAAAAAGATTACTAAAAAAATTTAAAAAAATTAAGGACCCGTCTTCCTCACCAGCCCCTCCCCCTCAACCCGTTGTCGCGTCCGGAATCGCGATGGTGGTGGTGGTGGCATCCGCGATTTGACACCACAATGCGATTCGTAGTGTGGTGGCATCAAATCGCGGATGCCACCACCACCACCACCGCGATTCTGGACGCGGCGGCGGGTTGGGTGTGCGGGTGAGGAGGCTGGTGAGGAAGTGGTGGTCCGATTATGGTGTGGGGGTAGGGGTGTGGGTGGCTCTGGTGAGGAACAGGTGGTCCGATCTGGTGTGGGTGGGGGTGGGGGTGGGGTTGGGGGGGGGGGGGGTCTCGTGAGTAGGCCTGTCAAGGGTAGGGTATTACCCTACCCTCTGAATATCAGTTAAGGGTCTGGACCCATCCCCTATTGTTAGGGTCTGGGTTTGGGTCCAGACCCTTACCCTAAATTTGTTTAATTAAGGGTAAGGGTCTGGACCCTACCCTTTTGTGAGCGGGTCACCGGATCTTACCCAATTTGTTTTTTAAACAACTCTT
Organism: Linaria vulgaris; assembly: GCA_948329865.1. Lineage (NCBI taxonomy): Eukaryota > Viridiplantae > Streptophyta > Magnoliopsida > Lamiales > Plantaginaceae > Linaria > Linaria vulgaris. The sequence continues at coordinate 5,569,134 of OX415250.1, read as the reverse complement.
TTAATAAAAAAAAATCCAAATTCCAAATTAAAAAAAAACTCTTTTTTTTTTCTTCCCGTCAAATTCTCCAAATTTGTTCCCCAAATTCTCTTTATTTTTTTTGTTCCCCAAATTCTCCCTCCCTCCCTCTCTCTCTCTCTCTCTCTCTCTCTCTCTCTCTCTCTCTCTCTCTCTCTCTCTCTCTCTCTCTCTCTCTCTCTCTCTCTCTCTCTCTCTCTCTCTCTCTCTCTCTCTCTCTCTCTCTCTCTCTCTCTCTCTCTCTCTCTCTCTCGCTCTCGCTCTCGCTCGCCTCGCTCTCTCTCCCTCACTCGTCACGGTAACTCGCCGGAGAAAGTAGATATGGAGGTGGCGACGGAGAATCGGAAGAGGCCGAGGGAGGTGACCCGGTGTTCGGGGTCGGTTTGCAGAAAAGGGGTCGGGTTGATGGGGTTCAGGTGCAGATGCGATGCCGTGTTCTGTTCGGAGCATAGGTACTCGGATCGGCACGAGTGTGGGTACGATTACAAGGCGACGGGTCGTGAGGCGATTCAGAAGGAGAATCCCGTCGTTAAAGCTGTTAAACTTGTTAACAAAAGAAAGAAAACTAAAAATTTTGGGGTCAAAAAAACAAAAAAAGTTTGGGGGGGCGCAAAAGTAAAAAAGAAAACTAAAAATTTTGGGGTCAAAATGAAAAAAAACGAAAAATTTTGAGGGCGCATAAGTAAAAGAGAAACAAAAAAAAAAAAGAAAACTAAAAAATGCTGTAAAATAATGAAAATATAAGCTACATGGTATATTTTGTACCCTACCCTCTTAACAGGGTAGGGTAAGGGTCTGGGGAAGCGGGTCTTGAGCGGGTAGGGTATGGGCAGGGTCTAAAAACTCTCACAAGGTATTTATAGGGTATGGGTAAGGGTCAGGGTAATACCCTACCCTTGACAGGCCTACTCGTGAGGAAGACGATTGATTTCAATTTTTTTTTAATTTTAATAATAAAAATTGATATATTATAAATTTAATATTTTTTATGTATATATGTGAAATGTCTATTTTGCCCTCTACCAAAACGGAGCGGTGATGTCATTACGTCGAAATATGACGTTTTTTAGTCGGAAGTATAGATTGGGTATAGTTTTGTCGAAATGCAAATGTCAGATATAATTTTGTCAAATTTGAAAGGTTGGGTATAGTTTCGCGAAAACGTGCAATTCATTTTCCAATCGATACGATTGATATGATACATAATGTAAGGTCTACCTACACTATCCATGATTACCATAGACTTCCTAGCTTCTTGGGCCTCAAAGCTATGGGTTGGGGCCCTATAAAGGACTTGTGGTTTGATTTGAATAGGCTAAATTGCGGCAACAATATTGCCATATTGGTCGCACAATACGTGACTTGGAGGCCCAACCAAATCACTTTGTAGTCCAATAACCTGAAATTGCTAGAAGGTATATATATATATATATATATATATATCATCAAAAAAAAATATATATATATATATTATAATTATATATACATACTATATGGGCAAGTGGGAACAATATGATAAATAATATTTTATTTCGCTTCACCAACCTTTGTACTTTTGTATGAAAGCATCCCATTATTCCCAGTTGATGATTATTATAATTTGAAGAAATCGAAGACCTAGCGCGAAGCTACATTGACTAGAATCTGGTGGGTGTAAATCAACGACACTAGAAAAAGTGTATCTTCAAATGTTTACTTGAGACTTAATGGCCAAGCGATGGAAATATGTTCAAATTGTCACATGTTCATATTGCCCTATGTTTGTATTTTTAAAAAAATGTTATATTTGCTAAAACCATAGTTCATATATAGTATCTTTCATGTTCGTTAGGAGTTTATTTGTTAGGTAATATAAGTTATAAATTAAGTACTTAAAATAGCGCTGCACGCACGTGTGTATATAAAATTATAATTGTAACATACTTGCTTCTTGTAGTGTTATCGGTCGAACTATCTTAGATTTACTAGTAAGTGAAAGTGTGGATCAAATTTAGATTTATATTGCATTTCTGTGTAAAATCACAAGGAAAGAAGTTTTTCCGTTCTTTTCTAGAACTTTTGGAGATGCTTAATCTATAGATTTTGTACGAGTTTAACTATATGAATATATGTGCCAATAACCTTGTACTTGGACCGTATTTTATTAGAGCCTAAAATAGACTATTTTATGCTCTAAAATATTTTACTAGACCGAGTCCTCATATCTTATGTCTTATGATAAACCTTAATTAGTTAGGTTTTTGGCTGAAAGCCCCCCTATGTTGTTCGAAACAGGCAAGAAACCCTCTGTGAAATAAAAAAAGCAGAAAACCCCCATGTGTATTGAAATACGTAGCAAAAATAACTCCCTTTTGTACGAGAGTGTGATACACTTGCCAAGAAGTGAGAGTGTGAATTAATATTATCTTATAAAATAACTTTTCTACCATTATTCTTAGTAAGGTTTTTGGCAGAAAGCTCCCCTGTGTTATTTGAAACGGGCAAAAAAACCCATGTGAAATGAAAAGAAGCAACAAAACAATCACTCATATTATGATAATAGACAAATAATGCCAATAATTTAGAAAATATCTGAATAACCCCTAAAAAATTAAAAACTTCAAATAAGTCCATATAATTTCGAAATAATTGCAAATTATCCATCTTCAAAAAACTTATGCACTTTTGCCTACATTTTTTGCTGTAATTTTTTGGTATTGTTAAAAAATTGTCGGTAAAACTCTTATTTTGAAATATATCTCTTCTAAAATATTTTGAAATGTAAATTTTCTTTTGGACTTGTACGTACAATTAAAGTAGTACAAATTTAGAAAACTCATAGAAGTTCATCACATGAAATAACAAAATTTTACATACAATTATTTCTGGTGTAAAAAAAGTGGAAAATTATTATTTCTGCCCAATAACTTTGCCAAAAATTACTTTATACCGGAGTTATGGATTGAAATTGATTTTCGCCAGAGTTAGAAACATCGACTATGCGTGATGGCCGGGGGGGAGGCTGTGCGTGATGGAGGAAATGGGGGATGTGCGTGAGGGGGTGGGGGTGGCGGCTGATGTGCGTGAGGTGGGGGGGGGGGGGGGGGGGGGGGTGGCGTGGGGAAGATGACATTTTTCACTTTTTTTTTGGATTTCACTAATTAAAAAAATAAATTTTCATTTAATTATATTAATTTATTAAAGTACTTATATATTTTAATAAATATTACGAAAATATAAGTTCATTTAAATATTAAAATAAGTTAATTTTAAAATTTACAGTAACATAATTAGATGCGTTCAAGAATCCAATATATTTTTTTAAAATAATTAAGCATAATTATAAAATGGGAAAATGGTGGGAGAAGAAATGACTATTTTTTAATTTGGGGGTAAATGAGTCATTTCTGGTGAAAATACGTATAAAGAAAGAAAATACGTATAAAGAAAGAGAAGGGGGGCAGTGTGCTACGATTTGTTAAACACAAGGGGTATTTTTGCCTATTTTATTTTCATAGGGGGTTTCATGCCTCTTTTCCATAACACATGGGGGTTTCTTGCTAGTGGCCCTAATTAGTTTGAGTCATATCTTTCAAATCTTAGGTTTTAGAGTATTTTTAATGCTGACCTTGCATAGGCTAGTTATTTTAGTTCATTCTTGTAACTATGTATTAACCTTTTGATTATCACCTTCATTATATCACTATAAATATCTCTGACGAGAATACGATTTACATGTATTGCGCTCTCAAAACTACTACCTATCCCACGTTGTTGGCTCCTCGCCTTCACTCATGCGGTCATGCCTACTAGGTAGCCTTGAAGCGTCGTCATCTTTGTTAGCTCGAAGGCGGCCTTGTAAATCTTTAAATTTTGTTTTGCTTATTTTCTCTCTTTCCTTTGTGGCGTACCTCAAATACCAACTAGGTGTACCTGCCTATCTCAAATCATGGTCTTCACATAAGTATTAGGTTTTCTCACGCTTTGTTCAATAATCGAGTTTTGTCTAATGTTACAATAGTTGTTTGATGCATGGTTGCAACATCTATATGGCAAGAGTAACCTTCACTCGCATCCCCTCCATCTAGGTTATTTACTACTTCGGTACCATTGAACTCATTTTACTCTTAATTTAGAACTCTTGAGTGAAGCACATTGTCGCCTACTTTCACTTTATTCTGACCTTCTTCGCAAATAAAAATTCTAGCCACCTTATGTTACCATCTTTGATGATTAGTCCGTCAACATTCTACTCAACTACTTGCACGCTCCTTCGGTGTTAGTTACATCACTACAAGAAAACAGGTCCAATAGGGACCGCCTATTAGGAACCGCATCGCGGTTCCGAACTATCAGCAACCGCGTTGGAATCGCATTGCGGTTCCTAAGAAACTGGAACTGCGTTGCGGTTCCAATTAACTGCGGTTCCAATTTCTTCCATTGGACCATTTGGAACCGCAACGCGGTTCCAACCCACTTAACGTTGAAATTGGGCTCTAAATTGGAGCCCAATTTCAACAAAACGATTGGGCTCGAATGAAGAGCCCAATCAAATAGGACTTTCTGCAACCGCGACGCGGTTCTAGAAAGTCCTATAATTATATAAAAGTGTTGCAAATCGCGATTTAATCGCGATTTGCAGCTAACCCTAGCCCAAAACCGCCGTTTCGCCGCCTGCTTCCACCGCTCATAATTGGAACCGCATCCCGGTTGTTGTCCTTCTTACTAATTTTCTCTGAAAAAAAAGGATGCAATATTCTTGTTTAAAAAAATGTGCAATATTCTTGTGCAAAAAAAAGGAATATATATTCTTGATTTAAAAAAAAATGTGCAATATTCTTGTACAAAAAAAAAAGCAATATTCTAGGGAAAAAAAAGGTGCAATATTTTTGTATACAATAAAAGGATGCATTATTCTTGTAAAAAAAAACGGATGCAATATTCTAGGAAAAAAAAGGTGCAATATTTTTGTATACAATAAAAGGATGCATTATTCTTGTAAAAAAAAGGATGAATAAAATCTAAAATATCAATACATCGTAATAAAAATCTATTCTTCATCCGATGAATAATAATACTCTTCCTCCTCCTAAATATTCGATCCTATGTCGTCAAAAATATCGAAAATGCTAAATTCTTGTGCTCTAAAGTGAAAACCGTCCCGAATCACAATTTGCATCATTGCCAGAAGTGTTGCCTTTCTGCAACCGCGTTGCGGTTGCAGAAACCAACAGTTATCTTATTTTGCAACCGCGTCGCGGTTGCAAACACTTGTAGACGTTAGTTTTAGCAACCGCCACGCGGTTGCAAAACTAAGTAATACAATTAGCAACTGCAACGCGGTTGCAACTAGTAGCATTTGTAACCGCGTTGCGGTTGCAATTAATATTCATACTTCAAAATGACGTGTGTTCGATGATTTGAGATACCACGTTAATAGTTTAGTTAGTAAGTACCCTAATAATAGCCAAAACAATCATATTTTTTTTATTACGTTGAAAATAAAGGTATTATAAGAAGATAACCCAAGTTCGAACAAAAACGTATATCCCTATATATGATGAGTACTTGAACAAGGGATTAGTAAGATGGTATATTCAATGAATCGATTAATGACATCTATACTTTAATTTGTGAATCAAATCATAATAACAAAGCAACAAGTTATGTATGATGGAAGTAGTTCATATATATATATATATATATATATATATATATATATGTGTGTGTGTGTGTGTGTGTGTATGTAGTGCAACAAGTTCTACTATAGTAACGACTATAACGATCATTTCACTTCTAATTTACTCTTACATTCCTCAATTACTTGTTTTTTTAACCATTTATTAGTTCATTACACATGTATTATTGATATATATTGATAAGAAACACTAACGCAATAAGGTAGATCAATAAAACAACAATTTTGATGATTGAATGTTATTTGAGTCCGCAACGCGGTCCCAATTAATGTTAATTGCAACCGCGACGCGGTTCCTAAAAGGACCAATTGAGACCGCAACGCGGTTCCTACTTATATTCATAGTATTAGGGACCGCATTGCGGTTCTTAATAAAATTCAAACGCGATGCGGGCTCAGAACTTTAAAAAATATTTTTAAAAACTTTCAGAGACTGCGTTGCGGTTGCAAAAACTTCAAAAATTTCAAAATTTTAGGCGGGATGTGGGGGGAAATTCAAATTTTCATACCTTTTTCTATATATACACACCCCAATCCACTCATTTATCCTATTACCCACCTCAATCCACTTCACTTTTCCATTCAACACTAAACAACAAGAAGAAAAAATATCTTTTATGTCTTTTTTCAAATTCAAATTCTTTTTTCTTCATCTCTTTTTTTTTTTTCCATTTCTCTTCTTCTTTTATGTTTAACATCTTTTTTCTTGTTCAACAACTTTTTTCTCTTTATTTCATTTCATTTCATTCATAATTAACTTTTGTTTTTCATCTTTATTACATTTCTTTCATTAGTTTTCATCTTTACATTAATCTTTATTTCATTGATTTATTTGTTTTTATATATTGATTTGCTATACATAACTAATGTATATTGATTTACAGAAATCTCTAATTATTAACAAAAACCAATAATATTCCAGTAATTTCCTGGAATATTATTGGTTTTTTTTTTTTTATTTCGCTTGAAGAGTAATTGCAACCGCAACGCGGTTCCAGTTAATATTCATAATAATAGGGACCGCGTCGCTGTCCCAACGGTATGAATATTAACTGGAACCGCGTTGCGGTTCCTGCTATAGTTTTTGGGTTTCTGCAACCGCAATACGGTTACAATCCATTTTCAAATTTTTTAATTTTTTTATGAAACATTGGAACCGCGTTACGGTCCCTATTGGCTTTACGAACCGCGTGGCGGTTGCAAAATTTCTCGGTCGCTATTGCGCTTTTCTGGAACCGGGTTGCGGTTCCTGTTGCGAAGTGACCGAACTCTTTTGCAACCGCATATTTGGAACCGTGACGCGGTTGCAAATGGCCTTTTGCAACCGCATCTGGGGTATTTGGAACCGCGGCGGCGGTTCCAAATAGCCCTGTTTTCTTGTAGTGCATAGTTCCAAAATTCCCATTGTTAATATTAATTGTGTTTACTTATTAATTAGTTTGAGTCCATCTTGTGTGTATGGTATTATTGAGATTATTTATGCTTAGTATGTAGTAACGAGCTATGCTAGTTCAAGTATCAATTTTGTAATTCTTGTAACTATCTAACCATCGTAAGTAAATCAATAAAAGCCAGCACCTCAATAATCTTGTATGTTCTAGAATAATTAGTGGAACTCATTTCTTCTAGTTAAAAGAAAACTCGAGTCCTTTCATCCTCACGTGGCCCAAAATCTAAAAATGGGAAAAGGTGTTAAATGCTAACGCCATTACTGCAACAATCACACCAGCAATCATAATGCTTCAACCGTCAACCACCCTCCCTCATCAAAATCAACCTGTGATTCTAGCATCATCAAATTAAATACGTCCATTTAATTATTTTTTTTCTCTCTTTCCAGTATTAGAGGGAGAGAGCAGGACGCGTAAGCTTGCATGGTTTGGATTTATTAGGAAAAAGGTGGTAACTTTAATATGTGTTCGTCGTCTGACCCTTTCGATTGACCAATAGCGTCATGAATCATAATTTTCATAATTAGTGCAAATAAACCATATCTTCTTATTTTTTGTACTTTCCTCGCGAGTTAATAAATTTAATACGTATGGACTAGAAGTTTTGAAAATTCTAGATAGATTCAAAGAAGGGGATTGAGGTAGACATTTAGAATTAACTGATTTGAATGTTTAGCATTAATTACATTTGACTCATCATGTGGATTTGTGGAAAATACATTGCGACCACAAGAAGAAGAAAACGGCAAATCATGATGTTTCACCTAGGATGCACGCATACTCAAAAAAAAGTGCTCGGTCACCTCCGGATACGTATTGAACACGGATACGTGTTGGATACGCGTGAGATACGTATTCGATACGCCAGCTGGAATATCTTGAATTAAAATTAATTAAAAAGTATGGATATGAGTATGGGATACTCTCTTGAAGAGTATCTGATACGTATCAAGGCATTTATAATTTTTCTCAAATATATGATGGTCTAACATAATAAACTTACAATTAAAATATTAAATAAACTCTTTAACTTTTGTTGTTGACCATGTTTAATGTATTTAATATTTAACCGTTAGTATTTTGAGTTTTTGAGCTTATAATGAATTGCCTATGGCTATTAGGAATCTTTTATATATGTTTATATTTTAAATTGTGTTTAAATTATTTTTGCAAGTGATTACATATGATATAATATATCATTTGACTTTTTTCAGTTATATATTTATATAATTATTATTTATTAATATTAAATATTTAAAGTATCCTACACGTATCGTATCTTGTACATTTTAAAAAAAAACATATCCACGTATCCGTATCCTACGGATACGGATTCTCGTATCCGTATCCGTGCAACCTATTGTTTCACAATAGTAGATAGTCAGGGGATTATTTCATCAAACCTCTCAACTATGACTACTTTATTGGTTTAGAGTTAGATCTTTATTTTTAGATCCAGTGAGGTCTAAACTTTGGTAGTTTGTGCAAATTGTCCTATTTTCCAGTTTTTTGCAATTTTCCGATCAAAAATCGTCGAGAAAATCATTTAAAGTTTGACTAAAACCTTCCTCTCGTTGAGATGGTTCCGATGGTGGTGACGGTGTCACAACATTCAAAGTCAATATACGAAAATTTAATTTAAGTGTATTTATTGGAAGATTTGTGTTATGTTGCGGCTAGGGTTTGAGAGAGAATCGAGAGAAGAGAAGGCATATCGACTTAGGGCGTAAAATAATAATGAATTAAAATTATAAAATATTACAGAAGAGGGTATTTATACCCGGACCTAAATGGCGACTTTTGTCACCCAAATAACTAATGTTGTTAATTTAAAATGCGACAATCTCTATTACTTAAGACCCCCCCTCAAGAGGGGCATGAATATCAATGATGCCCATCTTGGACATCATGATTTGAAAAGGTTGCGGAGATAACGGCTTTGTTAAAATATCTGCAATTTGGTGTTGATTCGAGACGTGCGCCACTTTGAGGAGACCTTCATGGACCTTTTCTCGGACGAAGTGACAATCGATTTGTATATGCTTCGTTCTTTCGTGTTGGACTGGATTGATAGCTATACAATAGGCGCTTTTGTTGTCAGTAAATAGTATAGGAGTTCGGCTGGCAGTGACGCGCAAATCCTTGAGCAGTTGTGTTAGCCAAAGGATTTCACAAGTAGTTGTTGCGACGGCGCGGTATTCTGCCTCGGTCGATGAGCGGCTGACCGTTGGCTGCTTCTTTGCTTTCCATGATACGAGTGAGGCACCGATGTAAATGGCATAGCCCGTTACACTGCGTCTTGTGTCGGGGCAGGCAGCCCAGTCACTGTCACAAAACGATTTTAGATGGGATTCATTAGTAGAAGAATAAAATAGGCCTTTACCAGGGGCCGACTTGATATATCGAAGAACCCTGTGGGCCGCGGCCAAGTGAAAAGTAGTGGGCTGACTCATATGTTGGGTCAAACACTGAATACTAAAGCATAAATCAGGTCGAGTAATCGTTAAATATAGAAGTCTACCAACTAGACGACGATACTCAGTGGGATCAGACAAAAGGGGATGGTCACTTTTCTTAAGTTTTGTTGAAAAGTCCATAGGAGTTGAGGCGGGTTTACACCCTATGTACCCTGACTCAGTTAATATGTCCAGGGCGTATTTTCTTTGGCATAGAGATATGCCTTTTTGACTACGCGCGACCTCTATTCCCAAAATGTACTTAAGGTTGCCTAAGTCTTTAATCGTAAATTTTTCATCTAGGTGCCGCTTTAAATTTTCAATTTCTTGTAAATCGTTACCAGTTAAAATAATATCATCGACGTAAACACATAAAGCTGTAAAAGAAACACCTTTCTTTTTCACAAATAGAGAACAATCAGACACGGTTTGTTCATAACCAAAGGCTTTTAGGCAAGTAGTCAATTTATTGTACCACTGCCTGGATGCCTGTTTTAAACCATACAAACTCTTTTTCAAAAGGCACACCCGGTTATCCGATGGAGAACAGTAGCCGGGCGGCGGTTTCATGTAAATCGTTTCTTCCAAATCGCCATGTAAAAAAGCGTTATTTACATCTAATTGATGCAAAAACCAATTATGCGAGGCAGCTAAAGCAAGTAGAACACGCACTGTAGTTAATTTTGCAACAGGAGAAAACGTGTCGAAATAATCAAGACCCTCTTCTTGGGTATATCCCTTAGCCACTAAACGGGCCTTGTAACGTTCAACCGACCCATCAGATTTGTATTTAATTTTGTAGACCCACTTACTACCAATACAATGTTGAGAAGCAGGCAAACCGGTTAAAATCCATGTATTAGTTTTCTCTAAAGCATTTATTTCAAGTTTCATGGCATTTTGCCATTCCGTATATTTGTTTGCCTGAGAAAAGGTTCTGGGCTCAGTTATTTGAGAGATGGCAGAAGTAAAGGCTTTATGTTGCATGCCAAGTTGAGAAACAGATAAGTAAGATTCAATGGGATATTTTGTTGGAAAACCAGATGTCACAGAACTAGCTTTGTGTAATGAATTAGGGAGATCATAGTCATATACTTTCAGATAGGCAGGAGTATTGATAACTCTATTAGACTTTCTAACAGGAGCAGGTAAACAAGAAGGCACAGTATCAGAAACAGGTAGCACAGAAGAGGAATTAGCAGGAATGCCCAAACCATCATGACTATTAATAACATTATCATTGACAGATAAAGGAGTAGAAGAAGAAGGGAGATAGGGGGTGCAAACAGAGTTCTGCTCAGAGTCACTGGAGGTCAATGAGTTGTCCATGTCAAGAGCAGCATCCAAAGCTGGAGTAGGAACTTGGGAGTGAGCATCACTGTGGTCCTCCATGTGGGGAAAGTGAGGCTGATCTGGAGGTGCAACATGGGGTATCCTTGGTTCCTGCATGAGAATGAAAGGATCTGTGCAAATATATGTATTCTCTTTTGGAGAATCACTTGCTGTTAGGTTAATATCAGTTTTAAAAGGAAATTCATGTTCATAGAATATCACATTCCTGGAAGTAAAGGTTTTCTTAGTGTGTAAATTCAGTAAGAGGTACCCTTTAGTCCCAAAGGGGTAACCTAAAAAAATACATTTTTGAGCCCTGGGATCAAATTTCTTTCTATGAGACACTAAAGTGGAGGCATAACATAAAGAACCAAAGACTTTCAACATATCATAGTTAGGAGGTTTGTTATAAAGTTTCTCAAAAGGAGATTTATTCCCCAAAACTGATGATGGTAACCTGTTAATAATGAATGCAGCAGTAGATACACAGTGAGGCCAATATTCAATGGGCAAATTAGACTGAAATTTCAAAGATCTTGCCACTTGGAGCAAGTGTTGATGTTTCCTCTCAACAAGGCCATTCTGTTGAGGGGTCTCAACACAACTAGTTTGGTGAATAATACCAAAAGTGTTATAAAAATTTTTCAAAAGGAACTCAGTCCCATTATCAGATCTGAGAATTTTGATGGTAACAGAAAATTGATTTTGCACCATTTTATAGAAGTTAAGCAGATGAATATGAACTTCTGATTTATTTGTCATAAAAAAAACCCATGTACACCTAGTGAAATCATCCACAACAGTAAGAAAATATCTATGACCATGAACAGAGGGCACTGAGAAGGGGCCCCACACATCACAGTGAATGAGTTCAAAAGCATGAGTAGTAGCAGAAGTTCTATTAGGAAAAGACAGTTTTCTTTGCTTGGCCAAATGACAAATTTCACAAGAAGAGTGAGAATTACAGTCAGAAATTTTTAAATTTGGTAAACAGGAAAGTTTCTGAGCTGAAGGGTGGCCAAGCCTGTTGTGCCAAAGAGAAACATCAGCCTTTATTTTTGAAAAACTAGAATTGCAAGAAATGGGATTTTGAAAATTGTTTATGTCCAAAACATAGAGGCCCTTGCAAATTTTAGCAAAACCAGTCATCCTCCTCGTGGCTATGTCCTGCATGACACAGACAGAGGGGAAAAAATGGAGAGATACATTTGAAAACTTTGTCAATTTAGAGACTGAAATCAGGTTGTAATTGAATTCAGGAACCAGGAAAGCATCTTTTAAAAATAGAGTATCAAAAATAGTGATATCAGATAGAGCAGTAGCAGTTGTAAACTGTTTATTTGGTAAGAAAATTTGAGTATGCACAGGCAAAGCATGCTGAAAATAAGAGGGGTCACAAATCATATGGTCAGTAGCCCCAGTATCAAGAATCCAAGTAGTTCTGCTCATATCATGCTGACTACCATCAGAGTTCAAACATGCAGGGAGGAATGGAGATATACCTGCCATGGATGTGACTGTGGCAGCATAAGGAGGAGCAGAGGAGGGGGCAGCAGCAGCAACTTCCTGGGCCTTAGTGAAGGCTAAGAACTGTTCAAACAAGGCCCTATTGGAGACCTCAGCAGGTGCATTCCTTGTGAAGTTCTCAGGTAGCACCACCTCTTCAGATTGGGTGGAGTTAGCTGAAGGCCCAGAGTGAGTGGGAGCCTGCCTCTTGCCAGTGGGGCCATCCCAACCTGGGGGGTAGCCTATGATCTGATAGCAGCGGTCCACAGTATGCCCAGTGAAGCCGCAAAAGGTACACTTCAGCTTTTTCTTATCACGGCCACCGGCCCCTTGGGGTTTAGAGAATCGTGGATTGCCAGCGGCTGGTTTGGCCCCATCCATAGCTGGTTTGGAACGAGTAAACATGGCCAGGGGTTCAAGAGCCTGAGCAGATGGGTGAAGCGATCGCTGGGCTTCCTCTTGTAGGAGCATGGCATACACCCGTGACAGAGAAGGAATAGGCGACAGTAGTAGAATCTGGCTGCGAACGGCAAAGAACGAGTCGTTCAAGCCAATAAGAAAAGTGAGCACGCAGTCAGTTTGCTGAAGAGCCACCATATTCTTGTTCACGTCACATGTGCACAACCCACACGCACAAGCGACCACAGGACGCTGGCTCACAAACTCGTCCCAGATTGACCGAAAAGCGTTGTAAAACGCAGTGACAGAGAGACTGCCCTGACTTAAGTTGAAAAGTGATTTTTGCAATTGAAAAACCCTAGATCCGTCCGTACGACCATAGCGGATCTTGAGCTCTTGCCATAACTCAACCGCAGATTTGATGTAAAGCAGAGTATTACGAATTTCAAGAGTGACCGAATTTAGTAACCAAGAGAGTACCAGATTGTTGGCGCGGATCCAGCAGAGGCGGTCAACGGCGGAGGATTCCGGCGGAATCGGAAGAGACCCGTCGATGAATCGGATCTTATTCTTTATAGTGAGCGCCATCTCGACCGCTTGGCTCCAGGATATGTAGTTATGACCCGAGAATCGATCGCCAACAATGGAGGAACCCGTGAAATCCTGGTTTCCGAGAAAATAGACTGACATGGAGTCCTCACAAGGATTTTTCGTAGTAGTGGTGGATGTAGATCCAGAGAGAGCAGAAGAATCGGCGGGAGTAGTCATGTTGATGACGAAGAACAGGAAACCAGAGATTTAGGGTTTCGTGTTAAAGAGAAAACAAAGGGGAAAAGAACGATTCTGGTATGAATCGAAGCGCCTGATGATGGCGATCAAGGATCTGGCAGCGGAATTCAAGATCAATGAGCAAATGATACCATATTGGAAGATTTGTGTTATGTTGCGGCTAGGGTTTGAGAGAGAATCGAGAGAAGAGAAGGCATATCGACTTAGGGCGTAAAATAATAATGAATTAAAATTATAAAATATTACAGAAGAGGGTATTTATACCCGGACCTAAATGGCGACTTTTGTCACCCAAATAACTAATGTTGTTAATTTAAAATGCGACAATCTCTATTACTTAAGAGTATTAAACTTAAATTAGATTTTCCGTGTTATAACTTTGAATTTTACAACAACGTCTCATCGAGGAGAAGATTCTAGTCAAACTTTAAATAATTTTTTCAGTGATTTTTGGTCGAAAAATCACAAGTGAAAAATAGGACAATTTGCACAAACTATCAAATTTAGACCTCACTGAGTCTAAAAACAAATATCTGACATTGTTTGCATAAAGTACCTATAGTTTAGGAGTTAGTAGAATAATCCCGATAGTCACCACAAATTGTTTTTGTTTTTGTTTTTGTTTTGCTGATAGTAGTGATGACCACACAGTTACCGATAATATATATGATGTTAGAAGTGCTAAAACAGCGTTCATAGCTGTTGGATAATAGATAGTAATTAGTAATTACACAATTAATATATTTGTTTTTGTTTTAATAGTATAAAAATGATTGCACAGCTGTTTTTGGATTTATGATAATAGTGATCACACAAGTGTGATGTACATAAGTCGAACACGTTAGACACCTTCCTGTCTATATTAGAAAACCCAAACATAATGAACGTGATAATTACCTCACATAATTATTACGTGCCACATAGGGTACTACTACGGCATACATTAATTAATTCAAATCCCCCAATTTCTAACGTAAAGTAAACTGTTTTTTTTACGATATAAATTCTAATAAGCTCTTTTACGGCTAAATCAGCCAGTCATATTAATTTTTTTTTTTTTTGATTAATCAGTAACTCGTAGTTTGATCTGAGTCTTTTTGAGTCTTTTCGATATATTTCCTTACAAAAAATTTACCACTATGCTTGACATGAGAGAGATTTTTCTTTGACTTCTCCTTAATTCTTCATTCAAATCTGTATAGTACGGCAGCTAGCTTGTCACATTTCGAGACGAATCCAGAAACGAACGAAAAATCTTTCTCGTTAGATTCAACCAAAAGATAAAAGGAAATTGGACCTTTACCATACTCAACTTGTTCGAACAATAAAATTAATAAATACCACCCCACAAGCCAAGGCAGGGAAATAGGGTACCTCAATTAAATATTCCACTAAATATGTCTAACTATATACATAAACACTCGAATTGACATACCATATGACATGTTATTAGCGCTTTTTTTAATAAAAAAAATAAACAAATGTTACTAATCTAAGCTTGAAACCTTCTGATTTATTATACTACTACTAGAGCTCATATCATAAAAAGTGGAATTTTTTGGAACAACACGAAAAATAAGAGCTACTCCGCAAACCAATTAAACAAAAGACACAGTTAAAAATTTCCTGTACTCATATATTTATACGATGATTGCAAGTACACGCTCTAGTATTCAATAGCAATACGAGGATGTTTCAGAATCTTGACCATCATGTCCTAAATAGAATCCAGTAAATAAAACATGAAAGAACTTAATTAGGACTAATTAAACATAAAATAAATCTCATGGATTGCCATGACTTTGTGTATAGATGTAATCAAGATGCGCCATTTCTGTCTTTCTCATCAAACACTCTTCTTCACTAATTCCAGCACATGACGGTTTATTTTGCACCTTAACACCCTCTGCCTTCACCTATAATTATAAAAATATTAAATGTCAGTTAAGATTTATATGAATTATAATAAAGTAACAAATATTTGTTTAAGAAACTAAACTAACCGCATGTCTGGGTTCCACCTTGACAGGACGAGCGGCGGAGCAAAGAGTGAAGCAGAGGAGGAGTGCCAATATGAAAAGGGTATTGGCTTTAGCCATTATTTGTGAGTATGTGTGTGTGTTTTGTATTTCCTTTTTTCTGATGGAATTTTAGTTCTTGAAGTTGGAGATAAAATGAGAGTTGGGAATGGTGCGCATTTATATAGGGAGAAATAGTGAAACGTGCAGGTGTGAACTAAAAAAGGGTAGACTTTTAATTTAGGGATGAGAATTCAGAGGGTGGCATTTATGTTGTGCATGAATTTTAGGATTTTTTCCAATTTTTTTAATAAAATTTTGGAAATAATTAAGTGTGTAACTGTGACCACATGAACTGAGAGATAGGTTCAGTACCATAGTTCTAGTAGATGTGCTTTTATTCTTTATTAGAGAGAAATTGCACAACACCCTTTGGTTTTGAAAATCTGCATAAAATAACATATACTCGATTATCTTAATCAGGTCTGCCTTTATATAAACATATAGTGATGTTTTAAAAATAACACAAATATATCCCTTTTATTGGTCTTAAAGCCACGTGTGGCATGTTTTATCTTAATTAAAACTTCAAATGAGGTTCTTGGAATTAGATTAAATCTCAGGGGTGCAAATGCAATTATTGGCTATTTTTTTTTTCGTAATACAAGGAACAAATGGGGTCGTCGTAAAAAAGAAGCGTTGACAAAATTGAATGCAATTTCATTTTCATCTTTAAAAGTGGCCCCGAACCGAGAAAGGAACAATTGTGTTTGTGGAGTACCAGCTTTTTCCTTCATTTGTGCTTTTATGTTATTGGCTTAACTTTGGAAGAAAATTCGGTTTACATTCACTTTATATGAATAATTCCAAACCGATGTAACACTACTTTGTGTTGCTTTTCCCAGATTTTAAGTTTGAACACTTACTTTTGAGAGAGAATAAATTATTTATTGAGATATTTAAGAAAATGAGTGTATGTGCAACGCGTTTTATAATGACCTGAAAATCCGTAATGACGTGATTGTTGGGTTCTTCATTATACTTCTAATAATATAACCATCGAACTTTAGTTATATGCTCATTACAACAATAATACGATTTTTATTGAGAATACATTATACCACAACTATTTGATAATTCAACTTCTTATGTGTCAATACTCAAATGGTGTGACAACTAGATTTCTTTGTTACCATTACCACATATAAATAACGCAACGGTGCTACAATGTACATGACGAATTGACGATGAGTGGTTAGAGAAGTAAAAGGATAATTATTTTAATGCATATTTATTATATGTAACATATGTAATCCATCCATAGTATAGAGATTAACTGATCATTTTTTACTCGAATATCTTTCTTGCGCGTTTTGTTTATCAAACCATGTACTAAATATTATGATTCAAAGATCTTATTAAGATTCATTACATAGAAATATGTATAGAAGTTAGATTTTAGCAAATTGAAAAGCCAAATGAGCTGAGGTGGAAAATCGTTGCGCATGGGGTAGCTAGAGTACTCTTATGCCTAAATAGCAATAAATGGATAATGGTCAGCATATATAGCCATTTTATTTGATATACACAAGTAATTTGATTAAGAATGGTCAACGGTGGAATGTTCATGGTCAAAAAATAAGCTAGTGAATTTCAATCTACGCTCCCTAGACCCTATGCCAACTTACATGAAACTTATCTAACATCCTTGAAGTTGAAGCTGGACTTGTGGTCATGTTTGATTTTTACTGGAAAAGGTTTATAATCTATTATTTAACTTAAAGTATATAGTGTACAATATATATGTATATGGAGAGAGAGAGAGAGAGAGAGAGAGAGAGAGAGAGAGAGAGAGAGAGAGAGAGAGTAAATATTACGGAGGTGAGTAAGATTAAGGTTAATGCAAATTAAAGTTCAATTAATAACGAATTATTGTGCACTTAAAAACGTCATATTAATGAAAATTAACGTTGACTAGTATTGCCTGACTCGTCTCTTGGAAACTTTTGTGATCATGTGAATTTTGCCAGTCATGTCTGTTTGTGTGCATGCACGTGCCAAGATTGCAATTCTGCAATGTTTATTGCATGTGATTTGATGAACTAATAAAGATATTGTGGACAATTCCTCCAGTCCTGTTCTGTTTGTTCTACGCTAAATCCATTTTATGGTTAGGTAAATGTTCATAAACTGGTCCTCAATATTTTAATGCCAACCAAAAAGTCATATTCTTATATCTATATAAGAATAAAGAATAATGCTATTGAGTTCCGTACCAAAGTGTGTAATAGAAACCGATTCGTTTGGTATTAGATCTCTCTCTTCATTTTTCCTTAGTAAATAAACATTTCATTCAAAAGTCAAAACTATTAGTTACACTCACACCAACGTTCTTGTAATATTTTCTTAAGCGTACTACTCATATACATACACACACATATATATATATATAGAATGGTTCATGTCAAATAAATAAGTATATATATATATATGCTTGGTATAGTCGTATAGATAAATTAAAGAAAATATTATTTAAACAAATATATGGCTTAAAGATCATCAATTTTTCTATCTTCGAATATCCAAAAGACGTCGGCTCATATAGAATGATAAATACGAACAAAATAACAAACACGTATCCTCCCATGTTAAGAAAGACAAATACAATGAATCACATTTCGCTATTATAATTCTGTGTTGGACTATTTTCATGAAGGACAAACTGAGCTATTAGATTCTAATTACATTTAACATGATTATAAGGTTGACCGACGTAGCGCATATATATAAATTAGAAAAAGTAAAAGCTGAAGATAAATAACAGAATCGGGACGAATTTATGCTCGTTGAATATCCGCTGGAGATTCTTAATTTGTATGGTCAAAAGATAATCGGATCTTTGCGAAGTCAAAAGCTTACTGAATGAGAATTCCTTTCGGTGAGTAAAGTGCAAATTCTCATGACTAAATGCATGCATTTATTAAAAACAAAATGCATTTTTCTCTCACGATTGAATTACCAACTTTTAAAATCTTATTGAAATTAATTTGGTCATTGGATTTCTTTAGCTTTTATGTTATTTTATATTATTAAGTTTTACTTCACTCGGGCTTAATTGCCTTGTTATATGCAACTCTAAATGGCAGGCTATTAAACATCATTTAAGGTCAGTGTAATTGAAATACATGTTTTGTTGGGTATTTGTTATGCCGCGAGTTAAGGATAAGATAAAGAACTAGATAAAGTGTTCATAAGAATAATTAGGAGTGTCACGGATGTAATGAGAAACTAGACTAAAATCAATTACAGTAGTCCTGCTATATATACAAAAACTGAAAGATTAGAAAAATGACACGAACCATATATATAGTACATAAGCAGACAATTATATATAGCTAGCTTAGTAAGAACAAGTCATCCATATTACTTACATTTTTGGATAAAAATAATATAAATCAATAACTATATCTTATTCTGAAAATCTTAGTTCAGAAATAAAAATTGTAGAAGATCGAGTCAAACAAATCTAGAATGCGGGCATCTCACTTTAAAATATTTGACTTGGTGGCTCTGTCATGATGTAGGTCACATTATACGTGATGAGCCTAATTATAGTAAAAGGAAGAAATAAATATTAGCAGTGCTATTGTCTTTTTAGAGAATTTCTCGAGTGTTCCACAAAATTCAACATTGTGGAAAATATAGCCCCTATCCGACACGCTCACAGAGTAAATTCTTGTGATAGAATCTAGTTTTTAAATAATTTTCTACTGATATAATTTAGACCTCCAAGATTATTGATGAGGTACATTGTAGGGAGTTCTGACGTGTGCTTAGAATTTTAAAAATTCTTGTGATAGTGATTTATTAGCTTAAGTACTACAAAATAATCCCCTTTAAAAAGATAAAGTTGTTTGTGTGAACCATGTTAATACCGTTGGATAACCGCCCAGAATTTGATTCTAAGCTATAGGGAGTGTTCACACATAGCAATCAAGATTATCTATGCTAATAACTATTTCCATGCCAAGTATAAATTAAAGTTACCAAAATTTATTTTGAGAAAAGCATGATGTGATATGATATAAGCGAAAACTAGGTAAGTTCCACCTATTTACCTAATTAGAAGAGAATCGAAAGCCCTGAGCCCACGAACCCTATAACCACTCGCAAGTCGCTTATATGGGACGTCATCTCGCTAAAGGTCAAATGCCCTCGACAACCATGACATTTCACGGCCCTTTGCACACTTGCGATATTGGCATACGTCACTCTTCTTACGTGTGAAATCCACACCCCATGTTCTTTTTTTGTATATAAATAAATTTCATTGAAAAGTGTGTCAGAGGTGCAAAAGACAATTTACCACAACATACAAAACATACTATTCAATGTAATCACATTGGCTAAGATACCAATAAGAAATAAATGGAAGAATCATCTTTCCTAACTTTATTCTAAATCCATGACCTCTAAAGTGAACTCTAGTATTCTTCTTGTACGCCGCAAACCCCCCTATCTTTAAAGTGCACACCCTATGTTAACAACCAGTTCGTGGAATACCGTTGAATACTAGCTCAGTTTGATACCATCAAACACTTTACATAAGCACTTCGTATAATTTTCATCAAACACTTTGTGTTAAACACGCATAATTTTCAGGACAAGATTTTGTCGAGTGTAGCTTGGTATAAATGTTATTGAATATAACTTGATTGATAACATTCACTGTATATGTATTATTCGTCATCATGCATTTGGTAATAAATGGTATGGTAACATTTCTATCGTGAAATTAGAGAATTACATAGAAAATCAATCTAATTCTTCATGGATATAATTATAAGAAAAATATTTGGAGTGAATAAATCTTCCATTAATCACAACCGGTACGTATAGCAACTTACAAGGGTTACAACGTACATAATTAAATACTAAAATACAAGCTACTAAATAATACAACATAATAATAATACAGTCATCTAATACGCTCCCTCAAAATTGACGTTCCATCAGCAACGGAGATTTTGGAACGAAGAAGCTCAAACCGAGAACGAGCAAGAGGCTTAGTGAGAACGTAGGCCAATTGATCAAGAGTATTAACATAGGAGACAGTGAGTAGGCCTTTAGCAACAAGATCACGAACAAAGTTGAGATCGATGGAGATGTGTTTCATTCGTGAGTGCTGCACCGGATGAATAGAAAGACGCAAGGCTCTCATATTATCACACCGTACCGTAGGGACGGAGCGAAGTGTGAGGCCGATTTCCATAAAGAGATGTTGAAACCATCGAACTTCGGCAGTAGTAGAAGCAAGGGCACAATATTCAGCCTCAGTCGAGGAACGAGACACCGCCTTTTGCTTCTGAGAAGACCAAGAGATTGGGTTGGAACCCAGCATAATAAGGTAGGCAAAGGTAGACGTGCCATACAACGCATCACCCTCCCAATCGGAGTCAGAGTAAGCGGTAAGAGATAAGGACGAGTCCCGTCGAAAGGTGATGCCGTGGGTGAGGGTGCCCTTAAAGTAACGAAGAACACGTTTGAGAGCAACCTAGTGAGTGGAATCTGGGGCCGACATACGTTGAGCCAATCGATTAACGGAGAAGGCTATGTCAGGCCATGTGAGTGTAAGGTACTGCAAGCCCCCAATGATTTAATGATAGGTCGTCGCATCAACAGGTTCAACCGATGACGGAGCGGGCGAATTCCGAGCCATAGGAGTGGCTAGAGGTTTTACACCATCCATCTTATGACGAGCCAAAAGGTCAAGAATATACTTATGTTGAGAAAGGAATAAACCATCATGAGTACGACATACCTCAACACCCAAGAAATAGCTAAGAACCCCCAAATCCTTAACTGCGAACTCAGTCCTCAGACCACGAACAAGCGAGGAAATCGTGGACTTGCAAGATCCAGTGATCACGATATCATCAACATACACCAAGATAAAGATATGAACTGAGTCACGCATGAGGATAAAGATAGAGGTGTCTGACTTCGACTGGATGAACCCAAACTAGAAAAGGGTAGCACTGAGAGCAAGATACCAAGCACGAAGGGCTTGTTTAAGGCCATAAAGCGACTTATGAAGAAGACACACATGGTCCGGGTGGGACTTGTCGACAAACCCAGGTGGCAGACTCATATAGACAGTGTCAGAAAGCGTGTCATGTAAGAATGCATTGCTAACATCAAGTTGTCGGAGAGGCCAAGAGTGCATCACTGCAAGAGAAAGCACGGTTCGAATGGTCACAGGTTTGACCACGGGAGTAAAGGTCTTCTTGAAGTCAACACCCGACCATTGATGGAATCCCTTTGCAACAAGACGAGCCTTGTAGCGGTCAACGGAGCCATCGGGATGTCGCTTAATGCAAAAGACCCACTTAGACCTAATAACAGAGCGATGGTGAGGCGGAGAGACCAAGGATCACGTGCCATGAGAAGATAGGGTCCTGATTTCTTCGGCCATGGCACCACGCCACAGAGGATCAGTAAAAGCTTGTTTTACCATGGTGGGTTCAAAGGACTCAAGAACCGGATGTTTGGTGGCAGTGTCCATATTCGGACGGAAAATATTGTTTTGTAACCTCGTAATCATTGGATGTGTGCGAGTTGTGGCCAGGTTTGGGGCTGTGGTCTCATCATGGGCCACGGACGACAGCCCAACGGACAAGGGCGAAGAAACTCTATCCGCGGATAGAAGAGATCGGGCCGCAGGCGTTGTGGTCTGGGCCAGAGTGACCGCGGTGGGCTGGCGGCCTGAGGTGATGGGTTGGAGGTCATATTCATGGGTCGTGGGCCAGGGGCGATAGGGTTGGCCCGTGAGGGCGGAGCCCTAGCAGGCCTAGAAGCGACTATCGGTGTGACTGTAGGAACCCTAGGCGGCCCAACAAGGAGAGGGCTAGGGTTCACGTGCTGGGGCGGCGGTAATGGGTCCAATGCGGGTCGGGTCGACCCAGAAAAACAATCCTTAACAAACCGAACATGTTGCGAGAGATAAAGCCGACCCATTTCAATATCAAGGCATTTGTAGGTGGACTACGACGTAGAATAGCCCACAAAGATACACTGCCGAGAATGAGGAGCAAGCTTTCCCGAAAAGTAAGGACGAAGATGAGGAAAGCATAGGCACCCAAACGTGCAAAGACCTAAATAGTTCGGAACACAACCAAACAAAGCCTTAAAAGGCGAACGAGAACCTAAGACCATTGTATGAAGGCGTTTTTAGAGATAGACAGACGTGCAGAATGCATAGTCTAGAAAGTCGAGGGAAGAGAGGCACGACTAAGAAGTGTGCGCCCTATCGTTACAATGACACGATGACAACGGTTACTTGTGCCATTTTGTTGGGGCGTGTGTGAGGTGGTAGTAAGCCACGCGATACCGTGTGATAGAAGGGAGGACTTCATAGCCACGAATTCACCACCATTGTCGGAGTAGAAGTTCTTAATAGATCGACCAAATTGCTTCTCCACTAGACCTTTAAATTGAATAAATGTGCGTAGTACATCAGATTTAGCAACTAGAGGGAAAAGCCAACAAAACTTGGTTAAATGATCCACTAATAACAAGTAAAAACGACAACCAATTTTTGACACTGTGGGAGAGGGACCCCAAACATCGCCATAAACAAAGTGCAACACATTGTTCGACGCAAGTGACGTATCACGAAAACTAGATTTTGACTTTATTGGATAAACATGAAGAACAAAAACTAGAGTCCGACGCAGCTGACGACACAATAGGTAAGCTAAACTTTCTACTAAGAAACGAGCCAACTTTCCCGAGAGGATGACCGAGCCTATCATGCCAACAACGAACACTCGTACGTTCTCCAACCATTGCTAAGACCGAATCATGTCCAAGAGAAGGCAATGACACACGGTACACGCTATCCACACACGTCCCACGAAATAGTTTACTCCCCGTACAACAATCCTTGACAACAAGGTGAGAAGAGAAAAACTCAATAGATACATCATTAGCCTTAGTGAAACGATGCACAGATAAAAGGTTCCTCCGAGAAGACGGAACACACAAAACATTGTCAAGAGTAAAAGAACGATCATTAAGAGTAACTTTAGAGGAACCTGTGTGAGTGATAGGCAAACCTGTACCACCAGCAGTGGAAACCTCCTCAGGACCATCATACTCAAAGTGAAGAGCAAGATTGTTGAGGTTAGAGGTGAGATGGTGAGGCTGCACCGGAATCAGCAAGTCACTCAGTGCACGGCGGATCCGAAGAAGGGGGAGATGCAACAAAATTAACGCTAGGCATGGGGTAACGACGACACGTCTGCACCCCATGGCCGTTGATTCCACACAATTGACACACTATAGGGTTTCGTGTGTGTGGCAGATGATATGGACCTGGAGTCGGAGATTTGGCCTGAAGGTGTGTAACCCTGAGGCAAATAAGCACGACCCCAATTCGACTGATCGTTCGAATTCCTATTGCGCTCCCTATTCCGAGGATTGGACCGTGGTTGGTAGGACTGAGTGGCGGCAGGATTTTTTGTGACAACAACGTATGTGTGTTCAGCATCAATGCGACGAAGGTACAATTCTTGACAAACAAGAAGATCATGCAATTCAGCAAACTGAATGGGGTGCTCACGAGCACGGATCGGACCAGCAATGTCGCGGTAGAGCGAGCCCAGGCCCATAAGGATATACAGAGTGATATCATCATCCTTAACGTGGCCATCAATGGCAGCAAGTTCATCAGATTTGGACTTGATTGGTTGAAGGAACTCATAGACTAAACGATCACCCAACTTCATGTTGTTCAGTTCATCCTTCAGTTGCATAACACCGGAGCGAGAACGACTTGCGTAGAAACGTGTCCAATACTTCCCAAACCTGTGTAGATGATTCAGCTGAAGTAACCAACGTGGAGATTTCCACAAAGACAAAGCCAACCAGAGCATTAACAAGCAAGGAGTCTTGATGTGTCCACAAGGAGTACGTCGCACGTGACTCCGGTGTCTCACCCAACGGTGGACAAGGGTGAGAACGATCCACAAATCCAAACAGCCCATAACCCTAGAGAAGATGACGGATTTGACAACGCCCATGAAGGGTAGTTGGTGCGAGTAAAATGAATGGGAATTTGGTTGAAATTGATAGGGATCAATGCAACACCACCGGAATAGGGCCCGTGAGAGGGCGGAACAGGTGGCGACAGGGTGTCGGCGAGGCCGGAGGTAGCGTCATGAGCATCCCCGACGGCAGAACGGGTAGGTGAGCCCGATTGAGACATTAGGTCAGGATCACAGAGAATCTCGTGAGAGAATTAGGTCTCTTGATACCATACAAGAGAAATATTTGGAGTGTATAAATCTTCCATTAATCACAACTGGTACTTATAGTAACTTACAAGGGTAATAACGTACATAACTAAATACTAAAATACAAGCTACTAAATAATACAACATAATAATAATAATACAATCATCTAATAATAATCATCTAATCTTTTCAAATCGAGTTGATATTATTTCAATCTAATGAGAGAGTTATTGTCGGAGTAATTACTTTTTATAATTAAAAATCTAAGGAATGGGAAAGTAGTGAAAACAATTTTTTATCAAAGATTTTATTTGTATTTTTTACATCTTATCTTCCGATTTTTCAATTTAAGTAGGATGAGTTACATAATTTCGATTCGACTAAACTTTGTATAATTGTATCCATATTTATTTGCTATGGACCCTAGGAATTTTGAACTTTAAGAGCCCACCGCTATTAGCTACCGGAGATGAAATTACATCTTGGGCTTAATCAAGATGGGCCAGAACTATTATATTTATAGATCAGATTCTCATTTCTCAAAATGTTGGAGGACCCATTTTTCCTGGCCCATACAAATCAAGAAAGAAAAACCGAGGATTTTCTTGTTCTATTAATTTACAAATTAAGTTGAATTAAATTTTTTCAATGTATAGACTATCGAGTAAAATAGCGGGAATACTACATATATATTGGGTCACGGACTACATGATAAATCCAGTTCAAGGTTTAATAGTTAATGTCATATGTCAAAGTTCTATACTTTAATACCTTGACAAGCATTGAGATTTTCTTTTTCTTTTTAATTTCACTGCAACAATTATCTTTATGAATTTTCAAAGCACAGTGAAAGACCTCGAAAAGAATCGTGCGAAGTTTCAAATAATTAATTATTCGTAATATATCTCAATATTGAAACTTTGTGGCTAATAGAGAGTATATGCCTCCAAATTATTGGCTTTATACTCACATGCATTTGATTCCTAAGTGAATTTTCACGCAAGGAATGGCTTCATTTATAGCACAGAATTTTACTACCTAATCTCTTCCACATTTGCCCTACAAAATCAATTAAAAGTGCCCTCTAAAATACTTAGCTCTAATGCAAAGCAAAAAGTAAAACAAGTTTATCTGGTTAATTACGAGTATAACAATCATGGAATAATCTTTTACTTCGACAAAAAGATGCGCACGCGTGAAATATTAAGACACAAATATTGTCTTGTCTCTAAATAAGGGCTACGAGTTTAAGATCTATATCCACAAAGTCTTGAACGAGCTAGTGTTGTCAATAGATCAACTAGCATAGTTAAATTTGTTGCGATTAATTTTAAATTTAGCTGAATTTTAATATAAATGTTTCAGTAATAACACATAATTAAGTAAATGTAACCCAACCAGTTAGTATAGCAAGATTCAATGAACCGCGGGACCATGATTTTGCAACATAACTAAGGATTTTATTATGACTATCGTCATACGTAGTGTACATATCTAATATTAATTTTTTGCATAAATTTTATATAATATATTCCTAATTTTATACTATCCAAGGACCTAAGTTGTACGTACGTGGCTAAATGATAATATAAAATCGTGAACAACAATCAAGTGCTAATTAATGAACATCATATTGTCCTTGTCTTGTAAGAAAGGGTGATATATTCTCTATATTTCTAGACGTAATTATATCCACACAATAATTCACATTAATTAATCATCATTAACAAGGCATGCCAAACTATGATGAAATTCATTTGTCCGAATATAAGAATACCTAAGAAAACCAGACTTAGGCCTCTTTTCTCTTCTACACCAAATTGATCCTTAATTTGGTCTTTGATATAATTAATTAAAAGAAAGATGAATAAACATTAAAGCAACCCTACATGCAATATGAATTTTTGCTACTGCAGGGATCGTGAAATCAAATCGGTTTCCACCTTGACACCATCACCAATCACTAGCTGTATGGTGGTACAAAGGAGTTTGGATGTGATGGCAACACGACTATTGAGCAGCATCACCACCATGTTCTTTTCTTCGCTAGAGCGGTGTTCTTGCATTAATATCGCCACTAAGGACGACAGTGACGGAAGTGGTAGCTTGCGGTTGATCGATAGGGACAAAAAAGATTCTACGGCAGTTATCATCAACTCGGACAAAGATCATGGAATTGTTGATGATAAGATTAAGAAGGATGTCGCTAGTGTGGAGTGAATGTACGTGCGTTCTTTCACTAGCTAGGTAATATGTAATTTGTTTATTGGTGGAGAAAAATTACGGTAAAGGTAAGTAAATTAGCATTTGCACGCTTTGCATTTTAATTTGTTGAGAAAAAAGGAATGAGGATAAGAAAAGGTCGTGCTACCAAAACATGCATGCCGTAAACAATTTGTGCATTCAAAGGGAGTAATTACCAATCGACTTGTCCATTCGGCCAATATGTAATGTCATGCTTTTATTTATTATCCTACCATGAACCTTCGTGTGACGCATGAACAATGATTATAATTAGCATTAGTAGTGGAATTTCGATCCCTCATGGCTCAACGTAACACACAAAACTTTTTCTAAACAATACAAATAATCTTCACGCACACTATGATTAAATTACATGCACGAGAGAGATTGGTCTATATATTTTATGGATTTTTGAGAGTGAAAAAAAAAACAAAAACCGTTGTGTATATTATTTTTGCCGAATATGTGAAAAATCTTTCAAAATATTGCAAAACAATTCTAATAACGTACCAAAAATACGAAGTATAGTGCCGCAGCTAAAGATAAGGTTTGTGGTCCGTATCAAATACTAGATCAAAGGCATTTGACTGAGTGTCAAATTTCATAAATAGTGAAATAATTCATGCTTCTTTAATCACCATGTGCAAAATGCGATCTTAGTAACTTTATATTATGCCGCCCCATGTTAGCCGTTTCGCAGTCTACTATTTACTTTAGAGTGCGTAGAAATTTATAAGATTCTATCTTGATCAAAAAAAAAAAAAAAAACAAGTATAGGAGTCTAAAGTTACACAATTATTGTAGATTTTTCTAGTACTACTGTTATTTTTCCCTTTTTAAGTTTTGATAGTTACTGAAATGTACGTTTCGAGATTTCTAGATTTCATCTGATTCTCTTGTACTCTCTGATAGATCTTTAACGGGAGAGTGAGTCAAATTAATTAAAACATATAGTGCATGCACCAAATTCAACTACATATCCAAATCACCTTTGATCTACTGTTGTTACGTTCTTTCTTATATTCGGTCGACATACAAATCACCATCACTTTTGTATTATTTGTAGAATTACTTTTTGAAACTTATGACAAAACCATAACCACAAAGTGTATGACTTGGTCAAGGTAAATATATATCTTCGAGCTATTAGATGATATTAAATTGTTGTATTAGTCCTTAGTTTAATTATTGTATTTATTGTATTTATTTAATGTTGTACTTTATTATTCTCGTACTCTAGTATAAGTACTTTAAATTAATACAATTATTTATTTACTCGAATATTATTTTTCTTATTTCTCTTATATGGTATCAAGAGATTTTTTTCTCTAACGAGACTCTCTTCGATCCTTGAACTAATATGTCTCGCTTAGGCTCACCTACCCGCTCCTCCGTTGAGGGCGCCGTCACCGGTGACACCTCCGGATCCGCCGCCATCCCGACTGGCCTTGTCATACCGCCATCACCGCCCTTTTACGGGCCGTCCTCTGGCGATGTTGCATTGATTCCGATCAACTCCAACCAAATTCCTATCAACTTCACCAGTACCAACTATCTTGCGAGGCGTTGTCAAATCCGTCACCTCTTGTATGGCTATGGATTGTTTGGCTTTGTTGACCGGTCCCATCCGTGTCCACCGATGGGTACTACACAAGAGTCGTTGGTGGCCTACTCCTTATGGACGCGTCAAGACTCTCTTTTGGTTACGGCTTTGGTTGGTTCTGTCTCTGTGGAGATTTTCTCACTTGTTGCTTCCGCTGAAACCTCTGCGGGCGTGTGGGACGATATGCAGCGACGCTATGCTAGTCGCCCACGCTCACACTCTTGTGTCATGCAGTTGAAGGATGAACTAAATAATATAAAGTTGGGTGATCGCTCTGTGTCGGAGTTCCTTCAATCTGTCAAATCTAAGGCTGATGAACTCGCTACTATTGATGGTCCCGTGAAGGATGATGACATCACGTTGTATGTCCTCAATGGTCTTGGTTTTCTCTATCGTGACATCGCTGGCCCAATTCGTGCTCGAGAGCACCCAATTCAGTTTACTGAGTTGCATGACCTTCTTGTCAGTCAAGAGGGGTACCTACGTCGTCTTGAACAGTCGACTGCCATTGCTTCTGCGAATCAGGTTGTCTCTCGGCCACGGTCCAACTCTCGCAACAACTGCGGTTGCAACCGACCCTTTTCAGGCCAATCACAGCGTGGCGGCCGCAATAGGAGCTCCAATGGGCCTTCAAACCCTAACCCTAGTCATGAAACGGGCCTGTATCCGCCCCTCCACGCTCGTGGACCTATCATATGTCAGCTGTGAGGCATTACAGGCCATGGGGGCTAGGACTTGTCGTCGCTACCCAAACCCTAGCACAAACTATGCGTCGCCTCCGTTGCCCACTGCTCTGCATGACAAATGGTTGGCTGATTCGGGCGCCTCTCATCACCTTACGTCTCATCTTGGGAATCTTGCTCTCCATTATGAGTATGATGGTCCGGAAGAGGTTACAACAGTTGGTGGTAAAGGTTTGCCTATCTCACACATGGTTTCCTCTAAAATTGCTCTTCATGATCATTCCTTTACACTTGACAATATTCTATGTGTTCCCTCGGAAGAGGCAAAATTTCTTATATGTGCATCGTTTTACTTCTGCTAATGATGTCTCTATTGAGTTTTTCTCGTCTTATTTTGTTGTGAAGGATTATCACATAGGGAGTAGATTGTTTCGCGGGACGTGTGTGGATGGCGTGTATCGTGTTCGGCTGCCTTCTCTTGGACGCTCTCCGGTTATGGCGCTTGTTGGTGAACGGACTAGTGTTAGTTGTTGGCACGATAGGCTCGGTCATCCACCCGAAAAAGTTGGGTCGTTTATTGTTAGGAAATTTAGTTTACCTATTGTGTCTTACGCTGCGTCGGACTCTAGTTTTTTCAATTCGTGTTTATCGAATAAAAGTCAGAATCTTGTTTTTCGAGATTCCTCACTCAAGTCAAACGATGTGCTTCATTATGTTTATGGTGATGTATGGGGTCTTGCACCCATTACTTCTACTAGGAGATGTTGTTTTTACTTACTTTTAGTTGATCACTTTACCAACTTTTGTTGGTTTTTCCCTATAACGGCTAAGTCTGATGTACTACGTATTTTTATTCAGTTTAGAGGTATAGTGGAAAACTAATTTGGTAGGTCGGTTAAGAACTTTTATTCCGACAATGTTGGTGAGTTCTTGGCCATGCGGACATATCTCTCCTCAAATGGCATCTCTTGGCTCACGATCGCCCCACACACGCCTCAGTAAAACGGCACTAGTGAGCGTCCTCATCGTGTTATTGTAACGATGGGACGCACAATACTCTCTCGTGCTTATCTCCCCTCGACTTTTTGGGACTTTGCTTTTAGCACGACCACTTATCTTTATAACATGTTACCTACTACTGTTCTTGGCTCTCGATCCCCCTTCGAGGCTCTCTTTGGTCGACAACCGAACTATTTCGGTTTACGTGTGTTTGGGTGTCTTTGCTACCCTCACTTATGTCCCTACTTTCCCAGAAAGCTAACACCATCGTCTAGGGCTTGTATCTTTGTTGGGTACTCCACATCGCAGTCGGCCTACAAGTGTCTAGATATTCTCACGGGTCGTGTTTACATCTCTCGCCATGTGTGGTTTGTTGAAGATAAATTTCTTGATTTCTTCCCCACATCACCACCGCATCACGATCCGGCGTCGGCCAGTGTTGCCCTAGGCCCCGCACCGGTCGCACCTCGGCCCATCAGGGCACCACAGGCCGCCACCAGCCCACGTGGTCCCGACCGTTGGGCCGAGCCCACCGGCCTACTAGGGGTTCGGTCAACACTGGCCCATGGGCGGTAAACTCTAGCCCAGAACCGGTCCCCTAGTGGGCCTGCCTCGCCCACGGTCCAGTCCACGCCGCCCTCGACCTCTAGCAGCCCTATGGCTTAGTCGTCGGTCACGAACCCTAGCCCTAGCAAGTCCAACGATACGGTTCAGTCCTCCTCTACTCGTCCACACCACAAGATCACGAGGTCTCTCAACAACATCTTCAAACCTAAGATGTTTACTGCCACCAAACATCCGGTTCTTCATGAGTTGGAACATGCTTCGGTTAAAGTGGCTCTCTCTGATCCGTTGTAGTGTGCCGCTTTGTCAGAGGAACTCAAGGCTCTCTCCAGTCATGGCACGTGGTCCTTAGTTCCACCTCCTACCAACCGCTCCGTGGTGGGATCCAAGTGGGTCTTTCGTATCAAATGTCTTCTGGATGGGTCCGTTGACCGCTATAAAGCTCATTTGGTTGCAAAGGGGTTTCATCAACGGCCGGGGGTTGACTTTAAAGAAACATCCAGTCGGTGGTGAAGCCAGTCACCATTCGCACCATTCTTGCTTTAGTCGTGATGCACTCATGGTCACTATGTCAATTGGATGTTAGCAACGCGTTCCTTCATGGCACGCTTTCTGAGACGATCGTTATGAGCCAACCACCAGGGTTTGTTGACAAGGCTCATCCTGATCATGTGTGTCTTCTACATAAACCACGCTTGGTATCTTGCTCTTAGTGCTGCTCTTATGACGTTTGGCTTCATGTAGTCAAAGTCGGATACGTCATTGTTCATCATCATGCGTGGCTTGATTCGCGTCTATGTCCTTGTTTATGTTGACGATATTGTGGTCACTGGGTCGTGTTCCAAGACTATCTTCTTGCTTGTTAAGCACCTTGGCACGGACTTTGCGATTAAGGACTTAGGTGCTCTCAATTACTTCTTGGGTGTTGAGGTTTATTGCACAGGTGATGGGCTCTTTCTATCGCAGCACAAGTACATCCACCATCTCTTGGCTCGTCACAAGATGGATAGTGCCAAGCCGCTATTCACGCCCATGTCTCGCAACCCGACGGCTTCGGGTTCAGCTGACCCCGTTGATGTCACATTGTATCGTCAAATTATTGGTGGCTTGCAGTATCTCACTCTCACTCGTTCGAATATTGCCTTCTAGGTTAATAGGCTAGCGCAACGTATGTCGAGTCCGGATGCAGCTCATTAGTTAGCACTGAAACGCGTTCTTCGGTACCTTAAAGGTACGCTCACTCATGGCCTCACGCTGCGTCGTGATACTCATCTTTCTCTTACTGCTTACTCGGACTCGAATTGGGGTGGTGATACTCTTCATGGCACGTCTACTTCTGCATACCTTATCATGTTGGGTTCGAATTCTATCTCGTGGTCCTCTCGGAAACAGAAGGCGGTATCTCGTTCCTCTACTGAAGCAGAATACCGCGCGCTTGCTTCCACTGCGTCTAAGGTGTGTTGGCTTCAGCACCTTTTTGGGGAGATTGGGTCGTCTCTTCACTCGGTTCCTACAGTGCGTTGTGACAACTTGGGTGCTTTACGTTCTTCTCTTCATCCGGTTCAGCACTCCCGCATGAAGCATATCTCCCTTGATCGTCACTTCATTCGTGATGTCGTGGCCAAGGGTCTTCTTAGTGTCACTTACGTGAACACCCTTCATGATTTGCCTGACGTAATCGCTAAGCCTCTTCCTCGTTCTCGGTTTGAGCTTCTTCGTGGCAAAATCTCCGTTACTGAGAGACCATCTATTTTGAGGGGGCGTATTAGATGATATTAGATTATTGTATTAGTCCTTAGTTTAATTATTGTATTTATTTAGTGTTGTACTTTATTATCCTTGTATTATAGTATAAGTATTCTTGAGATTAATAGAATTATTCATTCACTCAAATATTATTTCTCTTATTTCTCTTGTACCAGCTACCTAATTAATGTGTGAAAAAAGTATTTTACATACCAAAACATAGTTCTTGTATTCGTTGAATTGAAGGGCCACATTTAACCGTAGGCCTAGTTTGTTTCCCCGGAAAATGGGGGAAAAGGAAAAAAAATAAGGAAAATGAGGGAAAACAAGGTTTTCCAGGAAATTCCTTACGGAAAATAAAATATTTTCCTTCTTTTCCTGTGTTTGGCTCATAATGACTTTTCAGGGAAAATTCTTAAGTTTTTTTGTATTTCTTATAATCTAACCTCTTAAAATTCACAATTATACTTTATACTTTGAAATATGCATTAAAACCAAAAAAAAAAGTTATATTAATTTCGTTAATATTTTTATTTTTGAAGTTCTCCTTGAAACTACTTTATGCAAAATATCAATAACTTGCATAACTTTATTTCATACGTACTATTATTATCTTTAAATATATGTGTTATATATAATATAATTAAAAAAGAAAAACTTGTGCAACGAAAATAAAAATAAAACTGAGATATTTACTCACATTGTGTAGATGAAGAAGATTGATATGTATAATTAATAAGATACAATTTAGTTTATATAAAGACTAACAAATGAAAATTTTGTTTAAATTGGTGGGAAAATAAATCTTTTTAAATTTTTAGAAGAGATTTGGAAAGTTTTGATGAAATTTTCCCATTTTTTTTTGTAGGAAGTGAGATAAAATTTTAAAATAGAGATAAGATTTCACACGCCGATTTTCCTCTCATTTCCAAGATTTTCCCTTATTTTCCTCTCTTTTCCAAGATTTCATTTCTTTTCCAAGAAAATCTTAAATTACCAAACAGTAGGAAAAAAAGATTTTCCTTCAAGATTTTCCTTTTCCCCTATTTTCCGGGGAAACAAACTAGGCCGTAGTGATGTTAATATATATCCTTAAAACAGATTTTTACAAAACGAGAAATGCGCGCGCAGATATATATGCGGTTAAAAGATTAAGAAATCCTCACATAATTATTGCCTGTAGCTTAAAGTTCTACGTATAGTAGATAAAATCACAACTTAAAGACATTGATATATTGCATATGGTATATCAAGGATTTGTTGCCTTGATCAATTTTTTTGCATCAACCTATGAGATTTATCAATGCTAGCGACAACTAAAAGAGCAGTTAACCGTATTGGGGCATTTATATAGCATAATATTACTACATATATAAGAAAATTCTCAAATTTCTGCACTTTCATTAACATTCAAAATTTATTTGTATGACCAACACACAAAATAACTAAATCGATCTAAGCCGAAATTATAAATTAGCGAAAGGTCAATTCATCAAGCTACTCAAGAGTCAAGAATATTGTAAAGTTCAATTAGAGTGAACCACGTGTTGATCATTGACGGTGTCAATGAATTAATGATCAACCTAAATTAAGACGAATACTTGGTCTTAATTTAATCCCATCACCTGGGAGAAACAATACATAAAAGAAGCAAAAGAATGGAAATTAGTTAAAGTAGAGGTTATAAATATAGATTAGCATAACTTAATTTCTTTGGCTTGTCGGCCTCGTGCTTCCCATTTCTAGTTACGCCATAAACTTTAATTGGGCTTTGCTTTCTTCTTAATTAATCTCCCATTTTTGGCCATCTAACTACAATGTTGTGTTGTACCGAGTTCAAGAATGCTTCCACAATTACAAAAGTAAAAAAATAAAATAATACTAATATATTTGACCGAGTAAAAAGGAAACTAAGATGAGCCAAAGCTAACGCCGGCTACTCTAGTTAGGTTTCACATTCATTTCCACATAATATGAAATCCCTTTTGCCTCTTTTATCCGTTTTGGTAAAGACAACTAAAGCGCGTCTAACCAAGAATCAGATTTCTCTAAATGTTATTAGAAAAGTATGGTAAATGTTTAAATAGTCGACTACGAAAAGTTTGCAAATTCAGAGAATCCAAACTTACACCAAAATCAAAATTTTGACCATGTACCCACCCGTGAAATTAGATGCTAGGGACGAGAGTTGTGCTCTCGTCCCATTTAGATGGTGACACATGTACAAAGGACCAAATCCTTTGTACATGTGTCACCATGTGAATAGGACGAGAGCACAACTCTCGTTCCTAGCATCTAATATTCCGTACTCACTCCGTATTCTAATTATTAGTCGAGGATAATTTAAAGTTGTTTGAACTTTAAAGTATGTATCAAAATACTTAACTACCTTGTATTTTCAAACTGCACGCATATCTATTTACAAATACATTCCCCTTACTATTCATTTTCATACGCATAATGCGGATCAAAATCACAATTTTGCAAAACACATTCAAAATGTACCAACTTTTAAGTTGATTGTACTAAAATAAAATATCTCAAGTTAAAGACCATATTTGTTTATATAGTTATCTAAAAACTTAAGTTATCCAGTTATGGCGTCATTGAAAGTGATTAAAGGACTTTTACTCTCGGAATATACTATTACCATTTCTTAAGGCATGAAGATTAATGATCAGTATGTAATTTTTTATGCCTTTTGCCATAGCAAGAAAAAGTTAAGTCCATAAAACGACAAACAGACGCAATATACATCATAAGTTATAATGTACTATTAAACTACATACGCCTCCTTTTTCATTGATGATTATACCTAATATAAATCATAGAGTGGCGTTCAATAAACAAAAGTTACTGTGGTGGTAACGCCATTATTCGATTATATCCATATAACAATAACTTTAGTTACGACGTAACAAACTTTTTTCTAGCCTTAAACTTCACAATTTTAATTAATGATGATTATGAATTGATGAATTCAAACCCTAAACGCTTCTTCAGACTATTGGCTTAACCACAAGCTCATCTAATCAAGAACCCACACGTGTCCCAAAATCTCCACCTATTTTTGTTTCTTCATGAGTAAGCTTGAAACCGGACCCATAAGCTGATGTAAGCCCAATTCAACCTTTAGAAATAAACACTGTGGCCACCACCATTAGTGCCTAATGACTCAAAAGTTAGTGACCATTGACCATAATACCCCTATGTGGGCCACCAAAACTACCCACAGTTTTACCCATAAATACCACCTTCCAATACTTCGATTCTTCCCTTTTCCCCTCTTCTCCTCTCCGACACCACAAAACCGGTTTTGCAATCATGATGTCCACTTTCCCGGCCCGGTTCTCAGCCGACTCGTCACTCTTTTTGAACCACTCCACCCCTTTTGAACCCGGTTCTCCACAATGTGTATACCACGAACCGGCTTTCCTCTTTGACCCAATAGAAAAAGAACCAGAACCAGTCAGCTCAAATTCCGGTTCAGACACCTCAAACCCGGTTCACTCCAACCCGAATCCCGGCTCACCAGACAGTAACAAGTCCAAAACCCTAAGCGAGGAGCCTGGTTTAGAGCTGATCCTCGACGAGCGGAAACGTCGTCGCATGATATCGAACCGCGAATCGGCCCGAAGGTCCCGCATGCGAAAGCAAAAGCACTTGGAGAATCTCCGGACCAATTTGACCCGGCTTAAGGTTGCGAACCGGGAATTAAAGAACCGGGTTCAATTGGCGGCTCATCAAAATCAGTTCATTTGCAGGGAAAACGAATGTTTGAGGTCGGAGGCCGTTATGCTTAGAAAAACATTATGCGACATGCGACAAGTGCTTTTAGTACGGCAATTTCAGAATCAACAACGTCTGATTAATACCTCTGCATGGCCATGCAATAACATCACGTCTTTAATGACTCAATTATAATTATATAATAATCTAATGAATCATCGCTATAATATTATATTATTACTATTATTATTATGAAGCATCAAATGGAGAAAATCACGTATTTATTAGTATATGGCACGTGTAAATTAAAGGTAGTAAGAGGAAGAAAAGTTAGGTAAGAATTTTGGGAAAACCAGAGTGAGTTATTTTGTAATTAAAGCGTGAAAAGTTTGGCTTTATTTAGTTATTTTAAAGCCATAATCAGTACTAGTACTGTGTGCTATTGTAGTTACAGTTAACATATGTTTCTTATCAAAATTTCTTCTCTTTAATTTCGCCCTTTTTATCTTTTGCCTAAAGCTAGATGTTAATTTATTCCAGTGCGTTATTATGATGGTACAAAATTAACACGTTTTACATATATGTCAAAAATATTAATGCCGAGGTCCGAGTACAGCAACCAGGTTAAAGTAATTAATTCGCTGCGTATTGCAAAGCATGTATGTTTTCTGTTTCTTTCTGATAATTGCAACTTGCAAGTATATACATTATAAGTTTCATCAACTTCCCACGAGTGTTTAATTTATATTGTTACGACGCACGGCTACATTCAAAAATTATACGATGCAAATTTATTTATTTTTGATAATATACAATGCAATTTATAATGTCGGATATATATATATATATATATATATATATATATATTCGACTAGTAATGCCAAGCCAAATTTCCAATACTCAAATAATCTTACGGTACAATAAATCGAGCTCGCCACTTGGTGTAAATCTCATAGTCAAAATGAAATAAAATCATTTATAATCGTGCTCAACAGTACACTTTTTTTTTTTATCAAGCAAATAAGTAATTTAAACAAAATGAGGAGTACAAGGGGTACTTCAACCCCTTACAAGAAAGAAAAAAACGAAAACAAGATGGTGCATCAACCAAATCCGAAAACACGATTCTAAACAATACACAATTTTGGCCATCTATACCAATCTATGAAAGAACATTTGAAGTTGTTGAAATTAGCTCTAAACCAACTCCACAATCTAACCTTGATTAAATCAACAATCTTTTCCACGTCAATATTTTTATCCTTGAACACCTTTTTATTTCTTGCTTTCCAAATTGCCCAAACGATAAACATCCACAAAGAGGTCCATAGTTTTTTCTTTGACCCATTTGCAACGAAAAACCGTGTTGTAAAAAGTGCATTTAGGCTCATTGTGGAACACCGACTCGATACCAAACCACTCATAACAACTCGACCACACCTGGAAGGAAAATTCACATTCAAAAAAGAGGTGGCGCACAATTTCGGGGATATTACCGCAAATTCTACAAGTTTGGTCATTGTTCGTAATGGTGATTCCCCTTTTAATGACATTCACAAGAGTTGGAATCTTATTTAGACACATTTTCCACGCAAAGGTGTTGAGTTTAAATGGAGCTGTAGACTTTCAGAATTTAAAAAAAAATATCATGATCTGAATGTTGTGTACCTTGTTTCAGCAATGCGTATGCTCATTTTGTCGTGTATTTACCCGAACCATCTGCCTCCCATATCCACTGATCCTGCAAGGACTCTTTAATGATAACCGAACCATGAACAGATTCGAGCACACATAGGTTATGTTCTTCCCATACAAACAACCTACGTCTCCAATCATATTTCCAACTCCATAAATCGTCTCTTAAAACGATCACAAAGTGGTTTATTCCCTACCTGTTAACCATAAAAATAAAAAAAGGGAAAAGAAGAAGGTTAATCCTAATCGCAGAATCAATAAATGGACAATACAGTTGTCACGAGCTAGGTCACATAATCCTTCACATCGTCAAAGTTTTTGGCGCACCGGTCTCGCACTGGCGCATTCAGTCCCCGTGCTTCGCACTAAGACGCATTATAAATTCTTAGTTCTCGCACTAATATTTCTTAGTTCTTTTATTCAAAATTAATGAATTATCGTAGAAAATTTGTGAAGAACGAAACAAATGAATGATAATAAAGTAGAGTCGAAGCAGATGTAGAACAAAACTAGGTTGAAACAAAAATAAATATAGAATATTAGAAGTAGTTTAAAACTTGTACATTTGTCGTTTCACTGTAATAATTTTAAAAATATTATATAAAATTAATTATCATGAGTAGTTATTAAATAATTTCAAATATATACGAAATTATATATCAATATTTAATATTTAATTATTTTTAATAAACGCATTAAGGCACATTGAAATTTAAGTATTTTTAAATTTGGCGAACTGGCGCACCCGCATCCGCACTCGCACTCGCACCCGCATCCGCCTTATGTGACCTAGGTCACGAGTACTTCCGATGAGATGTACCCACTCCTAATAAGGAGACCCCATCGGATGTTGCCCTGCTTCTCGGTCACTGACCTAACAAAGACATAGAAGAGCACACGAGGAGGAACATAAGCGTCCCTTGGAAAGTCAAATGGTGAGTAAAAAACAGATATCAACGCGGCATCGGAAAAAGAGCAAACCCCGATGGATCCGCGCGACTCCGATATCCACCAATGCGCCAAGAGGGACCACAACGGACCCCGAGTCCCATGAACTTACAAGAAAACTTCTTTGCTGAACACTCCTCAATATGAACTGTCCTCGGAGCACGTTCCTCAATGAAAATTGCCCTCGGACCATCATCCGAAGACTCATTCTCAGAGAAAAAAACCAGAGATGAAGAACAGAATGTCTAATAAATATATTCTGAGAACTTAGACGGAAAAGTCTCATTTCAAACAGAGTAAATACAACCCTCGGAGATTAAATCAAGCCCTCGGAGATTAAATCAAGCCCACGGAGATCACATTATACCATCAAGGATCCTGTTACGTTATCACATTACGTCCTCGGAGATCACCCCAGTCATTGAAGAATGAACCCGAGTCAAGAAAGGAAGATAAAACCCCTCGGAAGGCATATACAGCAGTCATTACTTTCATACGAGCATTCTCATTATGTGTCAACAAAAGCCTAGCCCTCGGAAGAATAGCGTCCCCAAAATAATCATTCATTGAAGATCCTCGAAGCCATCGGAAAGCACCAAATAGGGTCTAATCAGCATCCAGTAGATTAAGAGATAGATCTTATCCTAATTCGTACACCTGTATTAATGAAATGACACATGTCTTTACTATAGCACATGCACAATGACACCTGCCCTTATCAAAGTCTATATAAAGGGAGGTGATCAACAGAAGAAGATAACTAAGTCTAACTTAGTACAACTTACCACAAATACACAAAGATAAGAGGAGGAAAAAGTTCAGTGAATAAAGGAAGGAAATTTTCTTGTATCTCTAGTTATTTTCCAGTCATTTCCATCTACGATTGTTTCTGAATCACGGACAGAGCGTTCCGACCCAATATAAATATCTTCTGTTAAATAGGGAATAATTCCAAACCCGTTAACAAAGTGGCGCCGTCTGTGAGAACGCCATAATATCTGTCTTCGAGAGAATTCAGCAAACATCGGTTGGGATGGATGATCTCTTCGAAAGTGAAAACCTTCCAATCCATTACAGCGACTCGGAAGAAACTTTGTCCAATTATGAATCAGGTACGAGAGATTTTATTAATATTCCCCGGTCTGTCTACGAAAGACTTGTAGATGCCATATGGGCACCCCGGAGGAGGGAACCTCTCGGAAACATGTCCTCAATATCCTCTGAGGACAGAAATTTCCCGTCGGAGAGGGATACCCCTCAGGTGGTGCGGAACTCAAACTCAATCCCTTGGCATCAAGAACCCCGACAAATGCCCCGAAGGTATGTTTATTCTAAAAGGACCTCAGAAAGGGGTCGGGGGGAAATTCTCCACCCCTCGGAGTATCAAGGAGATGTTGAACACTCCTTGTGGGGAATGATGGACGACTTACGAAAAGAATTGGGTGATCTCAAGAAAACCATGGCCCCCGAGGAGGATCCCACATTCCAGACCTCTCCTCTTATACCCGAAATTGCTTTAGCCTCTATCCCCCCGGGGATGCGACCCATCAACATCCCGTTATATACCGGAGAAGCTGATGGGAGGGATCCACAAGACCATATCCATCAATATCTGGTCGGAATGGACCTATCTTCTGCTCCTGACCATGTGTTATGCCGCGTGTTTCCTGTCACCCTCGGAGGACGGGCTCAGGCGTGGTTTACTCATCTTCCACCTAGTTCCATTACGAGCTTTGACCGATTAGCTCATTTGTTTGTACGACAGTTTACTTGTAATCGAAGGTACCACAAGTCCGCCACACATCTATTCACCGTTAAACAGAAAAAGGATGAACCCCTACGAGGGTATATAAAGCGTTTCACGGATGAAGCACTAGATGTTCCCAACATTAGTCCGACCATCATGGCGGACATATTGACTCAAGGACTTCGAACGGGAGATTTCTTTAGATACCTTATGGGCAATCGTGTCACGGACATGAATGAACTTATGCAAAAAGCAGAAGTCTACATTTTGATGGAAGAGGCGGAAGGAACGAATAAGCAAATGGAGCAGGAGGATAACGAGCACCTAGAGCGCGCAGAAAGAGAAGCAAAGACTAAGGAAAAGGGTAAAGAGGGAAAACCTCCTCCGCGTAAAGACGAGGGTGGGGTGGTTAAGAAATTTCTCCGACCCGTGCCCTTACCTCCTATGACTATCACTCCCCCGGAAGTGCTCAATATAATGAGAGGTAACAATGAATTTCACTGGCCCGTACCGGTTAAATTTCCTAACCGAGATAAGGACACGGGGAAATACTGCAAATTCCATAAAACATACGGACACACCACTGAAGAATGTACCACTTCGTGTTCTAGAAATAGGATACTTGAAGAATTACCTCAAGGAAAATAATCTCGGGGAGCCCAAGACAAACGTATGGAAGAGGTCACGAAGAGAAGAAGAGGAAGAAGAAGGGGAAAGGACGCTCGGTCGGAGGTCACGAGAAAGGACCCTCAGTCGGAGGTCACAGGAAAGGATAGTTGGACGACCACGACCCCAAGAGATAACCAAAGACCATCGGCAAAACTCCCGAGAACGGACCATGGGGTACCGGAGCTTGCCTCCTCCACCCGACTCATATAAAAACAATCCTCCGTCAGGACGAACCATCAACATGATTGAAGGAGGTGAAATTTCAATGACACCCCAAAGTAAAAAGAAGAAATACTTGAAAGAAGCCAGACGAGTAGAGCAAGGATTCCCAGTTTGCTCGGTCCAAGAGTCAAAGCTGCCTAACATTACCTTTGGACCCGTAGACCTCACAGGTATAATATACCCTCACGAAGACCCGTTAGTTATTTCAGTCGTTGTCTACGGGTATGAAACCCAACGGATCCTAATAGACACAGGCAGCTCTGTGGATGTACTCTTTTTGCCTACTTACCTTGCTATGGGGTTGAAGCAAGAAAAATTGGAAACCGCTGAAATTTCCTTGGTAGGATTCTCTGGGGAAACGTGTCACACCCTCGGAACTGTGACTCTTCCAATGTCATGGGGAAAGGGAGCCCTTCGGAGAACGGATCCCATCAAATTCTGGGTAGTGGAGGCTTCTTCAAGGACATATAATGCCATTTGTGGAAGACCATCCATTCGAGCCTTTGAAGCTATCCCTTCTACCTTGCATCTTAAGGTGAAATTCCCTACCCCCTCGGGAATCGGAGAGGTCCGAGGAAGTCAATCTAAAGCCAGGGAATGTTGCATGAATGCCATCCCCTCGGAAGAGGACGAGCCTTCCCTCGGAAACAATAAAAAGCGCAAAACCGAAGAAACACGAGTTCAACCTGTAGAAGAATTAAAGATGGTAGAATTGGTGGAAGGAAGCCCTGAGAAGGTGATCAAAATGGGTACTCACATGACATCAACAATAGAGGCTCAACTGATTTCCCTTCTCAAGCAATTCCACCATCTCTTTGCATGGGAAGGAGGACCGCCCGGGAGAATTAGCAACAAGGTATGCCAGCATTTTCTTAATGTAATGCCCGGAGCTAAACCTGTTCAATAAAAGAAAAGGAAAATGGGACCCGAGCGTAATAAAATTATTCGCTCGGAAATACAACGCCTTCTCAACTTGAAGCAAATTCGGGAAGTTATCTATCCCGAGTGGTTAGCTAATGTCGTATTAGTCCCCAAGCATGGAGGGAGATGGCGGATGTGCGTGGACTTTACTAATCTTAATGAAGCATGCCCGAAGGACTGTTATCCTTTACCGAGCATAGATCAGTTAGTTGATTCAACCGCTGGATGTGCACTATTGTCAACCTTAGATGGAGACCAGGGATACAATCAAATCCCAATGGCGGCGGTAGATCAGGATAAAACCAGCTTCATTATGGATGCAAGCACATTTTGTTACCTAGTCATGCCCTTCGGGCTAAAAAACGATGGCGCTACCTACCAAAGGTTAGTAAGTCTTATGTTCGCAGGACTTATTGGAAAATCAGTGGAAGTTTATGTGGACGACACGGTAGTTAAAAGTAACACTGCTGAGGAGCATCCTGAAGACTTACGAAAAGCATTGGTCATTATGGATAACTTTGGCATGAAAGTTAACCCTAGGAAATGTTCTTTTGGCATCCGAGGAGGTAAATTTTTGGGGTTTATGGTTACGGAGAAGGGAATAGAAGTAAACCCCGAGAAAGCAGAGGCCATCATGGGGTTACCTACCCCGAAGACAGTAAAAGACGTTCAAAAGCTGACTGGTAGAATGGCATCACTGAGTCGTTTCGTCTCCAAGTCAGCGGAGAAAGGGCTTCCCTTCTTCAAAATACTTCGAAATGTCAAAGAATTTCAATGGACCCCCCAGTGCGAGGAAGCCCTCGGAGAACTGAAAAAGTACATGTTGCAACCAACTTTGCTGGTAAAACCTTTACCTCAGGAGGAGCTATTTCTATATTTATCGGTCGGAGAAGAGGCTATTAGTGTCGTGTTGGTCAAGAAGCAAGATGGAGAACATCGTCCGGTATATTATGTCAGCAAAACCCTCATCGGAGCCGAGACCAGGTATACCCTAACTGAAAAACTCGTCCTAGCATTGGTTACTACGGCCCGCAAGCTGCGCCCCTACTTCCTTTCCCATCCAATTCCAGTGTTAACGAAGTACCCCCTAAGGACCATTCTTAATAAACCCGAATCATCGGGGAGGTTAATAAAATGGGCCGTGGAACTCACCGAGTATGACATTTCTTATGCTCCGAGACCCTCCATCAAGGCGCAAGTCCTGGCGGACTTCGTAATGGAACTCACGGGCATTGGATCTGAAGGGAAAGAACCATTGTGGTACGCCTATGTATATGGGTCCTCGGT
Source organism: Linaria vulgaris (assembly GCA_948329865.1). NCBI lineage: Eukaryota > Viridiplantae > Streptophyta > Magnoliopsida > Lamiales > Plantaginaceae > Linaria > Linaria vulgaris. Next base: position 5,525,134 of record OX415250.1, on the reverse strand, counting down.
GAGCACACACGGGGGGGCGGGAATAGTTTTCGTAAACCGAGAAGGGGAGGATGAAAGGCTTCATTTTGCAATCAGAATAGATTATCCCCTCTCTAATAATGAAGCTGAGTATGAAGCTCTCCTTATCGGTATGAGGCTAGCAAAGGAAGGAGGAATGAAAAGAATACTCCTCCATAGTGATTCTCAGTTGATTATCCAGCAAGTCAAAGGATCCTACGAAGCCAAAGAAGAAAGAATGCAAGAGTACCTCTGAGTGGTCCGTCACAGGTCCGAGTGGTTCGAGGAATATGATATAGTTCAGATTCCCCGAAAAGAAAACCAAGAGGCGGATGCCTTATCCAAAATGGCCACTCAAACAGTCGCCGTACACAATCAGAGGATTACCCTACTTTATGTTAACGAGTCTGAAAAAAAGGAAAGCAAAGAGGTAAATGCCATCTCAGATCCCTCATCCAGTTGGGTGACTCCTATCAAGGCCTATTTACAGGATCCTGAGGGATACTCCTCGGATAAGAATATCCAGCGGATGATGTTCAGAAAAACCATTCGGTATTTCCTTAAAGATGGAATACTTTTTCGAAGGACGTACTCGTGTCCTCATGCTCGATGCCTTAATGAAGAAGAAGCCCAACTTGCTTTAGAGGAAACTCACGAGGGGACATGCGGGAGCCATACTAGCGGCGAAAGCATGGTCGGACGCTTGATTCGGCAAGGCTACTACTGGCTCACGATGTCTAAAGACAGTAAAAGCCATGCCGAAAAGTGTAAACAGTGCCAAGCTTACGCCCCTCGGATTCATCAACACGCATCCCCGTGGGAACCCCATCTTAATCCTTGCCCGTTCTCCAAATGGGGCATTGACATACTTGGACCTCTCATTCCTGATTCAGGTCAAAAGAAATTTCTACTGGTAGCTATTGACTATTTCACCAAGTGGGTGGAAGCGGAACCCCTGGCTAGGATAACCGCAGGCGCTGTTATCAATTTTCTCTGGAGAAATATCATTTGTCGCTTTGGTGTCCCTCGGAGCTTGGTAAGTGACAATGGTCTACAATTTACGGACCAAGGGTTACAAAAATGGTGCGATCATTGGGAAATAAAACACCGTTTTGCTTCGGTGGGATACCCTCAAGCAAACGGTCAAGTTGAAAGGACCAACAGAACCCTTTTGAAAAACATGAAAGCCCGACTTGATTGGCATAAAGCCAAGTGGGTTGAGGAAATACCCGGTATACTATGGGCCTATCGGACCACGCCAAGCACCGCTACAGGCGAAACTCCTTTCAGTCTATCCTACGGATGTGAAGCTGTCCTGCCCTCGGAGGTCTCAATAGAAAGTTGGCGAGTTAAGGAATACGAGGAAGTAACCAACAGCCCGAATCTGGCCCTCGCCCTTGATTTGCTCGAGGAGAAGAGAGCCCGAGTAGCCCTCCGAGTGGAAGAGTACAAGGCTCGGATGTCGCGATATTACAATGCCAAGGTAAAGCCCCGAACCTTTCAAGTTGGAGATCTAGTGATGAAACGAGTAGGGGCTTCCAAGAATGTAGGCAAACTAGATCCACGATGGGAAGGACCCTATAAGATAGTGGAAATTGTAGGGCCGGCAACCTATCGTCTTGCTGATTCCGAGGAAGTAGTGCTTCGTAATACCTGGAACTCAATCAACCTTAGAAAGTATTATGCTTAATGTAATAGTCATGCTTGAATAAGAAAAGTTATTCATATACGAAGGGTTTTATTACAAAAGAAATAGAGTTGCTTGACAAAAGGATAACTCTACATATGAGTCATCTTAGCAACCCAACAAAAAAGCCCATCGTACTATGAACTAAACTGCATAATATCCCTACACGAGTTAAACCCCTCCCATAGGGCGATTTCCTTCTCGAATAAGTCGTCGGCGCTGCTCCTCGGAAAGGGAAACGGGATCATCAACAAACACAGTCGGAACTGAAGGATCCCTAATAGGTGAAGAGGGAAACTCCTCGAAAACTTGACGGATGTTAAGTGTCGGAATTAGCAAGCCTGGGGGAAACTCTGGCAAAGACTGTACAGCATCTCGACACAATTGATAGCCTATATGGACCAAATCACGCATCTCATCTTGAAGAGACTCACGAAAGCTAGATGGACCCACCACTTCCAGCACTGTTTGGACGTGGGCCATAACCAATACCACTGCTTGGGTACGAGTAGCCCCTAGTATTTGCTGATTTAGGGCATCTCTCTCCTTCAGGGCTTGCGTCAATTGCTCCTCCGAGGACCTTATTTGGTCATGCAACTCTTCTATTCTCCTCTCTAAATTCAATACACGAGTTCTTTCTAGCACCAGTCGGCGTTCTAAGTCCTACGTTTTATCCCTCTCGGATTGCAACACATTGTTGTGGATTTCCTGGGTGGACTCATGAACTTCCTTCAATTGAGCTATCTCCGTTTGAGCTTCTAAGAGACCTTGCTCCAACTCGTCCCGACGACGGTATACTAAACCAGGGTCAGAAGAAGAGCTTCCATAAGATCTGAGGGCATCTAGTACCATATAGATCTGCTCAAAGAACAAAGCAAACTCCCTCATACATTAGTGACAGGTTAGTAGTAAACAGAATAGATAAAATAAATAAAATACCTCACACAGGTCTTTACAAGCTAAGTCCTGGAGAACGGACACCGGAAGGGTTTTTATCAACCCGCAATCGGTCACATTCAGCAAGCCACTAAGAAAATCTCGACAAAACCCCACAGCTGATCCGAGAGGAGAAACATCCTGACTATCCTCGAGGGGAAAAGGTCTCCTTAGGGAGGGATTCCCCTCGGGTGGCGGTGCGGGAACACGATCAGGTACACCCTCAAAGGGCAACAAGTCCTCCGTATTGGGAGAGAGAAGATACTCCTCTAACACATTCACCACGGCAGAATTGCGGGGAAAAGGTTGTGACACCACTGGAGTTATGTGGGAGTCTGTTTGGGAGGAAATTGCTATCGGATCTGGCTCTCCGAGGGGAATTATAAAGTTTACTGGGGGGCTGCTATAGGCGAAGCCTCTAATCCCTCCTTCGAAGAAATATCAACTATCGCTTCCTCTACGAGCGAATCAGAACCACCAATTTCCAACGGTCCAGGACTACCATGCAAGGCCCGCCCCAGAAAAACATCATCAGAAGACCCGAGGGAAAACGCTCTCATCTCTGCGCTTGTAAAAAACATCAGTAGGTAAACAGTCCGAGGACACCCAGAGAATTTACAAGTTAAATAGGTGAAGGGTGATCAATAAAACTTACGAAAATAAAAGTTACTGTGAAGAGGACGAGAAGTAGGGGTACACCCCTCCACCCCCTCTTGCAAACCCGTCAAAATCATGGCCTCGGGGAAATCCAGCAGCCCAGACATGTCATATTCTTCGAAATCCAGGTTATAACCGGCAAAAAGAGATCTTACCGAGTTCTCGCACTCCGTACTCGTAGTGGATCCTACACGTCCCCTACCTATCAATCTGGACGGATTAAGAGGAATCAAATCAAATTCCGAAGACTCATCTGCCAAAGGATATGGCTCCCTGCCCATGAATATCTCCCTGATATGATTGACTCTACGTGAATTTGTAGATGAAAGTCTACGAGCTACTCCCAAAGAGGAACTAACACCAAGTGTCGCTTGGTTTTCGGATAAATTATCCCTCGGAGAGGAATTCTCACAAGAAATAGGAGGAACCCTTGATGGTCTAGAAGGACTCCGAGCGGTGTTCCGAGAGGAACCACAAGATAAAACTGAACCACTTCTTCTATAGTAAGGGGGCATCATCTTTTCGGGTAAGTATTATCCTCGTGCTCACAGCTATTGACAAACTTGAAAGAAGATCAAAGACTAGTTATGACTATAAAGTTATGATCATAAGGTTAGTATATAGCCTAAATACATATATACTCTTTATTTCGTGATTAAAAGAAGAGGATGAGATTCATATTGCATAAAGTAAGGGACACGTGTCAAAAAAATTTATTAATTAAAAGTGACACGTACCTTACTTAACCATGCAAAGCACCACCTCCTACTTAGGAGATAAGCTTAGTCAGCAATCTTATATGATTTATCATTATCCTCCTTAATTAAAGTTTTAACAATAAAAGCAAAAGGTCGAGAGGTAAAAAATGGGGAAAATATTTATTTATTTAAGAAGCCGAAGAGCCCTCGGAAAGGGTGATAACTACAAAGAACATTTATTTAAAACAAGAAATGAAAAATTACAAGGAAAAAACTATGCCCCCGTGGTAGAAGGGTGTGAAGAGGCCGTCTCCTTGGCGGAAGTACCCAGCGGAGCAAGGCGAGAAATCGGAGAAAATACCCCCCAGAACCGCTAGCCCTCGGACTCGGACTACTGGCTGAATGCATTGGAGAAGGTGCGGGAGAATCCCTAGAGGATAGCAAGCCCCCAAATCTCCCCACAAAGTAATGACAGTCATCGGGAGTTGGCTTCTTCAACTTGCGAAGGTCAAAAGACTTTGAAAAGTCAACGTCCGACCTTATCAAAGACTTGGCCAGCCTGGCACACTCCAAGTAACCCCACAAAAGGTGTCCTGTCAAGAGCTCGTGAGAAGGTGTATCGGAGACTCCTGAATGCTGCCTTGAAATCTCTTGTTGAGCAAATTGAACTGCTGCATCAACCTTAGCCTGCACATCCTCGGGAGAAAGAAAGTTCGCCAACTTTCCCTCGACAGACTCAGCCCTGTCGGTAACTTGACTTAATGTCTCCTGGAGACTCCTTTCCCTCTCACCACCTTCTGCCACTGCCTTCTCAAGAGCAGCGATACGAGCAGTGAAGACCCTCTCGGACTCTTCTCTTTCCTTCTCTAGAAGAGCTATCTTAGCTGTTGCAGCCTTCTCGGATGTCTCCATTTTCTAATAAGCAGACTCGGCAGTGTTCAACTTATAGTGCAAACCCTCATTCACCTTCTCAGCTTCTTGAAGAACGAACTCGAAGTTATAAATCTTGGTGAGGAGAACATCCTCCCTCGTCTGGCTTTCTTTGTCCCGGACCAAAAGAGGTGCTAGCTGCGCTCGGAGAACTTCCACCTCCTCTATGTCCTTCCGACCACGCTCTTCCACGGCAGTAACCGCCTCCCGAGTCTTTCCAAACTGTGGAGAAATCAATAAGAAAAAAGTTAACACAAATGCATCATATAACCCCGAGAAGACTAGTAAGTAGAAACTTACCATGAGCCCCAACCAGTTAAGACTGGTATACAAAAATTGATACCCCTCGGCGGGTGTTGAACTGGAGAATGTCCTGATAAGCTTCCCCCACTGTCCGAGACGAGAATTGCCCCTCAGGTCCACTAGGAGGAATGGGCGCCTGGAAGGTGTGACCTCTCGGAGAAAGAGTCACTGGAACAGCGGAAGATGCTAGAATACAGCTCCCCAGAGGTGTAGTTCCGGGCACTGGAGTCATCACTTCCGAGTTTGTAAACACAGTCCGAGAACCGCCAACTGCTACGGATGGGCCAGTCTCCCCCAGCAGTGAATTCAAAATCCCCTCATTCACATCTTTGTCCTCGGAAGAAGGATCAAATTCCCCTTGAGTATCCTCGGAACCCCCTCGTGAGGCCTCCTGCTCGGGAACATTAAACTGGGCCAAGAAGTCTTCTTATACAAAAGGTAATCTCTGAAGGTAAGAAAGAGAATGAAACTAGAAAAAATTATTAATAAAAGAGGACGGGTAATGAACACTTACCGTATAAAGAGGGCTCTTCTACCATCGGAGCCTTGCCTTTATCCACAACCACTATATCAAGAAGGAAAACATCAGCACTTGAAGGAAGTCTACAGTGAGAATATGAAAAACTTTGTTAAAAACTCATAAAAACTCACCACGAGAAGCAGATTCAGGAATTTCTGAGGACGTAAGTTCAGTAGAATCAGGAGAAGGATCATCAGAAGACAAATCAACCACTTTAGTAGTCTTCTGAACAGCTTCTTCCTCAACTGCCCTCGGAAACACCCCTTCTTCAGATGCCCTCGGAGAATTTCCTATGTCGGATCCAGAAACGGGTAGATCTCCCGTCTCGGACCTAGAAACGGGCACCAAAGCCAAATCCCAAGAAGAAGGAGCTACCTGGCGCAATGGAACCGCACTTCTGATAACCCCTGTCATATCTATACACAGAGGAGAGTGGTCCTCGTGGACCCCCCACCTCCGGAGCTGTTTGCTCGCCCTCGGTAGCATTGACTTCCTCTTCTTCGTGATCCCCTTCCTTTGGCGCATCGGAAACACCACTCGGAGTAGGATCACTCGGACCCGACAAGTAATAGTTGGCCATAACCTCCTATGTACCACCCCAAAGTCAGGATACATAAGTACAATATACCATTATACGCAGAAAATGAATAAATGAGGAGAATAAGGAACTTACAAAAAAGATTTCTGGCCTCGGAAGACAGGGACACGGGCTTCTCCACAGCATCATCGGTAAACACCACATGATGAAGACCGGACGTCTCAAACAACATTGTAAAATCCTCCGACTCCATCAACTTATGTTGAGAAATCACGGGAGATAAAACTACCTCCGGGTCCAATGTATGCACTGGAGTTGTGCCCTCTCTCCAATCAAAGGGCATATCCCATTCACCTTGTGCGGGCCTCACAAAAAAATACCTATTTTTCCAAACACTATGCGAAGTAATTGCCGCCCCCAGGATCCTCTTCGTGGAATCCCCCGAGTTGTCCCGATGACGAACATTATAAAAGGGATACCCCCCGGGCGACACCCCCACATCAAAGATTGAAAGAAAGTGATCTACCCTACACTCCAACCCATTCAATTGACACCAAAAAACATAAATACAGAGGGCAGCAAACCCATTCGGAACCATTTGACTCGGGCTGATATTGCAAGTTTTAAAAACCTCACAAAAGAAAGGGGACATGAATGAACGCCACCCATATTTTACTTGAGCAAAATAGTCTGTCAACATACCCGGAGGAGGATAACATGCTCTCTCGTCCCTAGTCGGAATTTGGAACACCATGTTCTTTTGAAAAGCCCATGTTGAAGTGAACAAATCTAGCACATGTTCACGAGTAGCAATACTCGGAACCCTCTCCACTTTAGCAAAAGTCCGAAGAGGCGCCTTCTTTGGTTTGGGAACCCTAGCTTTCTTAGAATAAGTAGTGCCGCCCTCAGAAGAAGTATCAATCTCTCCTTTGCGTTTACGAGTAACAACTCCCACTGGAATACCCCTCACATTTGTAGAAGAATCGTTCGGAGCAGTAACTTTCGAGGAGGTAGCAGCGGCAACGGGGTCCGTGTTGGCGGAAGAAGCCATGGATACAATAATAAAAGAGGAATGTTTTTGAAGAAGAGAAAAAGAACCCGTAAATCTGCTGGGAATTTGAAGTGTAAAAGACGAAGACCAGAGGTAAAGGAAAGAGTTTTTTTGCTCTGAGAGAAAGTTACCACAAAGACGAATTGAGAGATTGAAGAAAAAAGGCAACAGTATCCCTATTTATAGCCGAAGATAACAACGGTCAAGAATTTTGAAGACGTGGAACTTATTTAAAGCTCCATGTAACTGCCACTTGATCATGCCACGCCGTCCCTAATCTTACCGTTGCCAACGGTCAGATATTTCAATTTTCAAAGTTGGTCAAACAACAGTCCGCCACCTGCGCCCCGAGATCTCCGCATGCCTCATAACGATACCCTAAGGGTATTCAGGTAAAATCCTTATAAAATTTTAAATATATATACTTATCTCTCGGAAAAATATCAAAAGATAAATATAGAGGACACCAGAACAAGAACTAGCCCCTCGCCTCACTGAGTACGATGATTAAAATTTCGCTTGTCTCTACGAAGGCAATCGAAATTTGGGGGGGGCTAGTGTTAACCATAAAAATAAAAAAAATAAAAAGGAAAAGAAGCAAACTACCGGAATTCCCAAATACTTAAACGGGAGCGTGCCAATTTTGCACATCAGATTATTAGCAAACTAATCCATTAAATAATTATCCATATTAAGTTGACTCTTAAGGTAGTTCACCCTCAACCCCGACACAAGCTCAAAGTTTCTCAATATACATTTTAGTGCCCATACATAATTTACCTCTCCTGCACAAAAACGAATTGTATCATCAGCAAATTGTGTGTGAGATACTTCACAAGGATCCTCGCTGACTCTCACCCTTTCAAATAGTTCTCCTTCAATCGCCCTTTTCACCATACCGCTAAAACCTTCTGCCACGATGGGGAAAAAACACGGAGACAGAGGGTCTCATTGTCTTAATCCCTTATGAAACTGAAATTCTTCGGTTGGACTGCCATTGACGAGAACTGAAGCGGTTGTCGAATGAATACATTCACTAATCCACTTCCTCCATTTTTCGCTGAACCTCATCGCCTCCATCATTTCATCTACAAAATCACACTCTACACAATCGTAAGCCCTCCCAAATTCACCTTTAAACATCAACATCGACCTTCTTTTTTCTTTTCGCCTTATCAATCACCTCGTTTGCAATGATGAAACAATCAACAAATGATCTTCCCCCAACAAACGTTGATTGCTCCATAGAAATAACAGAGTTCAAAATTGTACTCAATCTTTCAGCCAACATCATAAAAATAAGGGGAAAAGGCACATAACCCCCAAACCATTGGCCTCCGAGCATTGTACACCCGAACCTTTATTTTCGAGCACTAGCCCCCTCAATCTTATTTTTGAAAGTTAGTCAGGCCCCCGTCACCCCCTCCCCCCCAGCCCATTAAAAGGGGCAAAACGCAAATAACTAATTATATTTTTTACCCTAATATTTTTTCATATATAATACACGCCAATTCTTTCCAATTTCGTCAAAAATACAATATTTTCCAAATCAAAATTTTAAATCATCGTTTTATCCTCTAATTAAAATTTTGCTACCACACAAAAATATTTCTCTACCCATCCCTGGAAAATCAACTCGATTCAAACAGATATTCATTTCTTACGTAGAATACCATCCTAGTTATCTGCTTTGTCCATTAATTACTTAATCTAGTTGTAAAATGTTTGGTCTAAAGGGAAGTCAAATGCTCAGAATCTTCACCAACATTTTAATGATTGTCAATAATATTTATAATAAATTAAATTATCCAAAAATTATGTATCTCAGCGTTTTGCGTGTTCCAAAAACATTTATTAATAGTAGCTAGTGGATTAGGCTAAATCCCATAGCTATGCAATTTTTTTATTAATAAAAATGATATTTTTTTTAATATATGTATGCATATTATATATATTGCATAGTATGTTCTCAATTTATATTGGGATTCATGCAATCAAATTTATTTTAATATCGTTCAATTTCCATTTTCTTGCAATTGAATTGTTTTTCTTCGTACTTTTATATTTCCTAAATCTACCTATTCATTTTACAAATCGATTTGTATTTCTCATCTATTTTCCAAGTAATCGTGTGTGAGTAATCTTATTTTTGTTTACGAGATAAATGAATGTAAACGTGTTGCAACCTAAGTTAATAGCTTACATTAATGCGGAGTAAAGACATAACTATTTGAATCAATTCTACGTGAGAAAGGAATAGTTATTTAAATCGGGTTGATTTTTCAGGGATGAGGTGAAAAATAATTTTGTGTGTGGTAGGAAATTTTCAAATAGAGGATAAAACGATGATTTAAAATTTTTGATTTTGAAAATATTGTATTTTTTGCCAAAATTGGAAAGAATTGGGGTGTATTATATAAATAAAAAAATTTAGGGTAAAAAATATAATTAATTATTTGCATTTTGCTCCTTTTAATGGGTTGGGGGTGACGGGGGCCTGAGTAACTTTCAAAAAATAAGATTAGGGGGCTAGTGCTCGAAAATAAAGGTTGGGTGGTACAGTGCTCAGAGGCCAATAGTTTGGGGGAGGGGGGGGGGGGGGGGGTATATGCCTTTTTCCTAAAAATAATTTTACAAACTTCCAATCAAAGAAATTGGCATGAACTCCTTCAGCTCTTGTGGATTTTTATTTTTGGTAGCAGTGTTATAAATGATGGATTAATCCCCTTAACCAATTTGCAATTACTGTGAAACTCATTAATAAATTTGCACAAATCACCTTTAATAACCTACCAAAAGTTCTTGAAAAAAGTCAGATTGAATCCATTAGGACCTCGGCATTTTGCACCAACACAATTCCAGATTGCCTTCTTTACTTCTTTTTCAGAAAATTCACGCACCAGACTATCATTCTCGACTTTACTTATTCTTCTAAAATTGATGTTTCCAATTCTTGGTTTTAGCCATCGTTCCTTCTTAAAAGCCTCTAAAAAATCTTGTGAATATGTGACGACCGCGCCCCATGAGCCCTGCTTCGATCCGAGTTGGTTCAGTGGTGGCCAACCACTTTACCCAATCCAAACGAAAGCGCAACTTGTGGTCTCACTTGTTTAGGATCAAAACCATACACATTTTATAAATTATATTTGATATATAGAGCGAAAGTCTTGGCATTACAAACAATGTGACTATTTTAATGGTTATGCACTAGTGACAAAACACAATATTTCAAAATGCACGTTTGAACAATTATTCACTTGATCCATGCTGCCATGTTGATTTTATTTTGAGGAACGAACAGAAGAAACGAGGAATAAGTCTTTAATGACTTAGTGAGAATTCGTATAAAAGAATTAATAATGCAAGAATTACCTGTGATATATTGGATACATTTCGAGGAGTGATCTTACTGGTAGAAACAGTTCAACCAGACAATTTGATGTAGCAATGGTACTGAAATTCTCTTAGAATAGTTAATGAACTTGTGCTTAACAATAAACAAATCCAGTTTTAAGACTTCTAATATTCTACCTTATACCTCCAGACGAGAGGCGACCTCGCAAACACTCAAGAGACATGCTCGAGTACGTGTCGATCCATCACGTAGGTTACAGGCAACTCCTGACTGCAAGCGGCGCCAAGATAATGGGTATTACGCGAAATTACTTAAACCGACAGTCCTTACTGCCCGGCAGTAACTCGACTCAATCGTTGGGACCCACTTCCCAAAGGCGTCCCAATGTGTATAACAGATAAATAAATAAGCTAGTAACCGGATAATATCCGTTGCTCCTTGAGCTACATGTCCCAAACATAGTTCGTTGCTCTTTGCACAGTTCAAGAACGAGCAGATGAGATTCAAATATCGGGGAATTACCATGATTATGAATCAACATGATAAATAATAAATAATTTAATACGACTTAACGATGAGTAAGAAAATCATGTTATGAGATGAGATGCAAAACAAGATTATGATGGAATATACGTTGTTTGAGGTTTGGTAACGGAGTAGCGGGCTTTCTATCCAAGTTCCTCAAGGCCGGATGCCAAACGGGGCTAGAACAAATCAAAATAGAACCTCACCTTTACTCGTACGGGTAACCTTGATGTCGTTGATTAGTTCGTCAAACCTTTAACAAATTTAATAATATTAATCAACTGAATTTATAATTTACCACAACAAATATTAGTATTTTTTCTTGAGTTCTGATGTTGGTGAAATTGAGAATGTTTCGGTAAAGAACGCTAGTTACAATGTAAATCTTAGTAAATCACACATAAGCTTAATTTATGTCATTACCCAAAACATGAAAATCTTAGATGATGAATAAAAAGAAAAATCATATGCTTAAATTGAATATCAAATATCTATTGTTTTAACCACCTTATTTAACTCTCAAAATTATCTTAAACACCCATATTTTTAAATTTATGACTGTGAGTATTCATGTTATAGTCATTTCGACGACAAGTAACGGTAACAAGTAAAACTTGATTAACTATCAACTCGATGCATAATCAATCCTTAAAAACATATTACTTAACTAACTCTAGGAAAACTCGTCTTTTGAGTTTTTAATCAATTCCAAACTTGTAATAAACACACACCAAATAAGTATCATACGAAGTAACACCTTAAAAGGTATAACTTAGTCATTTATTGCTTTATTTTACATAGTAAGTTTAAAATGTAAATACTTGTTTTATAACTTAAATATAAAGATGAAAACATGGGAGATTTATCAAAACATGCGATAAGGAATGTTTATTATGATAAATAATCTTATTTGATGGTTAGGTCATGAAGTGGTAAGAATAATCTTGTAAGACTTATGAAAGTAGTATGTTAAACATGATAAATCTACCATTTAAATGTTATAAATAAAATCACAAAAATGTTAATTCATGATCATAAATTATAATAATCTAATTATAACTAATACTACATCATGTTAAATTCACATGTGTCATAAATACTTGAATTGTGATAGTGATTTCACCTATAAACTAAGAAAATAAGGTTATGGCAAATGAACTAATAAATCACTGCAGTTTTGGTTTGCAGTTGATCGGACATCCAAATAAATTTGTTTTCAAATCCTTTTATGGTTTTTGATTCATAATGTCATTATGAATGTGTGTATCCAATATTTTGTGAAGATACAAAGGTTTGCTATGCTAAATAATTCTTGCAACATAAGAGTTGCTATCGAATTTCTTGGCAACAGTTTCTTGTTTATGAATTACAGCCTCCTAGATCATATTATTTGGGAAAGATATCTTCATACAAAAGATAGAAGATACAAATGAGAGTATATATCTAAAAATAGGTAGAAAAATATTGTTTCTACTATTTGATATGATTTTTCTAAGATGTAGGGCAGAATCGACAATTCCTGCTCAGTAAATGTTTTGGCATCGTTTTGGGTAGAAAATAACAAGATAAAAATCTGAAAAAATTATTTTCAAAACGAAAACACAAAAAGGAACAACTCTTATTTCAGGGAGTTTTTGCATAATCGGATTATTTGGCTGTATAAAATGTTGAACAATTGTGAGTATTTATAGGCAAAAATAGCAGTTTAATCATAATTATTTATGTCTGACCTTGATTATTTTATAATAAATCACAAAAATTCGATTTCAATCATTCTCTTAAATATGTCATGGCTTACCTCATCAATTAAGTTAATTGCATATTAAGTCCCTCAATTATTTATAATTAAAATTCAAATAGGTATAATTAGATTTCTTTATTATATCCATATTTTCTACTCTAATTTGTTTTAGGTAATTCAACCATCTTGGTTAATATTTGAAATTAAAATATATGTCTTAGGATTAGAGGCTTATAAAATAATAAAAGACTAACTTTTAAGTTCAGGGACTAAAAGGTAACTTTTTCTAAATATTTAGGGTCAAAAATAAAAAAATTTAAAAGTTCAAAAATTAAAGTATAAATTTATTTTATTCCTGGTTTTTGGGGCGTTACAAATCTCTCTTCTAACCGCACAGACCTCCTCATTCCCCATACCCCCAATATTCAACCCATTAATTTTATTACGTTTCCTTCAGCTCCTGATACTGGCATGATAGAATTTAGAGTTTGTTTCGCCGTTATTTAACCTATTAATCCTTGCCTCTGGCTCAACAATACACATTGTATGTTTAGGGTTAAAAAATGGAATATCGAATTTAATAATAGACTAATAGGGTGAACGATATATATCGCGCGTCTTAAATCTTGATTACTAATTTTCTCGTTACGACGATTCTTCATCCTTTTTGCTCCAAACTAAAACCAATTAATACATTAAATACAATGCTCTTACTTGAACTTTAATTTAACAAACTTCGTCACGTTTAAATGATCGTTTTATTAAACATATATACTTTGTGTCTGCCGTCTGGAGTGTTACGTTGCTTATATGTTAGGTGGTCGGGCGTGTATTCAAGATTTAACTTTCATAAAACCTTTTAAGAGTTTATGGTTATTATATATATATATATATATATATATATATATATATATATATATATGCACACACAATTATTTATAACGCGCGATCCATGATAACGCGGTGACGTTGTCGGTCACTAAATTACAGCGAATGATAAAATAAATATCAATAACCAGATGATTTCATCCTGATTGAATGGAGTCAAAAATCAAATAATCATATTGCTGATTACACTCCAACATTGTCGTACTATTAGAAGCACGTAATATTAATTACTCATTCAACTACACATCCAGAAATCGCCTAGTAGAAATCATAATAAACTTCATGAGTCGATGTCAACTAACAACAAATTAATCCTACACAATATTATTTAATTCAGTCTGGAATGAGTGGGTTGGGGATGTTAATTGATTGCAATGGACAAGCGAGTAATGACTCAATTAAAGCATGTTGTACATTAACAGAATCCAAAGAAGGAAGAAGAATTGTATCAGCATTAGAGAACGGTGAGTTATATATTTTTGTATTTTCCTTCTAACTTCAAAAGGGAGAAAAAATAACTTATATTAAGTATCAAATTTATAAGTCAAAGGTCGACCGAATTAGGATATCTTTCTTTATAAAAAAAAAAGTATGGAAACAACCTAAAAGTCTTGGGGGCCTCTATAATGTTATCATATTTAGCATAGTGCGTGGTCATGAAGTCTTTTTCGATCTTCACCACCTATGGCTTATTTCATACGTAATATGGATCTACTAAATCATTAGATAGCCAATCTTAACAATAAATTCCAACTCAAGATTGCAAAGGATTTTTAATCCATTTGCATCAAATTAGCACAATAAAAAAATTATATATCACGAATTGCGTAAGACAAATTAGAAGTTAAATAAGGGGTCAAAAACCCGTTTTGTCCTTTAATTTGGCACCATCACCAAAATGGTCCCCTAACTAGTCACCTTGCCGAAATGGTCCCCTAATTTGGTTTTTTGGTCCCTTCACCGACCCAAAATTAAAATGGTTCGGTAAATGCTTACGTGGCCACCGGTTGACCACACCTGACCCGGTTTGACCCATTAAATTATATTTTTAACATCTGGAATATTCACCTAATCCAAAGAAAAAAAATTCAAAGAAATATAACAAAAAAAAGCCCGCGACAACGGCGACACGGCAGACAAACAGGAGCAAATCCTCCTCTCCTCCGCCATCTGCAACGGCGAAGACCTCGCCCCCTTCGTCCGCAAAGTCTTCGCCTCCGGCAAGCCCGAAACCCTGCTCTAACACCTCAAACACTTCTCTAAATCCAAAGAATTCGAGATCGAAGATGTTTGCCACGCTCACTACGAGGACTTCATCATGGCCGTCGATGATCTCTGATCTCTCCTCTCCGACGTCGATTCGCTCAAATCCTCCCTCTCCAACTCCAACGCCAAGCTCCAAAACGTCGTAGTTCCACTCCTCACCTCCCTCGACTCCTTCGTCGAGGCGAAGAACAAGTGCTCCAACATCGCCCTCGCGATTAACTCCCTCGCCGCCTACGTTCACCTCATGGAGCTATGCTCCCGCTCTGCTCAGTGAGGCGGAATCTAGGTCAGCTCGCCATTGGGCAAGCGTCGGTTTTGATTGAGGGACTGCGTGTATGCGTTGGAAGAAGAAGACGATAATGAGATCGATGGAGATAACGGGGTGTTAGGGTTTGATTTGACCCCGTTGTACATGGCTTATCATGCGCATCAGACGCTAGGGCCTGAGGACAGGTTTAAGCAATATTATTTTGAGAATAGGAAGTTGCAGTTGACCTCTGATTTCCAGGTCTCGTCGATGACCTCTGATAACGGGGTGTCATCATTTAATTTTTTTTTTTTGGATTATGTGGATTTTCCAGATATTAAAAATATAATTTAGTGGGTCAAATTGGGTCGGGTGTGGTCAACCGGTGGCCACATAAGCATTTGTCGAGCCTTTTTTATTTTGGGCCGGTGAATGGACCAAAAATCCAAATTAAGGGACGAATTCGGCAGGTGACTAGTTAGGGGACCATTTTGGTGATGGTGACAAATTAAAGAACAAAATGGGTTTTTGACCCGTTAAATAAGTGCCAAGTTATAGTTCGTCAAGCAAAATATATTTATTATATATAAAGTTGCCACAGTACTTCATCATTCATTCTTTTGTTATTTGTATAAAGGTTAATTCTTTTTTTAAACATAGTGTTGGAAAAGAAGCAATGAGAGACGGCGAACATGATGCTTTCTGTAAATCAAACGTGACCAGAGATATCAAAGTATCAAATTGAGACCCACTTTATCCTTTATTATATAAGTTTTGTATTACGAATCAAATGGCAGCTTTAATCTTTTTCTAATATTAGCAAAATGGATTTATGACTTTATTGTTTATGGCAAAAAAATAAGAGGTGGACAAAGAGCAAGCGCAATTAACTCCAGCCTAGCCCGTCACAGAAAAGGATGCGCATGTCGATTTTATTTTTAAATGACTTTGGTTAATTAAAAATATTATATTAGTGTTAAATTAGGATAAACCATCATCAATGACTTTAATAGTGGGCCACTAAGCTAAGGCGACATTTATTTGGCAGTGCAATGGAGATATTCCCCATTTAAACTATTGGATCATTGGTCCTCAATCTGAATGAGCTTAAAGTAAATGTAATTAGCATTGTTTAGATTAATGTAATAATAATTACATGAGAGTTCATTATCCTTATAGGTTTTTTTGGTTCATTCTTAAACAGAATACTCATTTTTTTATAGAATAATATTAAGAAAATATGATCAGAAAGCCTAGAAACTAAACAGAAAAAGCTCGTTGGCCAAGTGGTTAGACGTATGAAAAAACATCCAAATTTAATACAAATTTAAGTTATCTTATAATTTAGGAAATAACTACCCTATCACTCAATCTACACCGTATATTGATAACGGTTAAAACGTGCACCAAGTCAATAATACCACGATGATATGAAATAATTACCTGATTTTTCGATCTTCTTTAAGTTTAATCACACATTATTAATCACATTGGGTCATACACCCATCATTATTTCCATGATTCATTTATCTAATGGTAGTAATTAATTACTTTTCAAACGCGATGATTAGTCAAAAAAGACAAAGATAGAATGGTTGGTAGAATGTCAAATCCTAATATGGTCGATGCCAAATTGAGTTAAGTGTCACTAAGCTGATCTGTCTTTGCGTTTGTGGCGGTTAGCGGTTAGGTAGATGACTACCACCCTCATAGCTTTTTCTTCTTTTTTCGTTCTTTAATTTGCTCGAGCAAATTCATGCACGATAACATAATACATTGATATTCAATTCGATGATGGTTTAATTAAATGCTATTTTGAGATAAAATTATGAGAAAATTATAACTCTTTAAATTATAAAAAGAACTTTCTCCTTCAATGCAACCCTTTTTGGTTTTTGCTTTATAGTCTTTCGGTTGGAGCCTATACAAAATCAGCACATAACACAGAAAATCTTGGGGATTAAAGATGTTTGTCACACTGTCTCTTCTTTTCTTTGTTTTTAAGTTATAAAAGAAGTGATTGACATTTCATAGTACAAAATTGGAGAATCAAATAACTAACTAAGGTTCATTTCATGAGAAACATGTGGAATTGAATCTCATTTTAGGTGGCGTGTCACATTTTGATCCTGTACTAAAAGTATAGCTTTATGGGATGCTCAAACAATTATTAATAGTTGATTGATGTACAATATAGTAATTACATATACACCCAAAAATTCAAACCCATTTTTTAACTTTTCAAATTCTAGGAGATGTCTCTGTAATTAGTCAAACAATTAGGAGATGTTACGTAATTAGACTAGACCTTAAAACATGTATATGTAATTATCCATAATGATAATAATAAAATAATAAATAGCACATACTCAAGAACTTAAGAATCATTGTTATGATTTTATAGGAGGGTTCAAATTTTCTCCATGTTAGTGATGAGTACCATAAGATAACAAGATTTGTAAAGTATTCTAACAATATAACAAATAGCATTCAAGATTTAGCCTATAAAACTATTTAGATGATAATAAGAATCTGATTTACAAAACAACAAAACCTGGTTTTCTGCATAAAGAGTTAAAGACTAAACTGAAAAAAGAAGTTGTTCATAACAATTTCATCTTCTTGGCAACATCCAAGCCATTACACCCCTTTGCAAGCATCACGTACGCCTTCTTGGTACCATCGGGCGTCATCAAGGTATTAACTTTCTTTATCACGACCTGCAACATTTTCTTAACAGCTTCTCTGATGTCCTTCTTATTAGCATATTTGTCGACCACAAAAACCAAAGTGTTGTGCTCTAAAATTGCCTTCACTGCAGTCTCGGTGAGAACAGGATATCGTATAATCTGATTATAATCGAGTTTGGTGCTGTGAGCTGCAACGCTACTGATCCTTTTCGTCTTTGTTTCCTTAACTAGTGGAAGAGGGAGTACGTCTGGTCCCGTCTTTTCAACATCCTTGAAAGTCAGTTTACCTGACTCTGCCTCATTGATATTTCTCAACGATTTTCTCGTGGCATAAGCTTCACCAGAAACCCCTACTTCTGACGTTTTTAACGTTGCGGTCACAGGTTGCACCAGAACTCTTCCCGCAATGCTAGAGCTAGAAGCTTGGATGCCACGAAATAGGCCCTGAAATCGTAAGTAAGATTAAACAACAAAACCAGTCTTATCCAAATAACAATTTGGTCATTGAAACCACTCTAGTATTTCACCACTCGAATTCATCCAGAAAGGAGTAGACAAGCTATTTGTAACACAACTTTACAACCTTTTTCGAGCAGAGACATTACATTCTTACGATATATAAGTTGCACCAGCAGATATACGAGTCGACTAATTGTAGTACAAAGGCCTGGCCCTTAGTGTTTACTGTCACGACATGTCCATACACTTAACTGTCCTCTGTTTCCTAATCGTACATTGAACAACAAGCAATAGCACAACCATAATAACTGCCAATGAATAGAACTCAAATTACAAAAAATGAATAACAAGTGAACATAATGATGCCTACTAGTCTAGCACTTCAAAGTTAACCGGACACGGGCACGACATGACACGACATGACAGGATAATGACGCGGCGATACGGATTATTAAAACAAATTTCTACTACATGTGTGTCTCACGAAAAAAAATATGTGATACATCTATTGTATTGTTAACGTGGCGCAACCAACGCGCAATAATTAATACATATTTTAGTTTCTCTATAATTTAGAGAATAACCACCGGCATATTGGTAGTGGCAGGACCACACCGGCAATACAATGGTTGTATGAAATAATTTCTCGTGTCTTACACAGTATTGGATACGTGCATACGTAACTACACAACGATAAAAATCAGTAGCATTTCAGAAAATACTACAAATAACTGCAGACATGTGAACCTCAAATTGAACTAAAACTAAAATTTAATAAATTTTTACCTTTGTGTTGGAAGCGGAAGAAATTACAGAGCTGAATGATTTATTACTCTGCAGGATTAACCATTTCGGAGGATTTAAGGATGCTGGTGAAACAAATGAGCAACTGGTCATTTGATTAATATTGAAAAAGAAAAAAAAAGGATTAAATGGAAAAATTACAAAGGGGATCGAGAAATTAGGATTTAAGGGTATGTGGAGGAGATGAATACAGTGGCGTTTACTGTAATTTATTCGTTTTATTTTTCTATTATTTTGTTAGAATATATTGGGCCTTGGACCAATATTATGATTGGGCTTCTAACCATTTCAGATATGGACCAAAGCATTTTTCTCGAGCCCAATAGGGTACAAAAATTCCAATAGTGCGAGAACATTATTCGAAACATCAGTTTTATCACGTCAAGTCTGTCTGGAGTTCATGGATCGATTTGGTGTAGTTTGTATGTTATTGCGTCGTTTGAATAATATTATTCAAATTTCAGAGAATGTCAAAATAAGTAGTGATTGCAAGTTCACACGTCTTTGCAATCTGAAGAAATCATTTTGCATTCATAATGGTCATTGGCAATTAACTTGGCAAGTATAACATTTCACGAAATGTGAAGGCTGATGTTTGCCTCTGAAGAGAGAAGTGTGATATAAGATCTTTAGGATAGGAATAGTAAAGACCGTCTATTTGGTCGTTTTGTGCTCCATGTGACGTATAATTGTGATGATGACATGTGTTGTTCCTCGATCTTAATAATCGAGATAAAGTATTTTTAGATACATAAATTGACGCACAAAGTAGCATAAACTGTTAGCTTTTGCATACAAAACATTGTGTCTACCAATATCAACTATCTAGTTTCTTATGAGCTGTTAACTAAGAACCTACCCTTATTTCGCTCTTTTGAAAGGGGAGGAAGACTTATAGGCTTCACCAAGTTACCATCTTCAACAGCACAAGACTTCTTACATGAGAAAACACTAACAACGCTATTCTTCCCATAACTCTTTTCCTTTGATGGATTATTCTTTCGTCTATTTGCCTTATCGTGTCCTTCATGACTAGACTTGCATGTGTCAAGATTCTCGTGCATGCGCAATATTAATCTCTTTTGTACCTTTCCACTTTTGTCAGATGTTCCGAGAGGAACTCCTGAAATACTCTTGGTGCACAACTTCATGGCGGCCATGAAGGGATCATCTTGCCACAACAAATTCTTGAATGAGTAACTTTTCCTCCGAGTCAAAGATTGAACAATAATGCACGGAGGAGGCGGAATCTTTGCATTTTGCGACACATCCTGCTTGTCTTCATACTCATTATTTCTTGTCGTAAATTTGGGAATTCCAGGACTTAGTTCCCATGAAAATGGAACGGTTCCTTGTGAGTGAACCTTTCTGTGGTTCATTTTTTTGTCCCATGTAAGCAAGTCCATGACAACATACTGCATCCGATTATATATGAGTACATAGTACTATTTGGTTGGTGAAGTGGAAGAAAGTTATGATGTAATGTTACAAAGGGAAATGTAATCATATGTGGAAGACTTAGGTAGAGATGTGGTTTCCTGTCAAGATCGGGAATAGTTGAATTCATTATATTCAGTTATTTATAATGAGATTATGAGCTTTATATAATCTTATGCATAAATCTTGTTGAAAATAAGCATTTCAATAGATATTTAGATATCACGCATTACATAAATCTATACATTCATGTATACGCATGACGTTGGCACATAACAATTAAAAGTTGCACATAACACACTGCATTTGCACCAAAATTTTGATACGGCTTAATTATACCATATAAACTAGAGGGGTAATACAATACAACAATATGATCCATAATAATTTGATACATCATGCAACTTCTTTTTACCTACCAGGCTACCACCTAACAAAGATGCACCAAATATTGAGATTTGAGGAAACTCTGACAAGGACATATATAAGTTAAAACGCTTTGTTTAAGAAAAGAATCTTGTTTTCTGGTGAGACGCAAAAAAGAAAGTGAACTTAGTCAATATCACCTTCATTGTCCATCATTGTTGATCGAGTTTAGGTTAGTTAAGGACGATTTTTAGGACAGTTGATGAACTATTAGAGACTTAAGTGTAGTTAAACAAAGTTAAGAAACTGAAGTTATTGGCGGTTGATTATAAAACAAGAAATGCAATTTTTTTTCTTCATTTTAAGCAACTCTTCTTCTTAACTAAAGCAGTTCATGTTTGGAGAAGTTTTAAGAAACATATTCAAAGCATTAATCAAGAACATAAATATAACTTTAGTTGTTATTTTTAGATAATGAAGAAAAATCTTCATTATCTAATAGTTGTTGTTTTTAGAGTAATATAAATATAACTTTAGAGTTTATGATTGTTTTGCCTATGTATTCCTACCAGTGACTTGAACAGACTTTATAATTTAATCTTCTTAAGTTATGCCTTTTAAAAAGATTTTACCAAAATTACTTAAATTATTTTCATAAACATTTACAAACACAACCTTACCGATTGTAACCTAATCGGTCACTGAGTCTGGGCTTCAGCTTAAATTTATTTTCAAAAATATTTACAAACACAATATCATGAATCAAAATTTCGTACCAGTACATTATTTCGGCCTGCTAAACATTATATATTATTTTCGCAATGATTGGAGATCTTTTCAACATGTTTACCAAAATTCGCAAAAATTGTAATTGCACATAACTTAGAAAATAAATACATAGTGTTTCATTTCGTTAAAGCCCAAAATTAAAACGTTTCGATGCTTTTCGTGAAAAAGAAACAAAACTTTGATCCACGTGATTACATTTGGGCCTCAACCCAAATTTCAGATGGGCCTATTGGACAGATGAAGCAAATTACAAAAGACACCAAATGGGCCCATTTCTACCTCCAGCATATTTTTTTCTAGGTTTAGACACCAACTTTAAACCTAGTAATTTAGTATATAATATGTGTCTCCGCAGCCCTTTCATATCATCATCTCATTATAATAAATCTTGCGACCTCTGTTTTATTGAATCTTATATTTTGCATTTAGCTGTACCAGCATCTGATTATTGGCTGTATTTTTTTTATGAGGCTTTGAGGAGTACAATCATTTCTCGAATCTGATTTTGAGATGGTGTTTGACCACTCCGTCGTTTAATTTGATGACCTATTTGTGCGTGTCTGAGCCTCTTTTCTTTTTCTTTTTCTTTTTTTTGATTATTTAATTTTAATGATGTTGGGAAGGATTTTGCGATGATTATAAAAAATTCCTCGTACTGAATGCCAATGGCATGACAGACTCTATGAAACACCCATAGAATCTGAGCAAAATCTCCCCTTCTGTTTTTACTTTAAATTGTATATGATTTTTTAATTATATGCGACCTAATTTAATGAGATTTACTTTTGATTTGTTAATTTAATTTCATTGCGTGATTTGATATGTTATGCAGCTGAGGCGTGAGAACATATTTTGCGCTAATTATTGGCCTAATTGAAATAGAAATTTGAAGTTTTTAGCGTTCTTGAATTATTAAAATTAGCGATGATTCAAAAAATAAGAACTAATTAATTTAAAAGGTAAATAGTGGACTATTCTTTCAGTGATAACCAGTAAGAAGATTATTAAGAAAAACGGTAAATAATAAAAGTTCGTTTCAGACTGTTGCACATTAAAATTGGCCGAAGATTGTAAACCAGAAAACATACAAACAGAATTTATGTGTTTTTGTTTCGCCTTTCCACAAAATTATGATAATTTCAGAAAACATTCAGAAATTATGAGTTTTTGTTTTCTCATTTTTGCAAAATTACACCAATTTATGAATTATCGCTATTTCGAAAAGACGCTAAATGATTGCAGCTTAGGGTATATCCTTAATTTTGATGTATACCTACTGTAGCAATAAAAACATAGTAGTATGTGAGCTCAAGATGTCTCATCCAGTGCTCAGTTGGCAGTTAACAACAGTTGGACAAAGAAAATCACACAAAACACAACAGGACATAAGCCAGTACAAGCTTCCAAATAAGCCAAGTTTGTGTTTGATAACATAATCTCATAAAACCCGAACTGCTGTTTGAGAGGGAAACAAACAAAATTTCTGGAGAACACCGGTGGGAGAACTTCCTAGCTGAGGACGATTGTTCCATTCTTTTGAAGAACATAAAGTCTTGGCTCATTCTCCCGCTCGAACCTGTTATATTCAAGACCTCTCCCAGTGGCCCGCCCATCGGACTTTCCTAAGAACCAAGGCTCATATGGGTTGGGTCTAGCTCGTGCGACATTTTCAGAGTTGGGATAGTAGACTTTTCTTGGGTATGCGAGTGAGTGGATGATGAGAAATCGGGAGCAACGGGGATGGACATCGAGAGCTAAGTCCAGTCGGATCTTAGTTCTTCAACCCATGAGTTTGAGTTTTGGTCTGAATTTACATTATTAACTTATTATTCAAATCTATATTGTCGATACCATATGTACATTCTAAACGTGACTATCTTCAAGACTTCAACGTGCACAACTAAGTCAACATGACAACCTCGTGATACCCTTTGTTGCATTGAATTGTCTCATCAAGTTGACCTTGCATGTGAGATTAGGTTAGCCTCATATGTTAGGTTAATCACCCACTTCATTAGGTTTATTTATGTTACCCTTACGATATTAGCACTATGAGAATAACGTTTAAATTGAGTGTGAATTCTTTTTTTCAAAAGTAATAGAAGATCAAATAATTTGCGTATTATTTTCCAACACGCTTTTCAATTAGTCTTATACTATATCAATTGGCTTTCTCTTGTTTTTGACTGACTTAAATATCAAAATATCTTAGTTTAGAGTTGTTTATTTTTTAATTGAGCTGAAATCTATCTTATATATAAATATTATTGAATTATTTTATAGATTTTCAAATATTTGGGGAACTAAAATCGACACTCCCCTATTTAACACATGTGGGGTCTTATTTTAAAATAACGGTTTGAAACTAACAGAACAATTAAACGCTCTATCAAGAAATGGAGAACCGACAAAACCACCGACTTCTCATCTCCGACGACACTATGGCCGAATGTGAAAAGGATTCCCGTGAAGACAAAGAGAAGTATGTAAACGACAAGATAAACAGCAAAAACTGGATCGCAGTGATGCATGAGAGCTTTGAAGCCCTGAAAGCCGTCTCCAAACCCTCGACGCCGCCGCTAAAGCTCTCCGATTTGAACCTCAACAGCGTTGTTGAGGTGTCCTCCCTCCCCCTCACTGACGTCTGCCATATAATCGAGGAGGAAAATGTTTCATTAGTGCAGTCTACACTTGAGAGTAATAATGATATCTCATTCTGTATACCCTCCTGTTCAAAGGCAACAATGACACTTCGCATCTTACAACTCTTACCAAACGTGATTTGTTTTATATGGATGCGAAACTATTTCGAGACCAATCAGAGTCCGATAAGATCTTAGAAGATGTTGCATGTTTGGTTGGTTGCACAAGGCATAGCCTTAATGTTGTTGTTTGTGAGAGGGGGCTGGTGGTGGGAGATCTCGAGTTCACTGATGACTGAGATATTATAGATTGTAAGAGATATTATAGATTGTAAGAAGATGGGGATCAGGGGAAGGCGATAAGACTTCTCTTCCTCTTTTCACTATTTGATTCTATTTTATTTGTCCTCTCTTCATCAGTACCACCATCATTTCGGTGCACGTTTTTCGCAAATTGAAGATCTTTCATATATGTGTTTTGTTTTTGATGGGGTATTAGAAAAGAGAAAAGTGGGCCGCGATACCTCCCGATATCGATAGAGTAGGGGGTATGAAGAGCAAAGCGATGTTTATTTTGCTAGCAGAGAAAGACTCAACCTTTAGTAGGTTGGCGGAGGATAGATTCTACCGAAATTATTCGTGCATTATAGTGAGTGGTAGGGGGCAGCCGCATGTTGGAACAAGGATGTTTCTTCGGAAACTAAAAATGGACTTAAATTTGCCGGTGTTGGCATTAAAAGATTGCGATCGATACGGCTTAAAGATACTCTTGATTTATGCGTGTGGCTCGAAGAACATATCGTACGATAGCCCGAGGTCAGTTTTTGACCCTAGGTATTTATAAAAAAAAAATGAGAAAAAAGACGATATCATGTGACACGGACTTAGACATTTTTCACCTAAAAAGGTTAGACATGCGATTTACTAAGTACCCCGATACCAATCTAACTTTAAATCTAAAGGGATTTTAGAGCGGGAGAAATTTAGTGAAAAAGAAAGAGACAAAAAGATTGTTCAAAAGTATACAAGTGAAGAAAAAAATTTCTCGATGTCTGGAAAAATGAAAGTCGTGGGGTATATATATAAGGATTTAAGCTCAATGAACGACCCAAATCAATCTAATCTAATGGCTCTAAAGGCTAAAGAGATATTCTTACTCTTCATACAATAAAATGAGTTGGCAACGCTCTAGAGAATTCTAACAACATCACATACAATGAAGAATCTATAGTTAGCCTATTTACATGATACAATCTATTGGACCGGCCCTAGAACTCCCGTTGTTGGATTGGTCAACCAAAGTGCGGGGGCGCTTGTGCATGCTTCACGTGCATCATTTAGTTTGCTTGCGTGCATGACCTGCGCTGCTGGCTGGATGATGCAGGCTCCTGCTTAACAAATCGGGCGAAAGTGTGGCTGCCCGTGAACCCCCCCCCCCCCCTCCACCGAAATATGCGATGTCCCTACACCTGGGAACTCTGAAATGCTTAACCTCGTCTCGAGACTGTCATAACTCGTTCTCTGTATCCTAGCCCGCCTCTGCCTCCGACTTTCAGTTTCATCGGATTAAGTATTCTCGCCAAAGCTTGACTCCTCAGGACTTGATGGTCCGCTCGACAGGATCTGACAAATTGTGGTCATGGTGCAACAATAATGTCGTGACCATTACATTTCATAGGTCATGGGTTCGAAATTGGATCGGGGTTAAAATTCAGGATCATGAGGGGACACTCGTTGCTGATCTCCAGAGATGTATCACGGGTAACCTTTGTCCGAGAAACGCTGAAGCACAAGCGGTTGTCCTTGCTGTTCAGTTCGCGGTTGGAAAGGCATGAGAAAATGTGATCTTCGAGGGCGATTGTTTAAATGCCGTACATGACATTGGCTTTCCTATATGGAGTGGAAGGAGGCCATGTAAATTTGGTGAAGGACATCACATGGTTAATCAAGCCTTTTCGACGATGGATATTTCGGTGGATCAAACGGGAGCATAATACCGAGGTGCACGACCTTGCTCGTCTTCCAATTACACTACACGGCGATGACGGTGCAAACGTTTAATTCTGTTCTGGTTATCTTTGGCCTATTAGTTTTTGGTTTTAAGTTTGTAATGACTGTTGAGTTTATGCAATATATTCTGTGATTGAAAAAAAAATGAGATATTCAACATTTGGAAATTATGAATTTTTGTTTTCGTTTTTTCATAATTTTCACTGTTTGGTAAAAAGAAGATAAAATGGTTGCACCGTAGAAGGCAAAAGGGTATCTTTGAACTTTATTCTCAAAATAATTAGTACATATCAGAAAATGTAACATATGAGCTTCTGTAGCAATAAAAACAATGTAATATACGAGCTCAATATGTCTCAACCAATGCTCAGATGGCATTTTACAACAGTTGGACAGAAACTCATACAATACAACAAAACATAAAACGGTACAACATTCCAATGAGCCAAGTTTGTGTTTGGAAAAACACATGAAAGCAACAAAACGGGAATATGATAACAAGATAACACAATCTCATAAATCAAGACACCATCTGTCTGAATGTCTGATCATACAACTACAATGATGGGATCGCCGTTGAACTCACAAGCGTCGAACCAAGTGTATTGCATAGACTAGCCGACTCTGGCTGCACTGCCTTCTCTGTGTCGGCGCTAGGTGGACTGCCACCCGAACTGCTGTTAGAGAGCGAAACAAACGAAGACTTCTGGAGAACGCCGGTGGGAGAACTTCCTATTTGAGGACGATTGTTCCATTCTTTTGAAGAACATAAGTCCTGGCTCATTCCTCCGTTCGAACCTGTTATAGTCAAGACCTCTCCCAAAGGTCCGCCCATCGGACTCCCCCAAGAACTAAGACTCATATGGGTTGGGTCTAGCTCATGTGACATTTTCAGAGTTGGGATAGTAGACTTTTCTTGGGTAGGCGAGTGAGTGGATGATGAGAAATCGGGAGCAACAGGGATGGACATCGAGAGCTGTGTCCAGTCGGATTTTAGTTCTTCGCCCCAGGAGGTTGAGTTTTGGTCCGAATTATTTTTGGGCCAATCATCCATAAAATGGTGGACAGGGTATTGATTGCTAGCTGCTTTCTCGTTGAATCCCATGAAAGAATCAGGATTTTTGGTATCTAAGAAGGAGATTCTTTCGGAAGGGTTGACAAGGGAATCTGAGGGGACAAGTCCAAAGAGCGACAGAGATGATTCATCGTATGGAACCTGTTGCTTTTGATTGGAAAATGTTGTTCCCTTAGACTTTGGATCAGCTGTCGAAGATATCAAACCGAGCCCTTGAAATCCTTGTGTCCTGCCATAGAAAGTTTAACATGTTAGACGGGACAGCAGACATGAAATAGTTTCGAGGCTATAACTCAACTAAATCTCTATATTATGAATCAAACTTTCTAAATGTTTTTTTGTCTAAAACATGAAAACATTTCCATTTTTTGTCATGTAGAAATTTAATGATATTTTTCTGGTTTATTGCAACAACAACCTGTATAATATTTCTAGTACATTTTGATTAGCTAATGCAAAAAACTGCAAAAGTATCTTAAGCCTTAGATATGTCGATGCAGACACTCAAAACTGCAACTGCTATGAGTTATGTGGGTCAGCATGTGTGATAAAGTATGAACAGTCTTTGTCCTTAAAGAAACGTAAGGCTAAAGCCCTTATCTTAACAACTTTTTGTATGAGATTCACTAAATTCTATACATAACGCAGTTATATTCACCAAATTTAGACCAAAAAGCTTCTATATTAAGGTCAGCAAACACAATAACCAGATAAATTCATATACTTCAAGCATTTCTTCTATAAATGTCAAAATTCATTACACAAGGATCAAACCAGTTAAGAGATATTGATTAACCTGCTAACGAGTTGGTCGGTGGAAGCATTGCCAGTACTGGACTGCAAAGAATTAATCTGGTGCTTCATGGCACCAACACTTTTGCTGCTTGAAGCGACAGGTTCCACTTTTGAAGTAGTGGATCCGGAAACAGCATGGCCAGTGTGGCCTTCCACAGGCTTTCTTGAACGGTGGCGGCCTCTGTTAATGTGCCTTTCACAATATTTCTGATCAGGCACAGCATCTCTCGAGCACCGCCACTTCTTTCCATCAGTCCTCCTACACCTCCCCGGCTCAGGGTCATTGCTGCCGGCGAAACCTAGATGAAAAGGGCCCCACCCCACTGCACGTAGAAAGAAAGGTATAAAGGTTCCGAAATCTCATGAGAAACACATTTAACATTGCATTTTCATGAGAATATTATAAAAGAAGTACGTTGCTAATAGTTTTGCTAAATCATCCAAAAACGCCACATTTCATGATATAATTGTCGCGAAAATGTTTAATGTATGACCATTTGTGGCCACGAGGCCTATGTTACTGCTGATGTATCCCCTCTGCCAACAGAAAAGTACCAAATGTGCACGAAAACAAAGTGGAGTAATCGTATAAGGATTCAAGCTGCTTATTTGAGTAGTGATGGTATGAGATCCCGATCAGGTATCAAGCAATTAAAAGAGCTTACAGAAGTTGGAGGCATAAGATCCAGACGACCCGTAAGAGTAGAGAGATCGCTTGATAGGCATCAGTAAGTTTGACGGAACCGGTACATTAGCCACAATGTGCTTATAGATCAAAGCCTGATGTTCGAGTTCCATCCACTGTGATGGAGTGAAAGGCCCCTTCATTCTCGTAAAAGGGCGCACGACTTCATTAAAACCACCTGAATCAATAGCCAAAAATTAAGTTCTTCTATTCACTTACAACTAAAACCTCCATAAATCGTCCGAAAGAATCAAGACCAAAACTCTGTATCAAAAGAAATCAGACACCTAGATATAAGTATGACCAAGCCAGATCAGAAGAAACTAAAATCTCCCGCTGAAATGGAAACCTTATTAACATTTATTCCACAATCTCAGTATCATGGGTATAACTTTTATGCATAGAGATAACAGACACCAAATCTTATTGTACTGGGGACCAAAAAGGAATTTTAATAAGCTCTACTGCATCAGGACAAAGAAATAAAGCCCAGAAACAAAATCAGCAAAATCCAAATCCAAATCTCACACCACCGCCAACAAGAAAAAACAAATTAACCCACAAAAATCAAGACCATTAAAACCAAATCTCCATCTTTAATCATCACAGAACTTATTAAAAATGCAATATTTAATCACCATTTAAACACCTCCAAATACAAATCTCACATCAACACCAATCAAAAACAAGAAAACCAAATTAACTCATAAAAATAAACACCATTTAAACTAAATCTCCACCTCTAATCATCACAAAAATCAATAAAAATTAAATCTTTACAACAAATGAATACTTGATACCTCCATTTAAACTAAATCTTTATCTCTAATCATCACAAAACTCAATAAAAATCCAATCTTTACAACAAATAAACACTTAATACCTCCATTTAAACTAAATCTCCATCTCTAATCATCACAAAACTCAATAAAAACCCAATCTTTACAACAAATAAACACTTAATACCTCCATTTCTACACTGATTGGCATCCTGGAAAACAGAAAACCCAATATTCCTATTATTATCAGTCATCATATAAGGGTCATTAGAAGAAAAAGACAGCATCTTTTGACCACCATCATCAACCCCTGATGACCACATATTAGATCTCCCAAATACACCAAACCCCTCACTATCATTACTAGTCCTCTGCATTTTGTAAAGACTCAAGCTTTCTTCATTAAACCCGGATCTTGGATGCTTCAGGTTACCAGATCCATGACCCGGTTCATCATTTTTTAGCACAAAATCCATTTTTGCAAAATGGGTTTTTTATAAGTGAGAGTATAAGTTCATTGGAAGTAACTTTACTTTAAAGAAAACTTGCAGAAGGAAAAAAGGAATGGGATTGGTGGTAGTGTGAGAAGAAAAGAAAGGGAAGGTGGAAAATGGGGTGATTTAGTGTGTGTAGTGTGTGAGAGAGGTAAAGGGGGACAAGAGACAAGGTAGTACTAGTGAAGAAGATTATCTCCGCATCGCGGACATGTCATATTTAGGCCTAATTTTATCTAGTTTTGGTGTGTAGGGGGGTAGGGGGGGGGGGGGGTGCACGGGAGGGGGCAATTTGACTAAAATCTCCTTGAAATTTGATGGGTGTGATTGTGATGATATTAGATGATGACAAAATTTGGAGAAATTGGTTGGTTAGCAGCATATCCAATGGTGTAATAATGTACATATTATTATTGTGTGTGATGAGATTATAAGAAGGTTTTTTGCGTCGAAATAGGGGTGTACGCGGGATGGTTTAAACTTTAGGCGTGTGACCAATTTTCCAAGTTGCACGTATGTGTGCATTTTATAAATGGTGCGTGCATATTTGTATTGAGCGGGTGGCGAGTGGTTGTGGTCGGGTTGAACATCAAGTGAAAAAATCATATCATTAATTTACCACTAGCCAGCTGTCGAGGAAGTTGAATTACAAACCTGATAGTATCTTTAAATACTCTGTTAACCCAGGCGGTGAGCGGGGTGAAGAGGTGTATCCATTACTCGACATCTAGTGAACAAGTTGCCGACAAAGCAAACCGCAACATTGTTAAAAAAAATATCAACCATGCGGACACGGGTGAGCGCGGGCAATCGAGCCGGTGGCATTTTACACTGGTAGCTTGAAATCTAGGTGATATTTTGAGTTTGGTCGTTGGTTTGCCTTCTATTACGAAGTATGGAGACGGACAAAATACGAATGAATGCGACGAAACAAATTTTGAGACTTCTTTTAAGATAAGGTGCATCATACGAGTATACACGACAAGTAGCAATAATATAAAATATTTTTTCCACGGGTTTCAACTTTCAAGAATAATTTGAAAATCAAGTCAACTGATTAAACTGCAACAAACAAATTTGGTGTGACATTTAAACTTATAAGGTAGGTGAGATGAGATGAGAGAATAGGTAGATATTTATGTATTATGTTGATATGTAGAATTAATTATCATTATATGTTGAAGATAATATATAAATATTAATGTCTACCCTCTCTAACAAGTTAAGCTTTTAGATGAGATTGCAATTCAATATGGCATTAGAGTCCATGCCAAAGAGGAGGTCATGGGTTCGAATCCCACCGCCATCCGATTATCAAAAAGTGTCACGTGACGGGTGTAACAAAAAGATTTACAGCCTGCACGTGAGGGTCGTGTTGGAGATAATATATAAATATTAAATGTCTACCCTCGCTAACAGCTTAAGCTTTTAGATGAGATGACAATTCAATATTATATATACATAATGATGGAAATTAGTTTTGATTAATATAATAGGTTCATGTCCATTTTTTTTTATTTCATGGATGCAAATATTACTATCTTTATAAAGCTGAAGGAAAAAAAATAACTCAGAATACATAGAAGTTACTATCATATGATCTCATGAGAAATCTGTTGAACCTCAGTACCTCACTAATCTTATTATATGAGCACTTTTAAAAGACAAGTAAATTTAATTACTTCAAATAATGCAATAGACTTACCTAATATTCAAGCGAGTGGAGAATTTGGAATTTGGAATATTAAGTACACAAATAATAAGTGCAAAACAAATTCGAGAGGATTGGAAATGTTGCTTTAGTTTTTGCAGACAAGTGATGTAAGCCCATTACCATTTATTGGAAGGATAATCGGGTAAGGAATGTATGGCATCTCCTCATGAAATATTCTTTAGAAATCTATTCAAAATTTTACTCCACGACTAACTTTTCTGAAGAATGTGTATGGATCACAATTCTTAATTTTGAAGGATGACTATACTCATTAACAAAAAGAAAGACCAATAATAATAATTGACGGAGCCATGCATCTTTATCTAAACAACATTTTACTACACGTTGAGTCAAATCAATATAAGATGTTACGTGATGTACCAATCATAGTAAGGTCAATTTTACATAGTTGATGACATTTTTCATAGGACAAAAATCACCATTTATCTCTTCATTAGATATTAAGCAAATCTATGTTGCAGATAATATATGTACATTCTAAACGTGACTATCGTCAACGTGTACAACTAAGTCAACCTGAAAACCTCATGATACCCAGTTGCATTGAATTGTTTCATCAAGTTGACCTTGCTTATCGGATTAGCTTGTCCAACAAAGTCAACTTTGGCGATTATGTCTGCGTCATATGTTAGGTCAAGCGCCCACTTCGTTAGGATTATTTGTGTTACTCTTACGATATTAACACTACGAGAATAACGTTTAGATTGATAGAGTGTATTCTTTTTTCAAAATTAATAGAAGAAGATCAAGTATTTTGCGTATTATTTTCCAACGTGATGATAAGCATATATGCTTTCCAATTATTCTTATACTGTGTAAAACTGTAAATTGGCCTTCTCTTGTGTTTTTGACTGACTTAAACAATACATCCCCTAAACCTACCTACCTGGCTAGCTAGTTAGGGAAAATATTTGATATTAGGAATTAGGACCAATAATTTTATGGAGTCTATATTTTGAGAGGTGCTTCACCAAAAAAACAGGAGGATCTTTGTTATGTTCCATCAAATCTGTTCAACCTCAATAAATGTGCATTAAAATGTTTTGACCTTAAGAAAAACTAACCTAAAATGGTACCTATTTTTTTGTTTGATTATAAAAATGCAACCTACTTTACCTACGAGTTAATGGACAATTCGGAACCAAAACTTACTCGTATCAAGCCAAGGAAAGTAGTTGGGATATTAATTAGGATAGACAAAATAATTATAGGGAATTGTGCTAAAAAGCTGTATTCTAACAAAGTATATACCACATTTAGAATCCATATTTAATGACGAAAAATATGAATAGGATGAACAACAACTTGTTCATGAATTTAATTCCCAAGATTTTATTTTTAGCTTTTTATGTATAAGTAAAACAAAGTCTAAAAATTGCAAATAAATTACCGAAAAATTATCAAAAAGATTATTTCACAAAAACATCGAGGGCAAATGAAAGACCACGCATCTATATGTATTTATATAAAAATGTCAACTGTTTTAAAATATTATGTTGTACTTGGGAACCATTCTAAGTTGCTTCGACACAAATTTGCTTTTACCATCTCCCTTTTTTTTCTACTTTGATTTGTGCTTAAGGAATGCTTTTCCACTTGGTCCAGGGCAGTAGAGTAATTTACAGAATAGAATAGGTTACTTTGGTCTAAATAGTTCTGGCGCTCGTTGGGGGTTGGGGGGGGGGGGGGGGGGGGGGATTGTGGCTACGACCCACCCACGTGACTATTGATATAAAATTGTTAAAGAAACAATTTTTTTCCCATTTTGGATCTTGTATTTCTTTAATTATATGTATCAATCTCACTTTAGAAGATAGTAGATACTTTTGGTGAAAGCTCGCTCCAGTCCACAAAGCAAACGTTGATTACAAAACTTTAAAGTAAGCTTTCATGTACGTTACATTTACGTGCACAAACGTGTTACAATCGGGAAATTTAACCAATTGGTCCCATAACTTGGCAATATTTTACTTTTGGTACATTAACTTGTCAAGCCTGAATTTTGGTCCTTCAAGTTGGCTATTTCTCGGAATTTTGGTCCCATCCAGCCATCGCCACCCATCTCCGCCGCGGCTGTCCTAAGTGGCAGTCGTTGACCACCGTTGACCCCTCTTTTGGGCCCCAGTCTGCCAACTGTGTATTCCACATGTGAAAATAAAAAAAAATCAAAAGAATATAACGGGTCGAAGGGTTTACTCGCGCCATTTCTCTTGCCTTTTCCACTCTCTCTCCCGCCAAAGATATCACCTTGCACTCAATTTTTCGTCGTCGTCACCTATCACCGCCTACGCCATCGTAACACAGCTGCCTCCGCCATGGCTCGTAGACAGAGGAACCCGAAAATACGTAAATTCGACAAAAACGAAGATTCCAACCCGATTTACGGTAAGTTTTGGTACGAATATGCGAAATGTTTTTAAATCTGTGTCAATACCTGCGTTTGTAGATATTTTACATGATTGCATGCCTCAAAAAATCCCCTAAATCCAGGAACCCCCAATTTTTGAACCCTAATTTTGAGAATTCGAAATTTTTAAACCTAATTTCAGAATCCCCCAATTCTGTAAATCCCTGATTTCAGAAACACGCTTAGCTCTCAATTTACAGTCGCATTGTCTAATCTCTAATGAAAGCTCTAATGAAATCCCCTATTTTCAATGCAACAGCTTGTGGATCTTTATATGTTACTTCTCAATTCCAGTATGGGGGAAATGTAACATCTGAGGGCATTCTTGATGGCTATGATAATGCAAAGGTGGTGGTAGATTATGTTGGCCCATCACATATATCCTACAATGGCATTCAAGCTTTGTGTGCAGAACTTGGCTTTTTACTTGTGAATGGTATCTATATGAAGCAGCAATCTGGTTATGTAATTCTCCAAAAAGACCATGATATCTCATCACATTTCCTGTCTTCTCAGTTGGATAGAAATATGGTGTTGTTTGTAGATTGTGAGGGGAGGATAAATACAGAGCAACAATCTATGTTTGAGGGTGAAGACAACGTGGTGGAAGAAGATAATGAGGAAGAGCCAAATGGAGAAGGAGTCCAAACAGGTGAAAGGGATGATGGCAGTGATCTGGAATACTTTAGTGATCCAGAATATGACATGGAAGAAGACAGAGAAATGGCCAATGTGGTGAATGAAAGTGTTGTTGAAACAATGTTGTTTGCATCCCAAAGCAGTAGTGTAAATGTAAGGAAGAAGTCTTCCAGCAACAGAAAGGGAAAGAAAGGTGCAGATAGTGAAGGATCAAATGTACAAAGGGAAAAAAGTTTTGCTTTTGAGACAGAAGATAATCAAGCTCCCTATGAGTCATTGTCAGATGAAGGGGAAGAGAATTTGGTGCTCTCTGCCAATGAGTTGGATAGTGTGTATGGTAGTGATGAGGAAATGCCAGTAAAGACAGGGGAGCTATTTGATATCAAGAACATTTTCATCATAGACCACCATTGCCAGACTGTTGTCTACCTCATCTGCCTCAGACTCACTATCACTCAGCACAATAGGACCATCTGCTGTGTGATTGCCTTCATCTGGAAACTGGTACACTCTTATCTCCTCAAACAACTTGAAAAACAGGGGAGCATTATCAAGACCTTGAAGTCGAAAGAAGTAGTTGACATCTGGCTCCTACAATTATACAATTATTTACAAGTCAGTTGATAAACAAGCAATAAGTCAGGCAATGTAAAACTACTTGTTAGTTGGTTACCTCAGTGTTATGTTCAAAGTAGTTGTGGTCCCAGGTGACAATGTAATGAGGTCCCTCACAGATAACACCAGGAAGACCTCTGAAGTGGTTGAAGAGCTCAAATTTAATCCTCAATTTGCCAAGAATCCTTTTCAGATCACCCACACAAACAAATTTTCCTGTTTTTTTTTTCTCCAAGGTAGATATCATCAACCTCAAGCCCCTCATCAGAGAATACTCATTGCCTATTCTGTGCTTGGACCCATATTTGCACAAGGACTCCAGCAGCAGTGTCTCACCCTCACCACCCAGTTGATTATCAATCCATGGCAGAGCCAAATCAAGAACCATAGGATCACCAATTATACTAAATTATAACAAAAAGATGAGTAGTTAAAAATACCAACCAACGCATCACATAAAACAATACAATCTTACATCACATAAAACAACACAATCTTATTAAAATCCTGATTTTGAGTCTTACAAAAGAACCATACATAAGATTAATACACCATAACTTCATGTTTTTACATCCTCGAATACATTACAATTAGCAACCCAATCAAAATGCAGAACACAACAAAGAAGAGCAACCATCCAATTACACAACATATCAATGCAGCCCTAGTTGCATTCATATTCATAACATAGTCCAAAATTGGACTAGAAGGCTGAATTCCAGAGACACTTTGCCCAATAGTTGTTGTGTTTGAAAACCTACTAAGCAGGGGATCATATTCAGACTGCCCAGAACCCTCCTCACCACGATACGTTCTTCGCCTCTTATTTATGCCCTCCTCGGTGTCGTCAGCCCACAAGAAGTAATGAGGGTGACGAACGCGCAAAGGGCAAATGTAGTAAAAACTACTAGACCGAGATGCTGTGTTGCTAGCCTGCAAATACAACATCATGCCACGACCACAGACGCAAGGGATTTGACGGGGGTGAGCCATCTACAGTAAACACGACAGTACCAATTTAAACCCTAATCGACAATCAACCACAAATCCAACACAAAAGCACAAAATATCTTACGATTTCTGGTATGAATCCCCTAATTCCAACATATCAAATCGATTTAATCAACAAAATAGGATTTAGTAAAACAGGATTTAATCGATTTAATCAATTCGATCAACAACGAACCCTAAAACCTAATCATAACTTAGAGCGAAGAAATTAAGCGGAACAAACCTTCGATCCGGTGGATGAAATGAAGGGACGGATTGAGTGAAAGTGAAGAGAGAATTTAGGGTTTGGTGATAATGCATGTATGAGGGGAAATTTGTTTTGATTTTGGCAGATGAAACGAAGGGTCGGACCGTTGATATGCGTTTGTAGAAATATGATCGTTATATTCTTTTGATTTTTTTTTCACATGTGGAATACACAGTTGGCAGACTGGGGCCCAAAAGAGGGGTCAACGGTGGTCAACGACTGCCACTTAGGACAGCCGCGGCAGAGATGGGTGGCGATGGCTGGATGGGACCAAAATTCCGAGAAATAGCCAACTTGAAGGACCAAAATTCAGGCTTGACAAGTTAATGTACCAAAAGTAAAACATTGCCAAGTTATGGGACCAATTGGTTAAATTTCCCTGTTACAATCAAAATCTATGCTCACTACTACTAGCATTTCGTTTTTTTTTTTTTTATAAAAAGACAACTTGTGAATTATTTTGTTCATAATTATTTAAATTGTGTTTAACCGAAGGTCAATAATGTTTGGTAACATTTTATTACTAATTCAGGCATGCCATATATGCGATTTTTTTTTTCACTCAAACAATTTGGAGGTATTAGACCTTCACAAATCATATTGAGAAACAACATAAAGTGAGCTTGATACAGAGAATTTTAGTAAAACGTACTAACCACAAAATAAAATTATTGAGAGATGTAACTAACCAATCAACTCCAGAAAACTCGCAAGTTACCTGAAGATGCAACTTGCTCGACATGCAAAACAGGAGAGGAAAGTATAATTCATATATTGAGAGCTTGCTCGGCCGCGAAGAGAATATGGGGGAAATTATAACCGAGCTCGGAGACACATTCGTTCTACACGAAAGATGCGAAAGTTTGGCTGAAGGAACAAATAAATCGCAGCTCCATGATCAACCCGTCTTTGCCAAATACACCATGGAACATCATATATGTTTCCAACATTTGGGAGATATGGAAAGCTAGAAACGCCAAAGTATTTAGAGGAGCATTGGAATCTACTCATGCGGTTCTATTCTAAATACAACAACTTTGCACGGACTTATTGGTTGCAAGTGCGAAAAGAAGAAAAGAGTCGAATAGGAAATGGGAAAAACCAAGGACTGGATGGTGTAAATTAAACACAAACAGGAGCGTCCGCACACGAATAGCGGATCGATTGGAGGAGTACTAAGGAACGATAAAGGCGAGCGGATGGGGGGATTCGTGAAGATATTGGGAAGTACCTAATAGACATAGCTAGATTATTATCTTGTAAAGATCTTGTAATCTCTTGTAATTATTTTTCCTTTCTTATAGTCATTTAGTTACTAAACTTAGGATTGTAATTATGTATTTATATCTCTACTGTTAATGATAAGACCATCACTTCAAATTATCCTTTATTTTTATATGGTATCAAGAGTCAATATTCTCTAACGAGATATTATTGATCCAATGGCCGACCCTAATAACTCCAGCCCCACCGACGATCAATTGTCATCTGGTGAATTGCTTCTCACCTCTCGGCCTCTTGGAGTAGCCACCTCAACGGGCACTGACCCACTTGTCCCCATTAGTGCGCATCAACACCTTCCGCTGCAACTCGATGGCACGAATTATGCCGCTTGGCATTCACAAGTTCGCCATCTCTTCCACGGTTTTGGCCTCTTCAAGTATCTAGATGGCACGGCTCTGTGTCCTCCCCGTGGAACCACGCTGGAATCCAATGCCCGTCACCTTCATTGGACAAGATATGACTCCCTTATCCTATCTGCTCTTTTTAGTTCTGTTACTAGCACGATCATGACTCTCATCTCTAATGACGAAACCTCGGCGGCCATGTGGCTTACGCTTCAGCGTACGTATGCGAGTCGTTCTCGTTCGCGTGTTATGCAATTGAAAGACGACCTCAACACCATCAAACTTGCGAACCGATCTGTTGCTGGCTTTTTTCATGCCGTGAAAGCCAAGGCAGATGAACTTGCCATTATAGATCACCCTCTTCATGATGATGACATAACTCTTTATGTCTTGAACGGTCTCAGCCTCACCTACCATGATTTGGCTGCCCTGATCCGTGCTCGAGAAAATTCGATACGATTCAGTGAACTCCATGATCTCTTACTTTCTCAAGAGGCTTTTCTTCGACGCGCTGAATCTGATGTCGAGTCCCTAATTGCCACAGACAACTATGGCACATCTCAGCCTCAGCCTAATCACCACCGCGGTCGAGGGAACAATTTTGGTCGCGGTCGATCCTCAAATAACAGCGAGCAGTCCTCTCACAGTAACCACTGCGGGTTCGGGTCCAGGAATGTCAATCAGACCCGCTCTTTGCCGAACTGCTCCACTGGTTCCTCCTCCCGGTCAGCCATCATATGTAAACTATGTGGCCTTGCGGGTCATGCCGCAAGGACATGTCGTCTGTTCAGTCTGCCTCATGCTAACCTTGCGACCACTCCGACCAGTTAGTCCTCAATTACGGAGAACAATTGGCTTGTTGACTCGAGCGCATCTTACAACCTCACCTCGGACCTTCAAAATCTCTCTATCCACTCCGAGTATGACGGCCCAGATGAGGTTGTTATTATCGATGGTACAGGTTTGAAAATGTCACATGTTGAATCTTTCGTTATTAACTACTCCGATCATCGTTTTGTTCTGGATAATGTTTTATGTGTTCCCGCGTCCCGCCGAAATCTTTTATCTGTGCACCAATTCACTAAATCTAATGATGTGACTATTGATTTTTTCTCGTCTCACTTTGTTGTTAAGGATCGCAGTACGGGGGATAGGCTATTAATCGGACATTGCTTGAGTGGTGTGTATCAACTACGGCTTCCTAAGGTCTTTCGGGCTCGTGTGCAAGCATTTGTTGGCGAACGAACAACCAAAGATCGTTGGCACGACCATTTAGGTCACCCATCCTCCCGGATTAGCTCCTTTATTTTACGATAGTTTAATTTACCTTATGAGGATTCATCTGTTTAAAACTATAATAATTGTGAACATTATCTTTTGAATAAGAGAAAACAGTTGTCGTTTACTCAATCGTCTCTTATGTCTGAGCATGCGTTGCACTTTATTTATGGTGATGTATGGGGCCTGACGCCTACTACTTCTCTTAATGGCTTTCGTTATTACCTTTTGTTAGTGGATCATTATTCTATTTCCGTTGACTAATAAATCTGAGGTTGCTACAATTTTTGGTCATTTTCGCGGTCTTGTTGAAAAGCAATTTGGACAGGTGATCAAAAGCTTTTTGTTAACGGGTTTGGAATTATTCCCTATTTAACGGAAGATATTTATT
Organism: Linaria vulgaris; assembly: GCA_948329865.1. Lineage (NCBI taxonomy): Eukaryota > Viridiplantae > Streptophyta > Magnoliopsida > Lamiales > Plantaginaceae > Linaria > Linaria vulgaris. The sequence continues at coordinate 5,484,819 of OX415250.1, read as the reverse complement.
TGGGTCGAAACGCCCTGTCCGTGATTCAGAGGCAACGCGAGATGGACATAATGAGATTAATTGCAAGAATATTCCCTCCCTTTATTCACTGAACATTTCCTCCTCTTTTTATCTTACGTATTTGAGTGATAGATTGTAGTAAATAGGCTTAGTTACTTCAGCTTCTTCAGCTTGTCCTTCTTCTACTGATCACCTCCCTTTATATAGACTTTGGTAGGGGTAGGTGTCATTGTGCATGTGTTTTGATAAGGACAGGTGTTGTTGTTACCTTGATACAGGTGTAAAAATTAGGATAATGTTTATCGTTTATCTACTAAGTGCTGACTGGATTAGCTTTTGTGTCTTCTGATATCTCCGAGGGCTCCTGATGTAGACTGTTTCTGATAGAGCTATTCTTCCGAGGGCTTTTGTTTCTCCTTCTTGATTCGGGTATTTTCTTCAACAGTCATGAGTGATCTCTGAGGGTGGAAATGTGATCTCCGAGGACTTGGTGTGACTTCCGAGGACTGTGATTTTGTGTCCGAGGGCTGTTTTTGCTTTACTGAAAGTGAGATTTCTTCATCAGAGTGCTCGGACTGTATTCACTGGGTGTTCTTGTATTGACCTTTTCCAAAATTGGGTTCTCGGATAAGTCCGAGTGTTGCCTTTTCCGAGGAGCGTTCAGCAAGGAAGTTTTCTTGTAAGTTCATAGGACTCGGGGTCCCTCTTGGTCCCTCTTGGCGCATTTGGTGGATATCGGAGCCATACGGGTCCATCGGGGTTTGCAGTTTTTCCGATGCCGTGTTGATATCTGTTTTTCATTCACCGTTTGACTTTCCAAGGGACGCTTATGTTTCTCCTCGGGTGCTCTTATAAACCTTTTCAGGTCAGTGACCGAGAGGTAGGGCAGTCCTCCGAGGGGTTTTCTTTATATGTACATCTCATCGGAAGTACTCGTGACAATAGTATTGTCCACATATTGTTTTTTCCGAGTAGGAGTGATCTCCTTTATTTTATTTTTTAGGGTTAACACTACTATTGGCCCACGATGGCCAAAGATAGCAAAAGCCATGCTGAAAGATGCAAACCATGCCAGGCTTACGCCCCTCGGACCCATCTACCCGCAGCCCCTTGGGAACCCTCTTTGAACCCCTGCCCATTCTCTAAGTGGGGTATTGACATACTTGGACCCCTCGTCCCTGATGCCGGCCAAAAGAAATTTCTGCTAGTAGCTGTTGATTACTTCACCAAATGGGTGGAAGCGGAACCCCTGGCTAGGGTAACCGCGGGGGCCGTCATCAATTTTCTCTGGAGAAATATTATTTGTCGCTTTGGTGTCCCTAGGAGCCTGGTAAGTGACAACGGTTTGCAGTTTACTGATCAAGGATTGCAAAAGTGGTGTGATCATTGGGAGATAAAACATCGCTTTGCCTCCGTGGGATACCCTCAAGCAAATGGCCAAGTAGAAAGAACCAACAGAACCCTCCTGAAGAACATGAAGGCCCGGCTTGATTGGCATAAAGCTAAGTGGGTTGAGGAGATACCCGGGATATTGTGGGCCTATCGGACTACGCAGAGTGTTGCTACGGGCGAAACCCCTTTTAGTCTATCCTACGGATGTGAGGCTGTGTTGCCCTCGGAGGTCTCCCTAGAAAGCTGGTGAGTCAAAGAATATGAAGAAGTGGCCAATAGCTCAAATCTAGCCCTTGCCCTTGACCTCCTCGAGGAAAAAAGGACCCGAGTAGCCCTCCGAATGGAAGAGTACAAGGCTCGGATGTCACGATATTATAATACCAAGGTAAGACTCCGAACCTTTCAAGTTGGAGATTTAGTGATGAAACGAGTAGGGGCCTCCAAGAATGTGGGTAAACTAGATCCACGATGGGAAGGACCCTACAAGATAGTGGAAATCGTGGGACCGGCGACTTATCGGCTTGCTAACTCCGATGAGGCAATACTTCGCAACACGTGGAACGCAAGTAACCTTAGAAAGTATTATGCTTAATGTAATAGTTATACATGAATAAAAAGAGCGTTCATATATGAGGGGGTACAGTACAAAAGAAACTAGAGTTGTCTGGCAAAATGATGGCCATACATATGAGACATCAAGACAACCCAATAACGTTAAATACCCTCCGTATTATGAACTAAGTTGTATACTATTTTTCAACAAGCTAAGACCCTCCCATAGGACGTTTCCCCTCTCGGATAAGTCTTCGGCGCTGCTCCTCGGAAAGAGAGACTGGATCATCTAAGAACACAGTTCCGACTGCAAAATCTCTAATAGGTGAAGGAGAAAGTTCCTCGGAGACTTGACGAATGTTGAGTTCAGAAAGGAGCAAGCCCGAGGGGAACTCTGGCAAAGCTTGTACGGCATCTTGGCACAATTTATAGCCTATATGCACTAAGTCACGCATCTCTCCCCGAAGAGATTCACGAAGACTGGATGGATCCACCACCTCCAACACAGCTTGGACTCGGGCCATGATCACCTCTACCGCATGAGAACGGGTTATTCCTAGCAACTGATGACTCAAAGCATCTCTTTCCAGTATAGCCTGTGTTAGTTGCTCCTCCGAGGACCGCATTTGGCCACGTAACTCCTCCATTCTCCGCCCTAAGTTCAAGACACGTGCTTTTTCAAGTGATAATTGGCGTTCTAATTCCCACGCCTTATCCTTCTCGGATTGTAACATATGAATATGAGTATCCTGAGAAGACTCATGAACTTCCTTCAAATGGGCTATCTCCACTTGAGCTTCTAAGAGACCTCGCTCTAACTCATCCCGACGACGGTATACTAAACCCGGATCTGAGGAAGAACTCCCGTAAGACCCGAGGGCGTCCAACACCATATAAATCTGCTCAAAACACAAAGCGAATGGCATCAGACCAGAAGACAGGTTAGTATTAAATAAAATGAATAGATACCTCACACAGGTCTTTGCAGGCTAAATCTTGGAGAACGGGTATCGAAAGGGTTTTTATCAGTTCACAATCTGTTACGTTCAATAACCCACTAAGAAAGTTTCGGCAAAATCCCACTGCTGATCCGAGAGGAGAAACATCCTGATTACCCTCGGGGGGAAGAGTTCTCCCGAGGGAAGGGTGCTCCTCGGGCGGTGGTGCAGGAATACGACCAGGGATATCTTGCTGGGGCTGCATATCCTCTGTACTAGAAGAGTGAAGATACTCCTCTAATACATTTACTACGGTAGAATTATGAGGAATGGGCTGTGATACTATGGGACTCATGTGATAATCCGTTCGAGAAAGAGTTGCTATCAGATCCGACGATCCAGAAGGAGTTATATAACTGACTGGGGGGGCTGCAACGGGTTCCTCCTCCTCCGAGGAAATTTCAACCATTGCCTCACTTATGAGGGGAGGAGAATCGCCAACCTTCGTCACCCCGGGAATACCATGCAATGCCCTCCCCAAGAAAACGTCATTAGAAGACCCGAGAGAAAAAGCTCCCATCTCCGCTCCTGCAAAAGATGTCAGTAGGAAAATGATCCGAGGACACCAATAAAGTTTATAAACTAGAGAATGATTAGCAGAACTTACGAAAGTGAAAATTACTGTGAAGAGGACGAGAAGCAGGAGTGCATCCTTCCACCCCCTCTTGTAAACCTGCCAAGATCAGAGCCTCGGGGAAATCCAACAGCCCAGATATATCATAAGAATCAGAGAAAAGTCCCGAGTGAAGCAATATCTCCCTCACTTGTCCTCGTGTTTCGGTGTTGGGTGCGATATACCCCAGACCCCATCGGATGGGTACACCCCACGATCTGGCTGACTGGCCTCTCGGACGGACAAAGAAAAATCTCCGCCTCCAATCCCCTCTACTAGAGTGGGAACTGGATACACGAGTGAAGATATTTTCCTTGTCCCGATAGGTCAAGCTAAAAAAGGGAGTCCCCTCTGAGCAAGGTTGAAGGGTAAATATTGTCCCCACCCGATAAGGGGACATCGGAAGGTTTAAAAGCTCACTACGAAGGACATATCCCACCAAATGACTATAGGAACTTGGTGTTAACTGACTCGGACACACCTGCCAATACCGAAAGAGTATTTGGAAAAAGGGATGGAAAAAGGTCCGTAAACCACAACGCATCTGTTCGGTATAAACGGTCATGTAACCTGAGGGGGGTGCGTAAGCCCTTTGGCCCGAGGAAGGCACTATTATATCATAATCTTCGAACTCTAAGTTATAACCATTAAAAAGAGATCTTACCGAGTTCTCACATTCTGCACTCATTGTGGATCCTACACGTCCTCTGCCTATCAATCTTGATGGATTAAGAGGAATCAAATCGAACTCCGAAGACTCATCCGCCAAAGGATATGGCTCCCTACTCATGAATATCTCCCTGATATGATTGACTCTACGTGAATTTGTAGATGGAGTCCTACGAGCCACTCCAAGAGAGGAACTAGCACTAAGTGTCGTTTGATTCTCGGATGGATTGTCCCTCGGAGGAACCCTTGATGATCCCGAAGGACCCCGAGCGGTATCCTGAGAAGAACCGCCAGATGAAGTCGAACCAAATCTTCTATAATAAGGAGGCATCATCGTATCAAGTAAGTATTATTTTTGTACTTGCAATTATAAAAGAAAATCAAAGACTAATAAGGATTAGGAGATAAGTGCATAATTGATAAAGACCCTACGTGCATATATACTCTTTGAATCAGAGTTAAAAGAAGAAGTTTAGACTTTTATTATGTTAACTAAGGGACACGTGTTGAAAAACTTATTGATTAAGAATGACACGTACCCTATTTAAGCATGCAAAACAACACCTCCTACTTAGGAAGTTTACTTAGTCAGCAACTTTTTGAGAATTATCATTATCCATTTTAATTAAACAGTGGAGATAAGATATAGAATAGGAGGATTGAACAAAAATATTTATTTAAGATGGATAGCCCTCGGAAGGGATAATAAGTACAAAGAACGTTTATTTTCAAAGTAAAAAATTACAAAGAACAAGACTAAGCCCCCGTGGAGGGAGGAAGGGAAGAAGTTGTCTCCTCGGCGGAAGTACCCAATGGAGCAAGACGAGAAATTGGAGAAAATACTCCCCCGGAACCGCTAGCCCTCGGACTCGGACTCGTGGCGGAGCGCATTGGAGATGGTGTCGGAGAATCCCGAGAGGATAGCAAACCCCCAAACCTCCCCACAAAATAATGGCAGTCGTCGGGAGTTGGCTTCTTTAACTTGCGAAGATCGAAAGACTTGGAGAAGTTAACATCCGACCTTATCAAAGATTTCGCCACCTTCGCACACTCCAAATAACCCCACAGAAGATGACCCATCAAGAGCTCGTGAGAAGGCGTCTCGGATGCTCCTGATTGCTGCCGTGAAATCTCTCGCTGGGCAAACTGAACATCTGCATCCACCTTAGCCTGCACGTCCTCGGGAGAAAGAAAATTTGTTAACTTCCCCTCGGCTGACTCTGCCCTATCAGTAACTTGGCCCAGTGTCTCCTGGAGAACTCTCTCTCTCTCTCTCATTCCCGTCCGCCACCGCCTTCTCGAGAGCTGCAATACGAGCAGTAAAGATCTCCTCGGAGTCTTTTCTTTCCTTCTCCATCTTCTTATAAGCGGATTCGGCAGCACTTAAACTACCTTGTAAATTTGCCCTCGCCTTCTCTGATTCATTGAGAGCAAATTCGTAGTCGGAAATTTTTGTTTGAAGAAGGTCCTCCCTAGTTTGACTCTCTTTATCCCGGAATAAGAGAGGTGCCAATTGCGCCCGGAGTGCTTCTAAATCCTCTATATCTTTCCGACCGCGCTCTTCAACAGCAGTAACTGCCTCCCGAGTCTTTCCAATCTACAGAAAAGTCAACAATAAAAGATTCAACAGAGATGTATTGTGTAATTTCAGAAGACTAATGTAGAGAAGCTTACCATGAGCCCCAACCAGTTAAGACTGGTGTACAAAAATTGATACCCCTCGGCGGGTGCTGAACTGGAGGAGGCGAAAAATCGGAGGATATCTTGATAAGCCTCCCCCACTGAACGAGATGAAAATTCCCCCCCGGATCCGCTGGGAGGAATAGGCTCTTGAAATGTATGACCCCTCGGAGACAAAGTCACCGGGACATGTCCCCTCGGAGGAGTCGTATCCTTTACGGGAGTCGTCACTTCTGAATTTGTAAATATGGCCCGTGAACCACCTACTGTTGTGGAGGGGCTGGTCTTTCCCAATAGTGATTGCAGAATCCCTTCCTTCAAATCTCGGTCCTCTGAAGAAGGATCAAACTCCCCTTGGGTGTCTTCGGAGTCCCCTCGTAAACCTTCTTGCTCGGGAATACTGAATTGGGCCAGAAAGTCCTCCTCTACAAAAGATACAAACTGACAGTAAGAGGAAGAATGAAACTAGAAAAAATTATAGAAAGAAGGCAAATAATGGATACTCACCATATAATGAAGACTCTTCTACCATCGGAGCTTTCCCTTTATCCATAGCCACTACATCAAAAGAAAAGGTGTCAACACATCAGCAAATATTGCAGATAAAGATACGCACATCTCATTAAAAACTCGTGAAACTTACCCCGAGGAGCGGATTCAGGAACTGTCGGAAGCTTAGGAGAGTGATCCTCAGAAGACAGGTCTATTACTTCAGTATCCTTCCGAGAAGATTCATCCTCCGCACCACTCGGAAAGATACCCTCCTCGGAACCTCTCGGAGAAATTCCTATATTAGATTCAGAAGCAGGTAAATTCCCTGACTCCGATTTGGAAACGGGCACTAAAGCCAAATCCCAAGAAACATGAGCTACTTGGCGCAAGGGAACATCGCTCCTGACGACCCCCATCGCATCCATGCATAGAAGAGAATGATCCTCGTGAAATCCACCCTTCTCTGAATCCATATGCATACTCTCGGGAGCATTAACCTCCTCATCCTCGTGATCGCCCTCCTCTGGTATCTCCGAGACACCACTAGGAGTAGGCTCCCTCGGACTCGACTGCAGATAGTAGTTCGCCATGACATCCCCTGCATCATCCCATCAATAACGTGTATAAGCACAATTTACCACTGTGCTCGGAAAGAGAATAAAAGGATAAAAGAGCGAATAAAGAGACTCCTCGCAATGGGAGACAGGGACAAGGGCCTCTCCACGGCGTCATCAGTGAAAACTACGTGGTGAAGCCCAGAGGTCTCGTATAACATCGTGAAATCCTCCGACTCCATCAATTTGTGCTGAGAAATTATAGGGGATAACACCGCCTCCTGATCCAGAGCATGCACGGGAGTAGTACCCTCTCGCCAATCAAAGGGCACATCCCACTTACCGTTGACAGGTCCCACGAAGAAGTATCTGTTCTTCCAGACACTATGTGAGGTAATAGCAGCCCCCAAGATCCTCTTCGTGGAATCCCCCGAGTTGTCCCGATGACGAACGTTATAGAAAGGATACCCCCCGGGTGATACCGCCACGTCAAAGATCGAAAGAAAGTGATCCACCGAACACTCTAGCCCATTCACGTGGCACCAAAATACGTAAATACAGATAGCAGCAAATCCATTCGGTACCATCTGACTTGGGCTGATATTACAAGCTTTAAAGAGCTCACAGAAAAAAGGGGACATAAACGAGCGCCACCCATACTTCACCTGAGCAAAAAATACTGTCAACATACCCGGAGGAGGATAGCACGCCCTCTCATCCTTCGTCGGGATTCGGAAGACCATATTCTTCTGAAGGACTCCGGTTGAGGTCAACAGATCTGCTACCTGCTTACGAGTAGCAATATTCTTTGTTTTTTCCACCTTAGCGAAAGTTCGAAGAGGCGGTTCCTTTGATTTGGGAACCCTAGCTTTCTTCGAAGAAGTGGCACCGCCTTCAGCAGCCGCAGCAATTTCTCCCTTCCGTTTGCGAGTAATAACTCCCACCGGAATACCCCTCACACTCGTAGAAGAATCAATCGGAGCAGTGACTGCCGAGGAGGTCGCGGCGGCGATGGGATCAGTGTTGGTGGAAGAAGCCATTAGTGTAATAATAAAGGGATGTTTCCGAAAAGAAGAAGAAGAGCGAGTAAATCTGCTGGGAATTTGAAGAACAAAAGACGAAGAGGAGAATTTTTTGCTCTGAGAGAAAGTTATTGCAAAGATGAATTGGAAGAATGAAGAAAAAAGGGTAACAGTGTCCCTATTTATAGCCGGAGACAACAAACGGTCAAAAAATCTTTAAGACGTGGAACTTGTTTAAGGCTCCACGTAACCGCCACCTGATCACGCCACACCATCACTATTCTGACCGTTACCAACGGTCAGATATTTCAATTTTCAAAGCTGGTCAAACACCACTCCGTCACCTGCGCCCCGAGATCTCCGCGTGCTTAATAACGATACCCTAAGGGTATTCAGGTAAAATCCTTATAAATTCTGGATATATATACATATTGAATAAATATCAAAAAAGGAAAAAATAAATATAGGGACACTAGGCAAAAAATAACCCCTCACCTCACTGAGGACGATGATTTAAAATTCCGCTTGTCTCTACGAGGACAATCGAAATTTGGGGGGGCTAGTGTTAACCCTAAAAAATGAAATAAAGGAGATCACTCCTACTCGGAAAAAATAATATGTGGACAATACTATTGTCACGAGTACTTCCGATGAGATGTACATATAAAGAAAACCCCTCGGAGGACTGCCCTACCTCTCGGTCACTGACCTGAAAAGGTTTATAAGAGCACCCGAGGAGAAACATAAGCGTCCCTTGGAAAGTCAAACGGTGAATGAAAAACAGATATCAACACGGCATCGGAAAAAGAGCAAACCCCGATGGACCCGTATGACTCCGATATCCACCAAATGCGCCAAGAGGGACCAAGAGGGACCCCGAGTCCTATGAACTTACAAGAAAACTTCCTTGCTGAACGCTCCTCGGAAAAGGCAACACTCGGACTTATCCGAGAACCCAATTTTGGAAAAGGTCAATACAAGAACACCCAGTGAATACAGTCCGAGCACTCTGATGAAGAAATCTCACTTTCAGTAAAGCAAAAACAGCCCTCGGACACAAAATCACAGTCCTCGGAAGTCACACCAAGTCCTCGGAGATCACATTTCCACCCTCAGAGATCACTCCTGACTGTTGAAGAAAATACCCGAATCAAGAAGGAGAAACAAAAGCCCTCGGAAGAATAGCTCTATCAGAAACAGTCTACATCAGGAGCCCTCGGAGATATCAGAAGACACAAAAGCTAATCCAGTCAGCACTTAGTAGATAAACGATAAACATTATCCTAATTTTTACACCTGTATCAAGGTAACAACAACACCTGTCCTTATCAAAACACATGCACAATGACACCTACCCCTACCAAAGTCTATATAAAGGGAGGTGATCAGTAGAAGAAGGACAAGCTGAAGAAGCTGAAGTAACTAAGCCTATTTACTACAATCTATCACTCAAATACGTAAGATAAAAAGAGGAGGAAATGTTCAGTGAATAAAGGGAGGGAATATTCTTGCAATTAATCTCATTATGTCCATCTCGCGTTGCCTCTGAATCACGGACAGGGCGTTTCGACCCAAATAAATATCTTCCGTTAAATAGGGAATAATTCCAAACCCGTTAACAAGTAGCCTTGTCGGATCAAGCGTCCCACCATGCTTTCGCCACTAGTATGGCTCCCACATACCCCCTCGTGAGTTTCTGCTAAGGCTAGCTGGGCCTCTTCTTCATTAAGGCATCGAGCGTGGGGACATGAATATGTCCTTCGGAAGAGTATCCCGTCTTTGAGGAAGTATCGGAGGGTTTTTCTGAACATCATTCGCTGAATATTCTTGTCCGAGGAGTATCCCTCGGGATTCTGCAAATAGGCTTTGATAGGAGTCACCCAGCTAGATGAAGGATCTGAAACTGTGTTCACTTCTCGGCCTTTACCCTTTTCAGATTCATTGACATGCAGTAGAGTAATCTTCCGAGTATGTATTGCAGCTGTTTGTGTAGCCATCTTGGACAAAGCGTCCGCCTCTTGATTTTCTTTTCGAGGAATTTGAACTATGTCGTATTCTTCAAACCATTCGGACCTTTGGCGAACAACTCGAAGATACCCTTGCATTCTTTCTTCTTTGGCCTCATATGACCCCTTAACTTGCTGAACAATCAGTTGGGAATCACTATGAAGGAGTACTCTTTTCATTCCCCCTTCTCTTGCTAGTCTCATACCAATAAGGAGAGCTTCATACTCGGCCTCATTGTTAGAGAGGGGATAATCTATTCTAACTGCAAAATGGAGTCTTTCCTCCTCTCCTTCTTGATTTACCAAAACTATTCCGGCCCCCCCATGGGTACTCACCGAGGATCCATCTACATATACGTGCCATCGTGGCTCCTTTTCCTCGGATCCAACGCCCGTGAGTTCTGTTACAAAGTCCGCCAGAACTTGCGCTTTGATTGACGGTCTCGGAGCGTAGGAAATATCGTACTCAGTAAGCTCTACAGCCCATTTTATCATTCTCCCTGATGATTCCGGCTTATTAAGAATTGCTCTCAGGGGATGCTTAGTAAGCACGGTAATTGGGTGGGATAAAAAGTAGGGGCGTAGCTTACGAGCCGTAGTAACCAATGCTAGAACGAGTTTCTCAGTTAGGGTATATCGGGTTTCGGCTCCGAGGAGAGTTTTGCTAACGTAATATACCGGGTGATGTTCTCCATCTTGTTCTTTGACTAGGACAGCGCTAATAGCCTCTTCTCCGACCGATAAATACAGAAACAACTCTTCTTGGGGTACAGGTTTTACCAGCAAAGGTGGTTTCAACATGTACCTTTTTAAGTCTTCGAGAGCTTCCTCACATTGGGGGGTCCACTGAAATTCCTTGATATTCCGAAGTACCTTGAAGAAGGGAAGCCCTTTTTCTACGGACTTGGAGACAAACCGACTCAACGAGGCCATTCTTCCAGTCAGCTTTTGGACATCTTTTACCGTCCTCGGGGTAGGTAACCCCATGATAGCTTCTGCTTTTTCGGGGTTTACTTCAATTCCCTTCTCCGTAACCATAAATCCCAAAAATTTTCCTCCTCGGATACCAAAAGAACACTTCCGAGGGTTAACCTTCATGCCAAAGTTGTTCATAATGACCAACGCTTTCCGTAGGTCCTCGGGATGTTCTTCAGCAGTGCTACTTTTAACTACAGTATCATCTACATAAACCTCTACTGATTTCCCAATAAGTCCTGAGAACATAAGGCTTACTAACCGTTGATAGGTAGCTCCAGCATTCTTTAATCCAAAGGGCATGACTAGATAACAAAAGGTGCCTGCATCCGTGATAAAGCTGGTCTTATCTTGATCACTAGCCGCCATCGGGATTTGGTTGTACCCTTGATCTCCATCTAAAGTTGATAGTAGCGCACATCATGCGGTAGAATCAACTAGCTGATCTATGCTTGGTAAAGGATAACAATCCTTGGGGCATGCTTCATTGAGGTTAGTAAAGTCAACACACATTCGCCATCTTCCTCCGTGCTTGGGAACTAGCACGACATTAGCCAACCACTCGGGGTAAATAACTTCTCGTATTTGCTTTAATTGGAGAAGGCGTTGTATTTCCGAGCGGATGATCTTGTTACGCTCGGGGCCCATTTTCCTCTTTTTCTGTTGGACAGGTTTAGCTCCAGGCTTTACATTAAGGAAATGTTGACATACCTTGTTGCTGATTCGTCCGGGCGGCCCCCCTTCCCACGCAAAGAGGTGATGAAATTGTTTGAGAAGAGAAATCAATTGGCCTTCTATGATTGGAGTCATATGGGTGCCCATTTTGATTACTTTCTCGGAGCTTCCTTCTACTAATTCCACCATTTTTAATTCTTCCACAGGTTGGACTCGTGTTTCCTCGGTTCTACACTTTTTGTTATTTCCGAGTGAAGGTCCGTCCTCTTCTGAGGGAATGGCATTCATGCAGCATTCTCTAGCTTTTGACTGACTTCCTCGGACTTCTCCGATTCCCGAGGAGGTGGGGAATTTCACTTTAAGATGCAAAGTAGAAGGAATTGCCTCAAAGGCCCGAATAGATGGTCTTCCGCAGATCACATTATACGCTCGCGAAGAAGCCTCCACTACCCAAAACTTAATAGATTCCGTTCTTCGAAGGGCTCCTTTCCCCCATGACATTGGGAGAGTAATAGTTCCGAGGGTTTGGCATGCTTCCCCTGAGAATCCTACTAACGGGACCTCAGCGGTTTCCAACGTTTCTTGTTTCAATCTCATAGCGAGATAGGTCGGTAGGAAGAGTACATCCACAGAGCTGCCCGTATCTATGAGGATACGTTGGATTTCATACCCGTAGATGACGGCAGATATAACCAAGGGATCTTCGTGAGGGTATATTACATCTGTAAGGTCCTCGGGTCCGAAAGTGATACTAGGCAGCTGTGACCCTTGAATGGAGCAGACAGCTAATCCTTGCTCTGCTCGTCGGGCTTCTTTCAAATATTTCTTCTTTTTGCCCTGAGGTGCCATGGAGATTTCACCCCCTTCTATCATATTGATGGTTCTCCCTGTTGGGGGGTTGTCTTTGTAAGAGTTAGGTGGAGGAGGCAAACTTTGATACCCTGTCGTTTTCTCTCGCGAATTTCGCCGGCGGTCTTTACTTCTCTCTTGGGGTCGGAGACGTCTAGTGGTCCCCTCTCGTGACTTCCGGCTAGGCGTCCTTTCTTCCCTTTCTTGCTCTTCCTCTTCCCTTCGTGATCTCTTCCAAACATTTGCCTTGGGCTCTTCAGGGTTATTTTCCTTAAGGTAGTTCTTCAAGTACCCTATCTCCAATAGGCGGAGCACCTCTAAACGAAGGGTAGTACATTCTTCCGTAGTGTGCCCGTAAGTTTTATGGTACTTACAATATTTCCCAGTATCCTTGTCTCGGTTAGGAAATTTAGTCGGTCTGGGCCAGTGCAACTCGTTGCTACCCCTCATTATGTTGAGCACTTCTGGTGGAGTAACAGTCATCGGAGGTAAGTGCACGGGTCGGAGGAATTTCTTAACCACTCCTCCTTCATCTTTGCGTTGAGGAGGTTTTCCTTCCTTACTTTTTTCTTTGACCTTTGCTTCTTTCTCAGCACGCTCTAAGTGCTCACTATCCTCCTGCTCTATCTGCTTCTTTGTTCCCTCGGCTTCTTCCATCAAAATATGTACTTCCGCCTTTTGCATTAACTCATTCATATCCGTGATACGATTTCCCATAAGGTATCTAAAGAAATCCCCCGCTCGGAGTCCCTGAGTTAATATGTCCGCCATAATGGTCGGGCTAACATTTGGAACATCGAGTGCTTCATCCGTGAAGCGCTTTATATATTCTCGCAAGGGTTCATCCTTCTTCTGTTTAATAGTAAAAAGATGCGTAGCAGATTTAGGGTACCTTCGGTTGCAGGCGAATTGTCGTACAAACAAATGAGCTAGTCGGTCAAAGCTCGTGATGGAACAAGGTGGAAGATGAGTAAATCAGGCTTGGGCCCGCCCTCCAAGGGTAACAGGGAATACGCGACATAACACCTGATCAGGAGCGGAAGAGAGGTCCATTCCTGCCAAGTATTGATGGACGTGATCTTGTGGGTCCCTTCCATCAGCTTCTCCGGTATATAGCGAGATATTAACAGGTCGCATCCCCGAGGGGATAGAAGCTGAAGCAATTTCGGGAATGAAAGGAGAGGTCTTGAATGTAGGATCTTCCTCGGGAGCCATGGTTTTCTTGAGATCACCTAATTCTTTTCTTAAATCATCCATCATTCCCCATAAGGAATGTTCAACCTCTCCTCGATACTCTGAGGGGCGAGAAATTTCTACCTGACCCCTCACGGGAGTCCTTTCACGACATACATGTCTTCGAGGACTTTGTCGGGGTGTCTGTCGCCAAGGATTCCAATTTGGGTTCCACGTCCTCGGAGGTGCATCTTCTTCCGAGGGGAAATCTTCGTTCTCGGAGAGCACAGGGGACGTGCGTCCGGGGGGATCATCCCTCCAGGGTGTTCTCTCAGCATATATAAGTCTTTCATAAACAGATCGGGGAATACTAATAAAATCTCTTGTACCTGGTTCATAATTGGACAAAGTTTCTTCTGAGTCGTTGTTCGGGACAGGAAGGTTGTCATTTTCGAAAAGACCATCCATCCTAGATGACGTGTGCCTGAATTCTCTCGAGGACAGATGTTGTGACGTTCCCACAGACGGCGCCACTTTGTTAACGGGTTTGGAATTATTCCCTATTTAACGGAAGATATTTATTTGGGTCGAAACGCCCTGTCCGTGATTCAGAGGCAATGCGAGATGGACATAATGAGATTAATTGCAAGAATATTCCCTCCCTTTATTCACTGAACATTTCCTCCTCTTTTTATCTTACGTATTTGAGTGATAGATTGTAGTAAATAGGCTTAGTTACTTCAGCTTCTTCAGCTTGTCCTTCTTCTACTGATCACCTCCCTTTATATAGACTTTGGTAGGGGTAGGTGTCATTGTGCATGTGTTTTGATAAGGACAGGTGTTGTTGTTACCTTGATACAGGTGTAAAAATTAGGATAATGTTTATCGTTTATCTACTAAGTGCTGACTGGATTAGCTTTTGTGTCTTCTGATATCTCCGAGGGCTCCTGATGTAGACTGTTTCTGATAGAGCTATTCTTCCGAGGGCTTTTGTTTCTCCTTCTTGATTCGGGTATTTTCTTCAACAGTCAGGAGTGATCTCTGAGGGTGGAAATGTGATCTCCGAGGACTTGGTGTGACTTCCGAGGACTGTGATTTTGTGTCCGAGGGCTGTTTTTGCTTTACTGAAAGTGAGATTTCTTCATCAGAGTGCTCGGACTGTATTCACTGGGTGTTCTTGTATTGACCTTTTCCAAAATTGGGTTCTCGGATAAGTCCGAGTGTTGCCTTTTCCGAGGAGCGTTCAGCAAGGAAGTTTTCTTGTAAGTTCATAGGACTCGGGGTCCCTCTTGGCGCATTTGGTGGATATCGGAGTCATACGGGTCCATCGGGGTTTGCTCTTTTTCCGATGCCGTGTTGATATCTGTTTTTCATTCACCGTTTGACTTTCCAAGGGACGCTTATGTTTCTCCTCGGGTGCTCTTATAAACCTTTTCAGGTCAGTGACCGAGAGGTAGGGCAGTCCTCCGAGGGGTTTTCTTTATATGTACATCTCATCGGAAGTACTCGTGACAATAGTATTGTCCACATATTGTTTTTTCCGAGTAGGAGTGATCTCCTTTATTTTATTTTTTAGGGTTAACACTTTTATATGGACAATGGTGGTGAATTTGTTGCATTACGTATGTATCTTATTGCTAAAGGTATAAGCTGGCTTACCACAACTCCACATACTCCACAACAAAATGGCAACACGGAACGACGACACTTGCAAGTTGTTTCTGTTGGCCGCATGTTGCTCTCTCGTGCTCATCTTCCCTCGTGTTTTTGGGAATTTTCCTTTGCTATGACCGTCTATTTAATGAACCTCCTTCCCACACTAGTTCTTAAATGCACGTCACCATTCTCCATCTTGCAGGGGCGTTCGCCTAACTATCTTAGTCTCCGTGTGTTTGGGTGCTTTTGTTTCCCTCACCTTCAGCCCTATATCCGTGGCAAGCTCGATCCACCATCTCGTCGATGCCTTTTTCTAGGCTATTCCACGACTCGATTCATGTATAAATGTTTTGATCTTGAAACTTGTCGGATTTACATCTCTCGCAGTTTGTTTTGTTGAGAATATTTTTTCGGGGCTCGATGCGCCTCTATCTCTCGCGCAACCGCAGCATGGCACGCCCATTGTTATTCTTCCTAAGCCACCAACCGAGCCCATGGCACCTGCTCTGCCTTCTTCGGCTCCACCTGTGTTGGATCCCGAACCTCTTGCTTCCGAACCACTGCCACCTGCAGCCCCGACTCCCACGGATCGCACTCACCCCATGGTCACTCGTTCTCGAAACAATATTTTTAAGCCTAAATAAACTCATCTCGCCACCAAGCATCCTTTGGCAGCCCTATTAAGCCAGCGTGCGTCATTCAAGCCTTAAAGGATTCGAATTGGTGCCAAAGTATGGATGAAGAGCTCACGGCCCTTGCCAAATATGGGACATGGTCTCTTGTTGATGCGCCTTCTAATCGAAATATTGTTGGCTCTAAGTGGGTGTTTCCCATCAAATGCCTCCCCAACGGTACTATTGATAAATATAAGGCGCGACTTGTGTCTAAGGGATTTCATCAATGACCGGGCCTTGATTTCAAATAGACATTTAGCCCCGTTGTTAAGCCCATGAATATTAACATAATTCTTACACTTGCTGTCTCTCATCCGTCAACTTGATGTGATCATCTTCATGGTGGATCCTACGGAGCGGCCATTGATGTGTCATCTTCACAAATCTTTATATGGACTTAAGCAAGCACCTCGAGCATGGTACTTGGCATTTAGTTCGGCTCTTGTCTCATTTGGCTTCGTCCAATCCAAGTCCGACAATTCCCTATTCATCTATTCTCGCGACAAGGTTCTTTGCTTTATGATCGTTTATGTTGACGACATCATTATCACGGGAAAGAATCCCTCTGTAAGGCCCCAAAAATTAAGAAGAAAATAAATTTATACTTTAGCCCTTAAACTTTTGAAAATTTCTATTTTTGACCTTAAATGTTTAGAAAAATTTGCATTTGAGACCCATGAACTTAAAACTTAGTCTTTTATTATATTTACAGGTCTCTAATCTTAAAACATATATTTTAATTTCAAATATTAACCAAGTTGATTGAATTACCTAGAAAAATTACCTAAGTAAATATGTATGCAACAAAGAAATCTAATTATATCTATTTGAATTTTAATTATAAAAAATTGAGGGACTTGATATGCAATTAACCAATTGATGAAGTAAGCCATGACATAGTTTTGATGAGGTAAGCCATGACATCCTTAAGAGCATGATTAAATTCAGATTTTTTGTGATTTATTATAAAATAATCAAAGTGGGACCTTAATTAAAATGATTTTTACATAATTTTTTGCCTATAAATAGTAGGCTTTCTTCCAACAATTTTCAACAACAACAACAACCAAGCCTGTAATCCCAATTAAATTGGGGTAGGCTATATGAACCATGAATGAATCACGTCGAGTCGTGAACATGAATCTTCTGCCTCCATAGGTTTCGGTTGACGAGCATGTCTTCATTTAGATCTTTTAGCTTCATGTCGTTCCGTATGACCTCCATCCACGTCTTTTTCGATCTCCCACGAGCTCTAGCCGTCTGTCCTAAGTCGAGATCTTCAACTCGTAGTACTGGTGCATCTATGGGTCTGCGTTTAATATGCCCAAACCATCTTAAACAATTTTCTCGCATTTTCTCGTCAATGGCCGCCACACCCAATTTATGCCGAATATCTTCATTGCGCACTCTATCTCTCCTAGTGTTACCGCACATCCACCGATAATGCGCATCTCTGTAACGTTCATTTTCTATGCATGACTTTGCTTAATAGCCCAACACTCGGAGCCATAAAGCAAAGCAGGTCTAATAGCCGTACGATAGAACTTTCCTTTAAGCTTTAAAGGAAAGTTACGATCGCACAGAATTCCTGTCGCACTCTTCCACTTTGTCCATCCAGCTTGGATGCGGTGGTTGACGTCTCCATCTAACTCTCCATCCATCTGCAGTATGGAGCCTAAATATCGAAAATGCGCACTTTTCGGTATCTCTTGGCCATCCAACTGAACCGTGCCATCGTTGTTTTTTCGTTGTTTGCTAAACTTGCATTCGAGGTACTCTATTTTTGTTCGACTTAGTCGAAATCCTCGTGCTTCTAATGTTTGTCTCCATCGTTCTAATTTATCGTTAACTCCCATTCTCGTCTCATCGATGAGGACAATATCGTCTGCAAACAACATACACCACGGGACTCGGTCTTGGATGGCTCTGGTGATTTCATCAATTACAATGGCAAACAAAAATGGGCTCAAAGCTGACCCCTGATGTAAGCCAATTGTAATTGGAAAGGCGTCTGTTAAACCGCCACAAGTTCGGACACTTGTCACCACATTCTCATACATATCTTTTATGATGTTGATATATTTAATGGGTACCCCCTTCTTCACCAAGGTCCACCATAATACATCTCGAGGTACTTTGTCATATGCCTTTTCTAAGTCGATAAAGACCATATGCAAATCTCTACTCTTTTCTCGAAAGCGCTCAATGAGCTGACGAATCAAATGGATGGCCTCTATGGTCGACCTTCCGGGCATAAATCCAAATTGGTTCTCAGATATGGGAACAATTTGTCTCAATCGGTGTTCGATCACCCTCTCCCATAGCTTCATGGTATGAGACATAAGCTTTATCCCACGATAGTTAGAACAGTTTTGGACATCGCCCTTGTTCTTATATAGAGGTATTAGCGTACTCTTCCTCCACTCTTCTGGTATTTTATTTGTTCGCCATATTTTGTTAAAGAGGTCCGTCAACCAGGTCACCCCTATCTCTCCCATGCTTCTCCAAGCCTCAATAGGGATACCATCTGGGCCAACGGCTTTTCGAGTCTTCATCCTCTTCAAGGCATCTTTGACTTTCGACCTTCTAATACGGCGCATAAAATCGCGGTTCAGGTCCTGAGGGGACTGCGAGATGTCACCCACTGCTTGGGTGGGGCCTCCATTGAACAGGCCCTCGAAGTACTCCCTCCACCGTGCTTTGACCCGATCCTCACGCACTAAGACAAACTGACCTTCATCTTTGATGCATTTCACTGCACCTAGGTCTCTAGCCTTCCTCTCTCTAATGCGAGCAATTTTGTATATATCCTTCCCGGCCTCCTTGCTATCCCTCTTCTCATAAATTTCTTTGTACACAGCTTCTCGTGCTAGTCCAACAGCTTTCTTTGCTTCTTTCCTGGCCAGCTTATACTTTTCAAAGCTTGCTCCATCATGGTTCTTCTTCAAATCCCTGTAGCAATCCCGTTTGGCCTTGATTGTCGCCTTTACTTCTTCATTCCACCATGACGTGTCTTTACCTGTCAGGCTACTACCTCGGGATTCACCTAAGAGGTCTTTAGCTACCTTCTTGATACAACAAGCCATTTTGGTCCAAGTTGCATCTGCATCGTCCTCACTCTTCCAGTCTACCTCTTGAACCACTCGCTCTACGAAGGCCTTTTGGGTAGACTCCTTAAGCCGTCACCACTTAATTCTAGGTTCCAACCGGCGCCTACTCCTCTTCACTCCTTGCCGCAGTCTAATATCCAACACCAAAAGCCTATGTTGCGTAACCACACTTTTCAACATCCAAAATAAATTCGAGTTTTCCTTCTTTCTTCCTATGGATCTCTAAGTTAGTGAGTCTACTTTTAGGAAAAATTCATCCCAAGTTTTTATTTCATCATTTTCTACCCGATAATACCCCAAAACTTTTATTGCGCATAAATTATCCATTCGGCCATGCACCTTAGAAAAATCTTATTTGAGCAAGGCCAACGGCCAAATACTCCTCATGATGTCCTCTAACTTTCATATGAAGAAATGTTTTTCAAATAATGCGATTTAGAAGGTCGAAATTCCTAAACTGTAGACTGTTGTCTGAAAATCCAAAAATAAGTTTTATGTTTTCAAAAATAATTTAACGTAGCACACCTTTGTGGTTTTCTCAAGATCTTGGATACACACATTCATCATGACATTATGAATCAGAAACCATAAAATGATTTGAAAACTAAGTTTATTTGGATCAAAGGTAAAACCAAAACTGCGGTGAATTTTCAGTTTATTTGGCACAACCTTTATTTTCTTAGTTTATAAGTTAAATCACCATGATAATTCATGTATTTATCACACAAATGAACTTAACATGATTTAGTATTCGTTATAATCAGATTATTATATTTATAATCATGAATTTATATTTTTGTGATTTTATTTATATCATTTAAATGGTAGATTTCTCATCTTTATCATACTACTTTCATAAGTCTTACAAGATTATTCTTGCCACTTCATAACTTAAACATCAAATAAGATTATTTATCATAATAGACATTCCTTATTACATGTTTTGATAAATTTCTCATGTTATATCTTTATATTTAAGATAACATAATTATGTGCATTTTGAAATAACTATGTAAAATAAAGTAATAATCAACTAAGTTAGAGCTTTTAAGGTGTTACTTCATATGATACTTATTTGATGTGTGGTTCTTAAAATTTTGAATTGATTAAAGGCAAAAAAGATGAGTTTTCTTAGAGTTGGTTAAGTAATATATTTTAAGGATTGATTATGCATCAAATTGGTTAGTTAATCAAATTTTACTTATTACTGTAACTTGTCAGCAAAATGACTCTAACGTGAATACTCACAATCATAAGTTTGAACATATGGTTGTTTAAGATAATTTTGAGATATCAATAAGGTTGTTAATTGATATTTAAATTAACCTTACGTTTGTCAATTCATCATCTAAGATTTTCATGTTTAGAGCAATGACATAAATTAAACTTATGTATAATTTACTAATATTTACATTTTAACTAGCATTCTTAACCAGAACGTTCTCAATTTCACCAACATGAGGATTGAAGAAAAAAATACTAATATTTGTTGTGGTGAACTATAAATTCAGTTGATTAATATTATTTAAATTTGTAAAAGGTTTGACGAACTAATCAACGCCATCAAGGTTCTCCGTACGAGTCAAGGTGAGGTACCATTTTCAAAGCTCTGTTTAGCATCCGGCCCTGAGGAACTTGGATAGAAAAGCCATTACTCTGTTACCAAACCTCAAACAACATATATTTCATCATATTTCTGTTTTTGCATCTCATCTCATAACATGGTTTTCTTACTCATCGTTAAATCGTATCCAATCATTTATTATTTATCATATTGATTCATAATCATGGTAATTCCCTAATATTTTAATCTCATCTTCTGGTTCTTGAACTGTGCAAAGAGCAACGAACTATGTTCGGGACATGTAGCTCAAGGTGCAATGGATATTATCTGGTTTACTGGCTTATTTGTTTATTTGTTATACCCATTGGGATGCCTCTGGGAAGTTGGGCCCAGGGATTGAGTCGAGTTACTGTCGGGCAGTAAGGACTGTCGATTTAAGTAATTTCGCTTGATACCCATCTATCTAGGCGCCGCTTGCAGTCAGGAGTTGGCTGTAACCCGCGTGCTGGATCGCCATGTACTCGAGCATGTCTCTTGATTGTTTGCGAGGTCGCTCCTCATCGGGAGGTATAAGGTAGAATATTATAAGTCATAAGGCTGGATTTGTTTATTGTTAAGTACAAGTTCATTAACTAATCTATGAAAATTCCAGTACCATTGCTACATCAAATTGTCTAGTTGAACTGTTTCTACCGGTAAGATCATTCCTCGAAATGTATCCAGTAGGTTACATTTAATTCTTGTATTACCAGTTCTTTTATATGAATCTCACTAAGTCATTAAAGACTTATTCCTCGTTTCTTTTGTCCATTACTCAGGATAAAAATTAACATGGCAACATGGATCAAGTGAATAATTGTTTAAATCTGCATTTAGAATATTTTAGTTTGCTCACTAGTGCATAACCATTAAAAAAGTCACATTGTTGGTAATACAAGACTTCTGCTGTATATATCAAAATATATTTTATAAAATGTGTATGGTTTGATCCTAAATAAGTGAGACCCCTTCCTATGAGCTATGTTTTAGTCTGAGTTGGGTAAAGTAACTGATCACCACCGAACCAACTCGGATCAGAGTATGGCTCGTGGGGCGCGGTCGTCACAGTATCGTATCAGAGCCATTGGTTACAGTTTTTTTTTGACAAATATTAATCATTCAAAGATGTTTTCACTAAAACATTCATATAGATTAAACATATATTTTTACATCAAACACTGATCAATATTAAAGAGTTATAGTTGGAGTGTCATATCTACATCTAAAACACGTTTCTTACCACGACTATTGTCACTACTTGTCTGCCCTTGGATTGATGACGATATGGGATCTACTTTTGGTACATATGCTTTAAGTTTGTCAATTAATTCATTTGCAGTATATGCAGAGATGAAAATTTCACGAGCCGACGACTTCTTAAACTCTTGCTCCACACAATGATCTAGAAAATACAACAACTTGTCGTAGAAACCATTAACATTATACAAACCTATAGGTTTCTGATGCATGTTTAATTGAGCCCATGAAGCTATGCAAGAAGTCTCTTCTTGTGTTCCTAAGCCCTCAGGTAATGCTATAAATGCATCAGAATTATACAACATAGTCGATATTCTTTCGTGCATGCTAGGTACAATTAGCCTTTCACCTATGATTGGACCACTGGAATTCATGTCCGCTAAGGAGTTTGGTATGATTTCTAACACTTTATCACCTATAGAAAATGCGCTTTTTGCTACACACTCCATTAGCCCTAAACTTTCTCCTCCGTAGACTAGCTTTATGTTTCTCTTTGCCAATGTGTTCCCTAGACTACTTGCTACCTCTAGAAACTCATAATCTTTTCCAAAACTAGACCCACAAAAGATACAAATAGATTTTATTTCTCGAATTGAAGATTTTTCCATCTTAGATTTTTTTTCTCCCTGATAATGTGGTATGTGTTAATGTGTGATCTTCGACATCATAAAATCGCTATTTATAAGAAAACATAGAAGGCGTACCGATGAAGCTTTTGAAACAATAATAATACAACATCTTCAAAAATAATAATTAATTAAATAACGTCTCCAACAATCCATGATTTATGAATACCTTCTCCTACAATCCATCTTTTATAATATGACATTTAGCAATCTAAGAAAACGCATTTATATCGTTGTACCCCATCATCTATTATTTGTGCCTATTAAAAAATAATATATATATATATATATATATATGTGTGTGTGTGTGTGTGTATATAGATAAGACCTTCTAAGTTTTATTTATACTGAAAAACTAAATATTTGCATAATTCTTAAAATACGTGCATGCATTTATAAGGAAAAGTTATGTTACCTTATTTTCCTCATGTGTTTTGTCTAAGTATCCAGATTTATTCATTTGAATACAAAATTTTCAAAATAATAATAATATCAGCAATAATAATAAATCACAAAAACTTCGATGTTATGTTACAATTAAATTACTCGTGTTCTTTGTGGTAGTTATTTTTTAAAATAAATAAAATATTAATTAGCACGATTTATCGACAAATAAAAAAAATGGATTAAAATTTTTGGTACTCAAAATTTTAAGAATATTAAATATTTTCCTAATTACTCTATATTACGCTCGTTAGTTAATTTTTTTCAACTAACACATTTTTCACAAACAAGTCACATACTTCTAATCTTAATTTTCGTTCCAATCATCATACCATTAAAAAAAAAAACTCTCAACGGTTATAAATGGCTTTAATGGCCCAATCTCCTTTAATAAATACATCATTTCTATACTACAAAACACACACTTGTCTACATCTAACTTCTCTCTACCAAAAATGGATCATATGGTTCAAGTAATTCTTGTTGTAATTTTTGTTATTTTTATTTTTATTTTTCTTCTAAATGATGAAGAAACATCATTTGAATTTGCTATTGTATTTTTAGGATTCGCAATACCTTTCTTATTTCTTGCTCTTGGTATGAGTTTACTACTATTATGTAAGTTCAATTGAAATATTGCATCTTGGATAATAAGACATTTATTTGAGTAGTTTTCTTTTACCTATATAGTTGTTATAATGTGTGAAACGTCAAAATTTGAATTGCATAATTATATTAAGCTAATCAAAATAAAATAAAATAAGATAAAAAAACTACTAAACTCTCGGTTATTATTAGACAAGAATAATAAGAGTTTAATTTTTCTTCTTCCGAGAAAATGAGTTTACGACTTCCTATGGTGTTAAGTGTTAGTCCTTAAGGATAAAATTAATCGAGATAACGGTTAGAAATACTTCTCTTTTGGGATACATTAGTCTTGTTCAAAAAAAAAAGACAAAAAAGGATGGACAAAAGTATCAATTACAAAGAGATATTCACTTTAAAATATAGATTGACTATCTGATTTAGTTAATTAAATGTAAGTAGTGGACACAAGACTGACAATTTGGAGGTAAAATCGTAATCCTTTATCTTCAAAACAATTCAAGTAAGAATCTCGGGACCAGATTCCTTTAAGGAGGGGGAATTGTAACGCCCCAAAAATTAGAAAAAAAATAAATTTATCCTTTAGCCCTTGAACTTTTGAAAATTTCTATTTTTGACCCTCAATACTTAGAAAAATTTGCATTTGAGCCCCATGAACTTAAAACTTAGTCTTTTATTATATTTACAGGTCTCTAATCCTAAAATATATATTTCAATTTCAAATATTAACCAAGTTGTTTGAATTACCTAGAAAAATTACATAAGTAAATATGTATGTATCAAAAAAATCTCATTATACCTATTTGAATTTTAATTATATATAATTGAGGGACTTGATATACAATTAACCTATTGATGAAGTAATCCATGACATCGTTTTGATGAGGTAAGCCATGACATCCTTAAGAGCATGATTAAATCCAGATTTTTTTGTAATTTATTATAAAATAATCAAAGTGGGACCCTAATTAAAATGATTTCACATGATTTTTTGCCTATAAATAGTAGGCTTTCTTCCAACAATTTTCACACCCAAAATCATTTTGGTTTTTCCTTCTTTATCCCTAAGAATCTTTTAGTTAGTGAGCCTACTTTCAGTAAAAATTCATCCCAAGTTTTTATTTCATCATTTTCTACCCGATAATACCCCAAAACTTTTGTTGCGCATGAATTATCCATTCGGCCCTGCACCTTAGAAAAATCATAACTAATTGTAGAAAAATATTTTTGAGCGAGGCCAACGACCAAATACTCCTCATGATCTCCTCTAACTTTCATATGAAGAAATGTTTTTCAAATAATGTGATTTAGAAGGTCGAAATTCCTAAATCGTAGACTGCTTTCTGAAAATCCGAAA
The DNA here is from genome assembly GCA_948329865.1 of Linaria vulgaris. Taxonomy (NCBI): domain Eukaryota; kingdom Viridiplantae; phylum Streptophyta; class Magnoliopsida; order Lamiales; family Plantaginaceae; genus Linaria; species Linaria vulgaris. Next base: position 5,459,836 of record OX415250.1, on the reverse strand, counting down.
ATAGGTTCTATGTTTTCAAGAATTATTTAACATAGCAAACCTTTGTGTTTTTCTCAAAATCTTGGATACACACGTTCATCATGACATTATGAATAAGAAACCATAAAATAATTTAAAAACAAGTTCATTTGGATGTCCGATCAAAGGTAAAACCAAAATGCGGTGAATTTTCAGTTTATTTGGCACAACCTTTATTTTCTTAGTTTATAAGTTAAATCACCATAATAATTCATGTATTTATCACACACATGAACTTAACATGATTTAGTATTCGTTATAATCAGATTATTATAATTATAATCATGAATTGATATTTTTGTGATTTTATTTATATCATTTAAATGGTAGATTTATCATGTTTAACATACTACTTTCATAAGTCTTAAAAGATTATTCTTGCCACTTCATAACTTAAACATCAAATAAGATTCTTTATCATAATAGACATTTCTTATTACATGTTTTGATAAATTTCCCATGTTATATCTTTATATTTAAGATAACATAATTTTGTGCATTTTAAACTAACTATGTAAAGTAAAGTAATAATCGACTAAGTTAGAACTTTTATGGTGTTACTTCGTATGATACTTATTTGATGTGTGGTTATTAAAATTTTTGAATTGATTAAAGGCAAAAAAGATGAGTTTTCTTAGAGTTGGTTATGTAATATATTTTAAGGATTGATTATGTATCAAATTGGTTAGTTAATCAAATTTTACTTATTACCATAACTTGTCAGCAAAATGACACTAACGTGAATACTCACGTCATAAGTTTGAACATATGGTTGTTTAAGATAATTTTGAGATATCAATAAGATTGTTAATTGACATTTAAATTAACCTTACGTTTGTCAATTCATCATCTAAGATTTTCATGTTTACAGCAATGACATAAATTAAACTTATGTCTGATTTATTAATATTTACATTGTAACTAGCATTCTTAACCAGAGCATTCTCAATTTCACCAACATGAGGATTGAAGAAACAAATACTAATATTTGTTGTGGTGAACTATAAATTCAGTTAATTAATATTATTTAAATTTGTTAAAGGATTGACGAACTAATCAAGCCCATCAAGGTTCCCCGTACGAGTCAAGGCGAGGTACCATTTTTGATTTGTTCTAGCCCCGTTTAGCATCCGGCCCTGAGGAACTTGGACAGAAAAGCCATTACTCCGTTAGCAAACCTCGAACAACATATATTTCATCATATTTCTGTTTTTGCATCTCATCTCATAACATGATTTTCTTATCCATCGTTAAATCGTATCCAATCATTTATTATTTATCATATTGATTCATAATCATGGTAATTCCCTGATATTTTAACCTCATCTTCTGGTTCTTGAACTGTGCAAAGAGCAACGAACTATGTTCGGGACATGTAGCTTAAGGAGCAACGAATATTATCTGGTTTACTGGCTTATTTGTTTATATGTTATACCCATTGGGACGCCTCTGGGAAGTTGGGCCCAAGGATTGAGTCGAGTTACTGTCGGGCAGTGAGGACTGTCGATTTAAGTAATTTCGCTTGATACCCATCTATCTAGGCGCCGCTTGCAGTCAGGAGTTGGCTGTAACCCGCGTGCTGGATCGACATGTACTCGAGCATGTCTCTTGATTGTTTGCGAAGTCGCTCCTCGTCGGTATAAGGTAGAATATTAAAAGTCATAAGGCTGGATTTGTTTATTGTTAAGTACAAGTTCATTAACTAATCTATGAAAATTCCAGTGCCATTGCTACATCAAATTGTCTAGCCGGTAAGATCATTCCTCGAAATGTATCCAGTAGGTTACAATTAATTCTTGCATTACCAGTTCTTTTATATGAATCTCACTAAGTCATTAAAGACTTATTCCTCGTTTCTTCTGTCCATTCCTCAGGATAAAAATTAGCATGGCAACATGGATCAAGTGAATAATTGTTTAAATCTGCATTTAGAATATTCGTGTTTGCTCACTAGTGCATAAACATTAAAAAGGTCACATTGTTGGTAATACAAGACTTCCGCTGTATATATCAAAATATATTTTATAAAATGTGTATGGTTTTGATCCTAACAAGTGAGAGCTCTTCATATGAGATACGTTTTAGTCTGAGTTGGGTAAAGTGACTGATCACCATCAAACTAACTCGGATCAGAGCATGGCTCATGGGGCGTGGTCGTCACACCCTCACTCATCTCATCACTTATTTCCCGTCTCGGTGCGTGGTTTACTTTTAAGGACATTGGTGCCTTAACATATTTTCTCGGGATCGAAGTTCTTCGTTGCCGCGAGGGTCTTTTTCTTTCCCAACAAAGTACATCGCTGATGTGTTGGCACGACACAAAATGGATGGCGTGAAACCTCATGCCACTCCAATGACGTCCAATCCCGCCACTTCTGTCTCGTCCTCCACTATTGATTACACACCGTATCGCCAAATTATTGGCTCTCTTCATTACTTGACCTTTACTCGCCCGGATATTGCATTTGCGGTAAATCATCTTTCTCAGCGCATGGCATCTCCCACTGAGTCGGATTGGGCTGCTCTTAAACGCATCTTGTGCTATCTCAAGGGTATTCTTTTGCACGACTTGCTAATTCATCGCTCGATTTCCCTTGCTTTATCTGCTTATTTCAATGCAGATTGGGCGGGCGACACTCTTTACGACACCTCTACATCAGCTTATGTCGTCTTTCTTGGATCGAATCCTATTTCATGGACATCGCGCAAACAACGCGTTGTATCACGATCATCTACAGAAGCTAAGTATCAGGCTCTTGCCAATGTCGCGACAGAAGCTGAGTATCTACAGATGGAACGTCGATTTTGCAGGGGTATAATAGACCTAGATAGATTATTATCTTGTAAAGATCTTGTAATCTCTTGTAATTATATTTCCTTTCTTATAGTGATTTGGTTACTAAACTTAGAATTGTAATTATGTATTTATATCTCTATTGTTAATGAGAAGACCATCACTTCAAATTATCTTCTACTCTTACTGTACCACAGTGCTCGAGAGCGAGATCAGAGCGATCCTGAAAGAACTCACACTCGCATGGGAGAGAAGGATCCAACGGATCGAAGTCGAAACCGACTAGAAAGAACCCTACAAGTTAATCTTGGATGAGTCCGTCCAGACGCACGACTTGATGGAATTAATTGAAGTATGCCGAGCACTATTTCGTAGTCCGTGGGAACATGAGTTCCGATGGATCGCAAGAAAATGAAATTGTCTTGCAGACGCAATGGTGAAAGAATTGTGTAGAGAGGATGAAGGGACAAGTTTACACTTAGTTCCCCTGCAAGCTTATAAACTATTGTGATTGCTGATGTAGGCTAAGGGCATTATTTTTTCTCTCTTATTTATCAAAAAAAAATTTAAATAATCAAAATACACCCACCATTTACACTTCTTTAGTCGAAGTTGTGGCTATCAAGTCGAACGCGAGTTGGCCGCGTTGAAGTTTCACGCCACAATGCATTTTACTATAAAAATTTATGCTCACATAGTGAAAATAAATAAGCCATGTTTAGAGTCCTTTTCAAGATTTATTCCTGAAATATGGACACTCAGGTTTCTTCTTTGTGCAAGCGTATACATTTGCTCCAATCCAAGTTCAGCGGGATAGCGTCGTAAGGAAACTTGTTTGATAAATGAACACATCCAGATGGAATTCTGAATTCGTTTCGAGGACAATTTATTTTTGAAACATTGCATTCTACAGAGCGGAATGACCAGAGAAAAGATGCTGTTAACTTGTGTCCATTGGAAAATATATTGAATCGTTCTATACCAAGGTTTCTGTCGTAAATAAAAGTGTACAAAAATCAATTTTCCATTTAGACAGAAAGCTTGAATTGTAATTTTAAAAAGCAGATTACCATTTCTACTGGTCAAGCTTTTTAATTAGATATATATGACTACAAAGACATTTCTTCTTATGCAACAATTGTGGGTTATTCGAGTTCGTAGAGATTATTGTTTGAATGCACATCAAGGATTAAGAGAAAAATAGGTATAAAAAATAAAAAGAGAACTGAGAGGCAAAAGGTATCTAAACTGTTTCATTCTCAAGTAAACGATATTAATTACAACAAAATAAATTCTAGACAAATACTAAGACATTAAAAGTAAAGTAGTAAAATGTACTTTTAATCTAGACCTCAAAAACTCATTAACAAAGGTCTAATCCAAGTAGTAGTACAATCGAGGAAAATCTTTGATTTGCCATAGCTTTCATAGGAAATAGTGTCACTTGCAGCGGTGTAATACTTTTTGGTAGAAAGTGAGTAGGACAAGCAATGATCGTCAACGAACCTTGGGAAATATATCATGTTGCAAGGTCCCTCTTCTGACGCCTCTTCACACAAGGATGACTAACGACTTACAAACAACAGTTTGTTTCCCAAACTCCAAGCTCTTTTAAATATTTTCTTATGGTCGTCCCACTTACAAGTCTGAACCCAACTGCCATCAGCGCCCACAAAAACTGCCATCAACTTTTCGTCATTATTCACCAAAAGGTATTGTTGTGCACCTCTGGCATAAAGCTTTTTATTAATACATTTGGATGGCATACAAGTACGAGGAATTCTTTTCTCATGATTGTAAATTAGGACGTTTGCATTCATATCAAGAAAATAGGTAGACCCTTTATGGATGACGACACTACAACACGAAAAATTGAAATCAATATTGTAGTAAATAGAACTCCAATTCTTATCACCACACTTAATAGTGCATATGATAGTTCGTTGGTTCTCAACTACTCCAGCGACAATCTGCCAATCTGTTGATGTCGGCAATGAAGTAAAACACATTGAACGCTGATATAGGTAAGGAAATTTTGGAATTTCTATTTTTGTTTTTGTGAAGAGATTGAAGAAGAGCATTCTTTGAGGAATATCAAATAGGAGTAGCCAATCATTCTTTGCAGCGTAAATTGTGTACCAGCTTCGAATTTAAAATCCATGTCGTGATACTCATTGTTCAGTGGATCAAAGGTATAGAGAGAGAAATTTAGTGAGAGAAAGAGACAAAATGGTTGCTGAAAGCTATGAAGTGAGCTGGAATTCTTTTGTTGATGTCTGAAAAAGTTAAAGTCACGGGGTATATATATACAAGGAGCTAAGCTCCATGAACGCACCAGATCAATCTAATCTAACAGCCCTAAAGGCTAAAAAAATATCTACACTCTTTTTACAATTAATGAGTTGGCCAATCCTAACCACGTTCTAAAAAATTATAACATTATTACATACAATTAGATGCAATTGCCATACCGTTCTTTGTTGTAGTTGTCTCAAGCGTTTCCATTTCAAATTCAGATTGGGAAGAAGAGGTGTTGGAGGTGCGAAGGTGGCATTCTTTGCCTTTCTCCTCCATGTCTTGCTCGAGCGATCGTGCTCAAGTACGTCGTAAAGACCCCTCTTGTGTTAAGACTTCAACCATTGCAAATATAATTAAAAAAAATAGTTATTGCAAAAGTCTCCTATATTAATATTAACTTGTTAAAAAGGAATCAATAAAAACCTCGTACATACGGAGTTTATACGGATGTGTATTTACTAAATTACCTTTCCCGTTAGATGAATTATGTACTAGATGGCGATCACAATTGCAACCAGTATAATTTAAAACACACAACAACAACAACCCACGCGTGTTTGTTCTAATGATCTTCCTTCGGTTGCATCCGCCATTTCCCCCCCTAAAACTTACTTACTTTAATTATAAAGTAGAAAATTTGATTTTCAATAGTTTGTGAAGTATATCCATAATTATTCCAAAAAAATATAAAGTATATCTAGAATTTTGTGCTGGTGGAGACACTAGTAGCACAACCGAGTTTTGTAAGGTTTGAACACGAATAATGTAAATAATGTGGGAATTTTCACTATTCACTCGATGTGGTGGATTAGCTTTCGCTTTTGATGAAAATTTATTGTGATCACTCGTTAGTCCAGTCGCACGACATCCATAGGATTGACGCACTTGAGACCCACACGAGGAAAAATTATTAGTTGCAGTCGTTGTACGATGAGATGACATAAAGAGTCGTGTTAGTGTTGGGTGGTTATTTCATATAATTTATATTATGAAAGCATATGTATATATATGTCATATTTTATAATATTACTATATTAAAAAGAAAGCCATTTGAAGGTAGTTGTTATACCAAATTCGTGTTTGTCAAATTGACCCTCCTAACTAACTTATAACAAAAAAATATCAAGAGTTATAATGTCATTTTACTTACTTTATTTAATTGCAATTCCTACAAAATAACAACTCACTTCAAGTTTTTTATTTTTATTCGGTAAAAGTTGAAATAATTTGCACACGTGTCGCGTGTGTCAAAATTACTAGTTTTATAATATTCAAATCTTTCTTGGTATGAGTTTTTTTATATATATACTTTTCTTATACTTTTATTACTAGTAATTCTCAATCTAGGTACGTTTCATTGTCCATTTTTCTCATTCCTTGTTGCGATAAGGTTTTACTTTTTCAATTTCAGCCTTGCGATTATCGGTGTTAGGCGATCGCTTTTGTCGGCCGGTGATTCGTTTCTTTTCTCTTTTTACGTTTGTCTTTTTTTTGTGTGTTTGCGTTGCGTCGTTTGTTTTGCAGGGTTGTTGCGGCTTGCGTGCGATTCAGTGGTTTATTCGGGTTAATTTTAGGGAGAATTACACAAACTACCCCTCAACTATGGGGTAATTACACAAACTACTCCTTTTGTTTGGGAAATTACACAAACTACCCTTATAGCCGAAAAAATAAAAATAATTGAGACAACGTTTCAACTTAAAATCATAGCAGAGACTAGGACCCGCAAATATTTTATTTTTTCTTTGAAGATATTATTTGTTTTTAAGTTTTTTTGTCTTTTTGAACGAGATAAATGAGGTTTAATGCAATAATTTTGATTAAATATTTATTTTCTTTGTAAAATAAGTGAAGAGCATGAATTTACATTCAATAAAATAAAATAAAAATTTATGCAAAAAATCGGCCATAAGGGTAGTTTGTGTAATTTCCCAAACATGAGGGATGGTTTGTGTAATTACCTTATAATTGAGGGGTAGTTTATGTAATTCTCCCTTAATTTTATTATAAGTGATTTTTTGTTTTCGGATTTGGGTGGTGCTATGGAATCAGAAATCGAGAGGTTTGGCAAAACTCTTAAACTGAGGGAGGATGAAGAGGACGGGGGGTTTCTCCCAGAGTCGATTTGGCAGGAAAAAAAAGGCGGCATCCCATCTCGCTTTGGTCTGAAAACTTCTTATCGACAAGAACTTCAATTTCAATACTTTTTGTTCAATTATGAAATCGGTTTTAAACCCGAGGAAGGGTATTGAAATTCATAAAGTGGGGGAGGAACGCATGATTTTTCAATTCTTTCATGTGGTAGATAAGGATAGAGCACTAGCGGGTTGCCCGTGTTCATTCGATAACTACATTCTCATTTTGGAGACGATCCCGGAAGGCGTCAACCCAGCGGATGTGAAACTTGATTCATGCAGTTTCTATGTACGCATCCATGATATACCTTTTTCTCGTCAAACTCCAGAAATGGCGAGAGCAATCGGAAATAAAATTGGAGTGTTTGAAGAAATTGATCTGGACGTGTCGTTGGGACTGAGTTTACGAGTTCGAGTAAAGACTGAACGTCATGAACCCTCTTAAGAGATGCTTAAAACTCAAAGAGGCATGCAAGGGGAGAAATGGTAGTTTCTTTCACGTACGAACGGTTGCCAAAACTTTGTTACTTGTGCGGCATTATGGGACATATCGAAAAGGAATGCACGTCGATATGATGAAGGGAATGAGAATATTAGCGTGAATGAATTACCATATGGGCCGTGGCTAAGGGAACAAAATAAACTCAGGGGAATACGTCGATTTCGAGACATGGGATCTGAAAGCGAGATAACTCTTTAGACTCTACATGGAGAAGTTCTGACACAGCCGCGAGGACATGATGACAACACCATTTCCTTCACTTGGGGTAGACAAGTGGGCATGAACTCAAGAACTGAATCGGAGGGGTCGTCTGGGGTAAATCTGGGGGTTGAGAGGAATCAAATAACGAATATAAAAGAAAATCAGCAACTTGGAAATGAGTTGGGAATTTCAGCAACTAACGAGGGGGAATTTCAGCAACAAGGAATTGAGTTGGGAAATTCAGCAACTAGCAAGAGGGGAATATTAGACAAGAGTCCTAGTCTTTGTAATTTAGGAAAATATTCTTTGTATTTATTTCCTTTTTGTAATTATCTCTTTCCTTCTTGTATTATAAGTTGTACTTATATATACCACCAGTGAGTGAAGAATAAAATCATCACTTCATAAATCTTATATGGTATCAGCAGGAAAATATCTCTAAAGAGAATTCCCGATTCTTGATGTCTTCCGCAGGAAACCCTAGTGACTCGGCTTCGGCTTCGGCCGCCACCTCGTCTACAGATGCGTCTTCCATGGCGCCGCTCATGTAGTCGTCCACCGCTCCTCTTCAGGTTGCGGGTTCAGGGGTTTAACCCATTGTTCCACCGTTTGGTCCCGGTGTTCTGCCTCTTGTGCCCATCAATGCACATACTCATCTACCTCTGCAGTTAAACTCTGGGAACTACACATCCTGGAATGCACATGTTCGCCATTTTTTTTATGGCTATGGCCTTCTTGGCTATTTGGAAGGTACGACCCCCTGCCCTCCTTGCGGTGATTCTCCGGAATCTATTGTTGCGTTTATCCACTGGACGTGACATGATTCTCTCCTCGTATCCGCCCTTTTTGGTTCGCTCTCTTGGGAAGTCATGCAACTTGTCTCCGACAAGAAGACGTCGGCTGGAATATGGACGTCCTTGCAGAGCACGTATGCTAACCGATCTCGTGCTCATGTCATGCAATTGAAGGAATTTCTCTCAGTTGACCATTGGCTCCAAATCCGTGTCGGAATTCCTCCAACTTGTCAAGTTGAAAGTTGATGAACTTGCCCTAGTTGATCATCGCCTCTCTGATGATGATGTCACTCTATTCGTTTTGAACGGTTTGGGGGCATCCTACCGTGATATTGCGGCTCAGATCCATGCTCGTGATCATCCGCTCTCCTTCTCTGCGCTTCATGACAAATTGGTGGCTCACGAGATCTATGCCAAGCGCTTGGAGGCATCCCTTGTGGCTTCGGTCAATGCTGCCTCGTATCACCACAACTCGGGTCAACGTGGTGGTCCAAACTCTAGCCGCCACAACAACTCACGTGGTGGTTCCAATCGCCAATACCACGGTAACTCTTCCAACCGTGGTAGCAACCCAAACAATCAGGGGAATCGGAACAACAACAACAACAACCGTTCGAATTCTAATGGCCGTCCTGACATCACGTGTCAAATTTGTGGGATTTATGGTCACGGGGCTTGTACTTGTCGTTGTCTTCAGCAACCTCTTGCTAACATGGCTTCGACCCCGAACTCTCCCTCTCACGACCCAAATTGGCTTGTTGACTCGGGGACCTTGCATCATCTCACCTTGGATCTTTAATATCTAACCGTTCATTCTGAGTATGAAGGGACGGATGAGGTTACGTTACTAATGGTTCAGGTTTGCCTATTACTCACGTTAGTTCCGCTTCTATAACAAAATCTGGTCGTAAATTCCTTCTCACTCCCGTTTTATGCGTTCCGTCATCTCAACGGAATCTATTATCGGTGCATCAATTTTGTCTTGCTAACAATCTCATTCTTGAATTTCATCCTTGGTATTTCTTTGTTAAGGATCGAACAACGGGGGTGATACTCATGCGCAAGGAATGCAGTATTGGAATTTACCACTTGGACGTGCGGTCGCGGTTTGCTTCGAGTCCTTTGGCGTGTGTTGGAATTCACACTAATAGAGACAATTGGCATAGTCGTTTAGGTCATCCATCTTTGGATATTAGTTCCTTTTTGTTTAGCAAGTTTAAATTACCTTGTACTTCAAATGATGCTACTTTTTGTCGTTTTTGCTTATTAAATAAGAGTACGCAATTGCCATTTAGTGCTACATCTCTTGTCTCTACTTCGCCGTTAGAGTATGTTTATGGTGATGTTTGGGGTCCCTCGCCGGTTCCCTCTTTGGATGGTTGTCGTTATTACTTGTTGTTGGTTGACCATTTTTCAAAGTATTGTTGGTTCTATCTCTTGTCTCACAAGTCCCAAGTTGCTACGGTATTTCGTCAGTTTCACACGTTTGCGAAGAAACATTTTGGGTTCTCCATTAAGAACTTTTATTCGGATAATGGGGGTGAATTCATTGCACTCCGTTCTTACTTCTTGGACTGTGGTATCCGTTGGCTTACCACTGCTCCTCATACTCCGCAACAAAATGGCACTGTTGAATGGCGTCATCGTCATGTTGTCACACTTGGGCGCATTCTTTTACAGCAATCAGGCCTTCCATCTTCGTTTTGGGACATGACCTTTTCTACTGCATTTTATCTTTATAATCGGCTACCTACAATGGTTCTTCACCGCAAGAGTCCTTTCGAGGTCTTGTTTGGTCGTTCTCCCAACTACCTTAAGCTACGCACATTTGGGTGTTTGTGTTTCCCGTGGCTCCGTCATTATTTTCTGGGTAAACTCACGCCTCCTTCTCGCGCGTGTATATTTTTGGGCTACAGTGTGTCTCAGAGTGCTTATTGTTGTCTCGACATTGAAACATCTCGGGTTTATGTGTCTCGCAACATCCGTTTTGTGGAGACGGAATTTCCGGGGTTTGCGACCCGTTGCCCTAGCCCTCGTCCGCCGCCACCTCGGCCCTTTGGGCCGCTTCTCATTCTACCCCATGGACCCGGCCCATCACCTATTAGGTCTGATCCCACGGGTCATGGGGCCCATCAGACGGTCAACGGTCAGGGTTTGACTCCGATGGCACCGATTTCTACACCTTTTGTTCCCAATGTTGGGTTGCTGTTGGGGCAACATTGCAATCCGACCCTTGTAGCACCAGTTTCTGCGCCTTCTGTTCCCAATGTTGGAGTGATTTTGAGGCAACATTCCATCCAGAACCCTGTTCTTCCCACTGCGGCCCAACCCGTGGTCCAGTCTTCGCTCGAGCTGTCTTTGCCCGCGTAGTCCCCTACATCGTCGAGTTCCACGCGACCGCTCAACCCAGATTCTTGCCCTTCTTCGCCGCCTCTTCCTCCTAGGCCATTTACTCCACCGCGTACTCACACCATGACCACTGGCGCTCAAAACAACATCTTTAAGCCGAAGCACATCTACTTCGCTTCTAAACATCCGGTTTTGGGCCCCGTCGCACCTACATGCGTTTCTCAAGCACTTAAAGATCCACTTTGGCGTGCGGCTATAGCTGAGGAGTACACGACACTTATGCAATTTGGTGTTTGGGATTTGGTCGCTTCCTCGTTAGGGAAGAACATTATTGGCTCCAAATGGGTATTTCGCATTAAACGTCATCCCGATGGGTCTATTGATCGGTACAAGGCTCGTCTTGTTGCGAAGGGCTTCAATAAACGTGAGGGTGTTGACTTCAAGGAAACCTTCAGCCCCGTTGTCAAACCCATCACTATTCGACTTGTGTTGTCGTTAGCGGTTATGCGTGGTTGATCGTTACGCCAACTTGATGTCAGCAATGCTTTTCTTCATGGCAAGCTTGATGAGGCTGTGTTTATATCTCAACCTCAGGGTTTTGTTGACCCATCTTTCCCTCATCATATTTGTCATCTCAAGAAGTCTTTGTATGGTTTGAAGCAAGCTCCTCGCGCTTGGTTTCTTGCTTTGTCTGCCGAGTTATGTGCTGTTGGGTTTAGTCAGTCCAAGTCTGATTCCTCCCTTTTTATTTACTCCAAGGGTCATGATATCGTTTACCTCCTTGTTTACGTGGACGATATTATCGTGACAGGGAGCAACGACACGCTTATCTCGCGTATTTTTCGTGGTCTTGGTAGTAAGTTTGCTGTTAAAGATTTGGGACATCTCTCCTACTTTCTTGGTGTTGAGGTTTTCACTTGCAAAGAGGGCCTCTTTCTTTCGCAACATAAATACATGTGTGATATTCTTGCTCGACACAAGATGGATGGTGCTAAACCTTTAGCTACTCCCATGGCGTCAACCTCGGTGGTCTCGACTTCTACATCCTTGACCGATGCTACGGAGTACAGGCGTGTTATTGGCGCCTTGCAATATCTTACTTTGACTCGTTCTGACATTGCCTTCTCGGTCAATAGGTTGGCGCAACGGATGTCCGCTCCCACTGAGACTGATTGGATAGCTTTCAAATGTATCCTACGTTACCTAAAGGGTACGCTCTCTCATGGACTGCTTCTTCGCCATGCCTCCTGCCCTCGTCTTCTTGCTTACTCTGATGCGGGTTGGGCAGGTGATCCGGGCACAACTGCGTCTACTTCGGCCTACATTATATTTTTTGGTGGCAATCCCATCTCTTGGTCTTCTCGTCGCCAACGTGCTATTTCTCGATCTTCTACTGAATTTGAATATAGGGCCTTGGCGAATGTAGCTGCTGAAGTTCGTTGGTTGCAACATTTGTTTCGTGAGCTAGGTGTCTCTCTTCCTTCTCCCCCGCGTGTTCTTTGTGACAACTTATGGGCGATCCGTACATCTCTTCATCCCGTTTTGCATTCTCGAATGAAGCATATCTCTATTGATCTACACTTCGTTCGCGATCTTGTCAACAAGGGCTTTCTCAGTGTTTCGTATATCAACACGACTGATCAACTCACGGATCTCCTCACCAAACCGTTGCCTCGTGCTCGTTTTCTTCTCCTACGGTCCAAAATCGCCATCGCCGATGGGTCGTCGATTTTGCGGGGGCGTATTAGACAAGAGTCCTAGTCTTTGTAATTTAGGAAAATATTCTTTGTATTTATTTCCTTTTTGTAATTATCTCTTTCCTTCTTGTATTATAAGTTGTACTTATATATACCACCATTGAGTGAAGAATAAAATCATCACTTCATAAATCTTATAGGGAATTCATCAACAAGGATATGAGTTTGGGATTTCAGCAACTCCTATTGGCATATTGAAAATTAGAGAATGCAGTAGGTTGGTTAATGATGAACATAGTACAACGCTTCAGGCAACACATATGTATATTTTGGGTAAAATAAATAATATTGTACCTATGGATATCAAAAATAAAAGAAATGCATACCCATGATGCTATTCAGCAGGTTACCGTGCCATTTTTAGCGGAAGAAATTCATTAAGATAATACTCGAAAGGTTACCATTAGGCGAAAAGTATTATCAACTAATAAAAGGAAGATGAAAGAAACAACCGTTTTGGGCAAAATGGTGACGAGCAAAGGGGGTCGAGTGCAAAAAATAAGGAGGAAGACGTTCTTCCACAGGGAGACTTGGAAGAGAATTTTCTAACGGTGGATGCTGCCTCGCAGCCTCGCCGAGCCCAATGAATATTTTGAGTTGGAACTGTCAGGGAGTGGGGTCCCCTTGGACAGTTCGAGAATTGCGACATCTGGTCGCGTTTTATAACTCCTCTCTAATCTTTGTGATGGAAACCAAATGCACAAGTAAGAAGATAGAGAAGTTAAAAAGTAGAATTAAATACAATGGAATTGCAGAGGATGTTCGAGGGAAATCTAGGGGCGTCGCATTGCTATGGAAAAAAGAGACCAATGTCCGTCTTCAAAGTTTCTCGAATAATCACATTGATGTTATGGTTGACGAAGAACATGGTTTGGATTGGAGGTTTACAAGTTTCTACGGGGAACTGAATGTGAACAAAAGGGAACGAACATGGGACTTGTTACGTACATTGAAAAGAGTTTCTGAGAAGCCATGGGTGTGCAGGGGGGGGGGGGGGGACTTTAATGAGATTCTTCACCAGAGTGAGAAACTAGGGGCAACTTTTGGCCGTTATCTAACATTCGCAGATTTCGTCAAGCTTAGTTAGGTACGGAGTTTACTGATTTGGGTTTTTATGGTCCAGAATATACTTGGTGCAACCGTCATGTGAAAACACCAACCATTTGGGAAAGAATTGAGCGGTTTGTGCTAACTCGGAATGGAGGAATTTGTTTAACAATGCACGGGTAGACCACGTGGAAGTTCAAAACTCTGATCACCTAGCGCTGATTCTCTAATGTGATGCGCATGAATCAAATACAATGCAATGGCAAAGGCAACGATGTTTTCATTTTGAAGCCGTTTGGATGGAAAAGAAAGAATGCGCGTAACGTATCAAACATATGTGGGGGAATAATGTGACTATAGATGACTTGACTAACCTTGGACATAAATTAGTGAAATGTCGCGTGGGTTTGATGAAATGGAATAACATGTCAGGGGCGGCAATAAAGCGACAAATTATTTGTCTTACTGAAAGGGTTAAGCATATGTATTCAAGGGCTCTCACGACAGAGTCTAAGACTGAAGAATGGGTTCTGAATACCGAGCTTGAGAATTTATTAGACAGTGAGGAAGTGTATTGGAAGCAGCGGAGCAAAGCTCAGTTGTTACGAGACGGGGATCGTAACACAGCCTTTTTTCATAGATGCGCGAGTGAAAGGAAAAAGCAGAATAGAGTTCATAGGATAAACTATTTTAAGGAGATATTTCGATCCAGAAACCCAACTAATGAAGAAATTGAAAACGTTTTACAAGTATTACAACCCCGAGTAAACCACTAAATTAATCAAAGGCTACTAGAACCTTTCACTGCAGACGAGGTAACTCATGCACTTTTAAATCATCGGGCCCTGATGGTTTTTCCGTTGTGTTTTACCAAAAGTTTTGGCATATTATTGGCCCCGATGTGCTAAAATTCACTCTTGCTTTCCTTGATGATAGAATTCTTTTATCAGAAGTGAATTTTACTCAAATTATTCTTCTTCCTAAATGTAAAAAGCCCGACTCCATGAAACAATCTTGCTATATCAGTTTAAGTAACGTCTGGTTCAAGATAGCCTCAAAAGCTATCGCAAATCGGATTAAGCCTTTCTTAAGTAATATTATTTCCTTATCTCAATCTGCATTTATTCCGGGTCGCCTTATCACCGATAATATCTTGGCTGATTTTGAGATCAATTATTACTTTAAAACAAAGAGGAGTGGGAAGAAAGGATTTATGAATCTTAAACTAGATATGAGTAGGGCTTATGATAGAGTTGAGTGGTCCTTTTTGGAACATGTATTGCTTAAATTAGGTATTGAGAGTCACTTTGTTTCTCTTATGATGTTGAGTGTCACGACTGTCTCTTATTCTTTGTTGATCAATGGTTGCGAGTTTGGACATATTCTACCGGAAAGAGGTATTCGCCAAGGCGACCCTCTCTCCCCGTATCTTTTTCTTTTCTGTGCAGAGGCGGCGCTTATTGGTGATGCAGAAATTCGGGGCACAGTGAAGGGCGTGACTATAGCTAAAAATGCACCAGCTATTCTCACCTTTTGTTTGCAGACATTATTTTCTGCGAGGCGTCTAGAGAGGTGGCGGCAGATATATTGAGTATTTTGAAGAGGTACGAAAATGCATCGGGCTAAGTTATTAATTTGGATAAATCTGTGATCGTGTTTAGCAAGAATATTCAAGAGGAGATGGCGCATGATATTCATAGTATTTTGGGCGTGAGACTTGATGATAAGCACGAGCAATACTTGGGCTTGTCGGCGGTTGTGGGTAAAACTAAGAAGGAACTTTTTGCCTCTATTTGGGACAGGGCGTGGGGGCGATTTCAGGGTTGGAAGGAACAAAATTTATCCACGGCGGGGAAAGAAGTGTTATCTAAATCAGTGGTTCAATCAATGCCTACTTATGCTATGAGCATTTTCCGTCTTCCAGATTCTTTTCTTAAGGAAATTGAATCAATGATTTGCAAATTTTGGTGGGGCGATGGAGATCGAAGGAAAACTCATTGGGTGTCGTGAGAGGAAGAGAGAAGAAGGAATGGGTTTCCGTGAATTGAAAGCTTTTAATCTAGCCTTATTGGCAAAACAAGTATGGCGTATTCTTGAAAATCCGAACAGCTTACTGGGCCTCTTATATAAAGCTAAATATTTCCCTGACGTATCTACTCTTGATGCACGGCTTGACTGTTCACCTTCCTTTTCTTGGCATAGTATACATGAGGCAAATTGTGTGGTTAAAGCAGGTTTGAGATGGCGTGTGGGTAATGACGAATCTATATCAATTCGGGAGGATGCATGGTTGCCTCAGCCTAAGTCTTTCCGGCCTATCACACCACGACATGCCGAGTTTACCGATGATATGGTGGCATCCCTCATTGACTCGGATTCAGGGAAATGGGACATGAAGAAGATTAGGAACATGTTCTTTCTAGTGGATGTCGAAACTATTCTTTCTATTCCTCTTGGAGGAAGAGATAAATCCGACAAGAGGGTTTGGCATTATAATTCACATGGTCAATTTTCAGTTAAGAGTGCATACCACGTAATTTGTCAACAAGGTTTACATCGAAAAAATCATGAGCTTATAGCCGGTACAAGTGAGACTCGGGATTAACATTTCATATGGCAATTTAAGGTTCCAAGAAAGATTAATATTTTCGTAGGGCGGGTGTGTTTGGATATCCTTTCGACTAAAAGGAATATTGTTCGGCGTCATATTACCTCAGAGACTCATTGTAGCGTGTGTGAATGTGGAGATGAAGATCTAAAACACTGTTTTCAATTAAGCCATGTAACGAGGCAAGTGTGTGCATTGTCTCTTTTCCCATCATGCTCGCTTATGCGAAACGACGAAGACGCAGAGACATGGATTAAACGGTTAACAAAGGATTATAATCAAAGGACAGTGACTTTGAACTTGATGACGTGTTGGGCGCTTTGGTTTAATTGAAATAAAATTATGGCGGGAGAGATCGCATTTGATCCGGCGAGTATCATGAGCTTTGCGGCAAGTTTTTTTGATGCATGGATAAATGGTGGGGCAATGAGGCATGCATCACTCGATCTAGGAGAGAGGAAGACTTGGACTGCACCACCGTATGATTTCTTTAAAGTTAATTTAGATGGTGTACTATTTCATGAGAATGGTTTATCGGGTATAAGGATCATTGCTCGTAACTCGAAGGGGGAGGTTTTATTTCATGTTGCGCAAAGAGTGGAGGGGATGATGACCACAACTAATATTGAGGCATGTGCAACGAGACTTGCGGTTAATTTGGCGATGCAAGTGGGGTGGGCACAAGTATTGTTTGAAGGTGATTGTTTCGTGGTGATCCACGACATTCTTTGTGCTAGTTCTTGTGAGGCGGATTACGGGAATGTGATTCATGACATACATCATATTCTTGATAATGAGAACTTCACATTTTAATGGGTTAGTAGAGACGCAAACAGAGAGGCTCATGATATAGCTAGAACGACGATGGAGAACTCATCTTGGTTTCGCGAGGATATTTCTGTTTTCTAGTTTCGATGTTGTTACTTGTATTTGGTCTTAGTTTTTCTTTTGCACCTCTTATTCTTATGTCGAGACTATTGCTCTCTTGTTAAGCTTGGCATATAATATGATACTTTTTAGAGACTTTAAAAAAAACAATTTAGTACCAATTTATCTTTAAGAATTAGTTTTAAAGTGCAAGTCCATGTTCGATAACGATACCAAAATTTCGTTTTCCAGGATTCGACAATATAAAGATAATAATAAATATCTTTGTTCTTTTTACGATTTTACATTTACGATGTTCGTTCAATATAGGTTACTTAAGACTTAACCGTAAGTCCTCAAATGATAATAACTACAACCCTTTTATAGGAAAATACATTCTTTCTTTTTTCACTCACTTTCATATAGAATTTTTTCTTCTCTCATGCATCAAGGAAATATAGTGATTCATTCCCTGTGGATGTGAGCAGTAAGGATTTCTTAATCTATATATGATATCAGTGTATAAGTAGTTTTAGTATGTGACACATATTAAAGTTAATAAATACTTAGAGTGTGTGATAACTTATATATATGGAACACGTAGACGTAGTGCCACATATCTCAGAAGATAATTTCCGCAACATATTAAAATTATTACTATCATGTTGGGTGTGACCGAGAGACTTTTGTTAAAAAAAAATCATACGTGTTTCACAGAAAATACACGAGAAGTATGTCTTAAAATGTAATGAACCTTTACTATTTTTATAAGTTTAAAGTTTTAAAAGGTATATCTCTCGGTATAAGAGGGGGTAAGTGCTACAGTAATAACAACGTACGTGTTTCTTAGGATCCTAAATATTTATAGATTTCGCGTTGCGGACTCCTTTTCGTGTTTCTTAGAATCCTAAATATTTATAGATTTCGGGTTGCGGACTCCTTTTCAAATTTCTCGGGATAGTATCGAAATGATCTTTTGATAAGTCCATAACACAATCTCGGAATTTCTAGTTGAGCAAGATGACCCAATTCCTTGATCTCGGTTAGCATATTTAATTTAGCCCATACCAAATAAAAAAAATAATTGATTTGCCCTTTTAAATTTTTCATTATACTTTCTTAAAACTAGGGAAATGATTTTTCTTTTTAATCATAGAAGATATTATTCTAGGTTAATTTCGAAAATTTCAAGTAATGGTTTGCCGAATTCATTTTATTTATCTTGCTTTTAAGTTTTAACTATAACCGAACATAAAATGAATAAAATAAGAGTAACATGCATTTTTTTCTCAAACTCTATTATTTGCGTTAATTTAGTTGTATCATGTAGTTCTTTATAGTTGAAAGATAATATTTCTCGATGGGTTTCTCATTAATGAATGAAGAGTATATATACTAGTACAATTAGTCCTATCAATAAGGAAACTATCTAATCAAAGGCAGGCTTATATCTTGCCAAGATAATATTAACATATTTATACAAATCTTATTCTAACACACCCCCGCAGTCGAAGCGGGAGGTTCTCGAACGTTGAGACTGGGCCGAAAGTCATCGAACAATACACAAGGAAAACCTTTTGTAAATATGTCGGCAATCTGGTAACGGGACGAAACATGGATGATGCGTACTTGGCCGTGGGCCACTTGCTCTCGGACAAAATGGATGTCCATCTCTATATGTTTGGTACGCTGATGTTGAACTGGATTTCCAAAAAGATAAACGGCGCTTACATTGTCACAGAAGACCAATGTAGCTGATGGTATTGGATGATGAAGCTCCAACAAGAGATTACAGAGCCAACATGATTCAGAGACAACTTTGGCGACACCACGATATTCGACTTCGGCGCTAGAACGAGATAAGGTGGGCTGTCGTTTAGAAGACCAAGAGATCACGTTGTCACCAAGAAAAACACAATAATCCGAAAGGCGAACGACGGGTGTCGGGGCAGCCCCCCAATTAGCATCCGTGTAGGAAATAAGCCGAGTGAGAGAAGATGGAAAGAGGTGAAGGCCGAGATGCAGCGTCCCCTGAATATAACGCACAATCCTTTTGAGAGCTTGCATGTGGGCCAAGCGAGGATCGTGCATGTGTAGACAAATTTGCTGAACTGCATAAGAGATGCCCGGGCGAGTGAAAGTGAGATATTGGAGAGCCCCGGCGAGGCGACGAAAATGAGTGGGATCATCATAAGGCTCACTGTTCGAGGTCGTACCAATTTTTGGCTTTGTATCAACCGGTGTGAGACTCAGTTTGCACAAGCTCATGCCCGCACGCTCAATAATTTCCTTAGCATACTTGCGTTGAGAAAGAAATAGGCCCCGAGAATTACGAGTCACAACTATACCAAGAAAATAACTCAACGTACCCAAGTCTTTCATAGCAAATTCGGATGAGAAACGGCGCATGATGGAGGTGCGCAAGGACGAAGACGAGGTTGTGAGTAATATGTCATCCACATATAACAAGAGATGGGCCATGTCTTTCCCATGACGGTAGATAAAGAGAGAGTGATCTGATGTGCTGTGAAAGAAGCCAATAGAGGCAGCATAATCAGCGAACCGTTGGTACCAAACACGAGGGGCTTGTTTGAGATAATATAGAGACCACTTCAAGAGACATACGTGGTCTGGAAAAGAGGGATCACGAAAACCCAAAGGTTGATGCATGTAAACAGTTTCATCTAGATGTCCATGTAAGAACGCATTCTTGACATCCAATTGATGAATGGGCCAATAATGCGAGAGGGCAATGCTAGGTATCACACGGATGGTCGCTGGTTTCACCACGGGACTGAAAGTTTCCATGCAATCCACTCCAACTTGCTGAGACCTGCCATCACCTACAAGACAAGCCTTATACCGCTCAAAAGTACCATCAGAGTGAAACTTATGACGGAAATTCCACATACAACGAATAATATTGACATTAGGAGATAAATTATTGGGGGTAATTTGTGATTTGCTCGAGAAATAAATGTTAAAGATGCAAACAAACAAGCAAATAAATTAATTTTCTCTCAAATGAAATCAATCTAGCGAAAGAAACTTGAAGGAGGCAGACAAATAGCAACACAAGACAACAAAACAAGACGCTATAATCAAAGAAAACATGCCCTTTCGAAGGGTTACAGTAATGGAGGTTGAAGCTCCGAGTGTATTGAGGTATTTGATTGGATTTGCAATAATGATGTTGGGAGTGGTTTTACCTGTTGGTTATATGATGTTTCAGAATAAAAGAGGCATTCCTTCTTCTTCCTCCTCCTCCTCTTCTTCTTCTTCTTACTCCAAACAGACGTAGGAGCAAAGTTTTGATATAGTGATGATGATGATGATGATGATGATGATGATGATGATGATGATGATGATGTTCAGGTTGGCCTCAAGATTCCAATATCTCTTTGATTGCTTGTACATGTTCAGATATCAGACATGTTTTACCATATCCAGTAATTGTACTGAGTTTCTATTCACGACTGCCATATTGTGTCTTGTAAGCAAACATATTTCTCTCTCTTAATATTGACATTAGGAGGACAGGGGACTAACTCCCATGTCTTATTTTTAATAAGAGCATCAAATTTATCCATCATGGCCGATTTTCAGTGGGGTTCGGATAGAGCGACCGAGGGGTTAGAGGGAATATGAGAGGGAGAAGATGAGGTATGGAGATTAAAGAGTTGTTTGGGACGAAAGATGCCGTGTTTGCTGCGTGTGGCCATTTGAGGATGAGGTAATGGCGGTGTAGGTAAGGAAGGAGAAATGGGCCGTAAGGGCGGAGAGGAAGGAGCAGTGGTGAGTGGAACAAGGTTCTGGTTGCAATGTTGCCCCAACATCGACCCAACATTGGGAACATAAGGTGCATAAACTTGTGCCGAAGGTTCTGGTTGCAATGTTGACCCAATGTTGGGGCAACATTGGGATCCAACATTGGGAACAGAACGTGGTTGAGCAATATTTGAGGGGCGTGAGGCCGATTGTTGGAGTTGTTGTTGTAATATGAGAGAGATTTGCGTGTCAAGGAACTCGTAAGATGGGGAACGAGTTGGACTAGGTTGAGTAAAAGGAAAAGTATTTTCATCGAACACAACATGGCGGCTCGTAATAATTTGTTTGGTGGCTAGGTTATAACACTTGTAAACACGATGATTAGTAGGGTAGCCCAAGAAGACGCAAGGAGTGGACCGGGCTTGGAGTTTATTGATTGTAGTAGAGGGAAAGAGAGGGAAACACAAGCACCCGAACACGCGAAGATGAGAGTAAGAGGGGTCTTTTCGGAAGAGGAGTTGAAGTGGCGACTTGGGCTCGAGACGTGAGCTGGGAAGGATGTTGAGAAGATAGGTGGTTGTTTGGAGGGCGTGAGGCCAGAATTTGGGCGGTACCGATGCGTGAGCAAGAAGAGTGCGCATCATGTTATTTATAGTGCAAATTTTCCTTTCGACTTTGCCATTTTGGAGAGAAGTACGAGGACATGAGAGACGGAATTGCATGCCGCGAGATTTAAAGAGAGAGTGAAATTCTTTGTTGTTGTATTCAGTGCCGTTGTCGCATTGGAGTGTTTTAATGTCACGTTCAAACTAAGTTTTTATGTAGTTGCATAGTGACAAAAAAATGTTGAAAACTTGTGATTTTCGAGTTATAGGAAAAGTCCACAAGAAATCCATGTAATCATCAACAAACAAGACATAATAACGAGAGTTTGACGTACTTAAGATAGGCGACATCCAAATATCACTATGAATAATATCAAACGGCATAGTAGTACATGAATTTGATGGAACAAAAGGGAGTTTAATGTTTTTTCCAACAGAACAAGAAGAACAAAAACTCGAAGTACTTTTAGATGAACAATCAACTAAATTATTTGTGCTAAGAAAACGTAGAGGATAGGCGCCCGGATGTCCAAGACATGCATGCCACTTAGACGAAGAAAGAACGGCAAATGAGGATGTAGAGGAAGGTGATGATGAGGACAGATTGGGGAGGACGGAGTAGAGATCACCTTGACTATTGCATCTCATAAGTGTAGTGCCCGTCCGAAAATCCTTCACAGAAAAACCAAAAGGGTCAAATTCGACAGAGACGAGATTATCCCTAGTAAACTCACGAATAGAGATGAGATTTTTAATGATTTTAGGTGCATGAAGAACATGATGAAGAGAGAGAGAGAGAGGGTAGGAAGAGGGTAGGACCGCGTAAGCCGAACCTTGAATGGGAATCGTATGACCATTACCAATAGTAATTCCAGAATTAATGCTCGCATTAAAGTAAGACGAGAGAGTACCTTGATTGGACGTCATGTGAGACGACGCCCCCGAATCCATATACCAATTATCATCGTGTGGGGTAAGGGTGAGCGTGTGCAAGGCAGCGTCAAGATCGGTGGGAGCATAGGCGGCCGGTTGGGCATGGTAGGCCTGTTGTGGGCGCGATCCGAGGAGGCCCAGTTGGCGAGAAGGTGCTGCGGACCGTGGTGGCTGCCATTGGGCCGTCGGATAGGGCGACGGTGGTGCATCCCAAGTCCGTGGACCGTAGGAGGCGACTGACCATTACTATTGGGCCCATTGGGGCGGCTACGAATGAGATGGGCCACGGTTAGGGTTCACTCGGTCGCCGCGGTCTGATCCACCACGTCCCGTTCTACCGCGATTAAGACCGCGACCGCGACCACGTCCCCGATACCCTGAGTTAGGTTGATAAGGCGGATTAGGGATGGTGTCGGTGCTGGTTGCTGAGCTGCAATGAGGAGGGCATTTTTAGCGGTGCGGGCGAAACGCTTTGCAAGACTAGTCTATTCAAGAGTAAGCATGGAGTGTGCTTTAGAGAAAAGCGGGAGTGGATCCCTATACTGAATAAGAGTCGCGACACCGTTGTATGAGTCGTTGAGGCCGGCCACCAGTTGAAGAACGAGGCGTTAGTTTGGAACAGGGGCCCCGACGTTGGCTAATTGATCGGCCAACATCTTCAATTTTTGACAATAGTCGCCAACACTGGAGAAATCATCAAGAACTGTGCGAGAGAATTGGTTCTTGAGGTGAACGGCACGGGAGTTCTTATTGTCCTGAAAGATGGCAGTGGGCCGAGTCCAAGCGCCCATTGCAGTGGACTAAGGTTCGATGATAGTGTGCAAAAAATCAGTTGAGATGGTGCAATAGATCCATTGGCAGACGATGACATCAAGACGATCCCAGAGATCATCGTGAGGGATGACGTCGGCGGAAGCAGGGATTATGTGATCGAGAACCTGATACGCACGAGCGTGAATTTTGAATAATTCCGACCAAGAGGTGTAGAGGCTAGTTTCGACATCTAACGTGATAGGGATGAAGTTCTTCACGTTAGAGACGGCTAGGGCAGGATGGAATTTAGGAGAAGCGTCCGTCGAGGAGGGGGCGCGACGGCGTCGGAGGAAGAACTGTCTTTAGAGTGGTCGGTCATGATTTAGAGAGGGGAGAAGAAAAAAAGAAAGAAAATATGGCTCTATACCATGAAAGATAATATTCCTCGATGGATTTCTCATTAATGAATGAATAGTATATATACTAAATTACTAGTACAAAGAGTCCTATCAATAAGGGAACTATCTAATCCAATGAAGTTTTATATCTTATCATATCTTTATACAAAAGATAATATTAACATATTTATACAAATCTTATTCTAACAATAGTTCTTTTTTCTTAACAACAAAAAAACAGCCATAGTACACAAAATCCCAAGCACCTAACTTATTAGTTAAGCGGGACCAAAAAAATAAATGAGCCCTTAACAACATCTGCCAAACATCATTAAATCGCTGATGTTGTGTTCATCGAAATAAGGAAAATATATAACAAACTAATGGTCAACCTGCGACACCGTGTGACAGTGTCACAAATTAACGAACTTGTCACTCCCGCCACACAAACTGTTTTATGATCATTTGTAACTATAAATCTGCCCCATACAATAAATTTCATTACCTAACATTAATTTCTGCAATAAAACAATGGCCAAACTAATTTCACCACAAATCCTCACACCATCAGCAACTCTCCTTTTCCCAAACTCAAATCCCACCAGAAGAAATTCACTACCTTTCGCAAATTCAGCCATGCCCATTGCCAATTTAAGCTTCTTTCAAAAGCTCGGTATACCGAGGTTTTCGATCGCAGCCGCCTCAGCCGACGTCGTATCGGATGACATAGCTGATGTGCTTGGAGAAATCAGTATACTTACGGCTGCAGGGGAGCCGGTTAAGTTCAGTGAGCTTTGGGATCAAAATGAGGTGATTTTGGTTAATTTAATTATTAGTTTTAAGTGTTTATATTATGTTGACGTGGTGGGGTTAGCAAGTTGACTAATATGGATTAATGTTGGTATGGTTTTGTGGGGTTTGATTTGTGCTTGTCATGTTCTTCTGAATTGCTTCGATATGTTCGAGTTAATGTGTTGAGACAATTTCGCCAAGTATTTGACTTTATGTATTGGGTTAAGGTTCCACGGGGAAATACGTTGGGTTGTGGAGTCTGAAAATACTATTGATCAAGTCAGATACCGTATATCCAAGACAACTTGCTGCGATTTTTTGGGTAGTCCTTGTAAAACTCGTATGAGGGGCGTGCCTAATATAAATAGGCAAATATATACTGAAAAATCTCGACTTGGTGCGCTCCCAAAGGTAGTAGTCATACACGAACTGAGTAACCAAATTCACGCGTCTTTGTTTTTTGTGTTTTTTGTGTTTTTTTCTGTTGTTTGACATTGCTGCGTAACAATATAAAATCATGATTTTAGGTTAAAAGACCTTAGTTGCGTTAATACAGGCGTTTTATAAACAGTTACTGAAAATTAAGGTTCAATGTATTAGTAATTAGTATGGTACCTTTTGGTTCATGATTCGGAGTTTTCTTTGACATTTGTTGTTTACAGGGAATTGCTGTTGTTGCACTTATGAGACATTTCGGATGCTTTTGTAGGTAATGGCTAACTCCTTGATTTTCGATGGACAATTTACACGAGTTTTCTGTTTTCACGTGCCTTGTTTTTCTATCCCGATTAGCTGGGACTTTGCAGCTTTGCTTAGAGAATCAAAAGAAAGGTTTGAGTCAGCTGGTGTGAAGCTAATTGCTGTTGGTGTTGGTTCTCCGGATAACGCTCAGCTTTTCTCTGAAAGGGTAATTGGCTTTTGCTGCTTTCTTTGTCTGATAACTCCGAGATTCATTTATGTTTATAGAAACAAGATTAGTATGTATTCTCTACTTGGGAGACTACTCTAATTTGTTTGAAAACCTCTGTTGTTTTGGGATTACGAGATTGGGTTAAAATTAGACGAAGGCTATCTTTGAGTGACTTCCTGATCGGTGTATGAAGAGCACATGCACACCGTTTATTACAACTTTTATCACACATCCTCGTGATATGTCTAACTTGTTGATACTAGCTTTATTATTGTTTCCATTACCCGCTGATTGGGAGCACGTCTATGCTAGGTTTTCGACTACATTCACAATTTTATTTCTGAATACCATGCTCAAGTTTTGGATTAGTGGATTGAGTTCGAACTTAGACTTCAGATTTCTCTAAGCGAATGGATGGATGATTTATTCGGAAGCTCAGCATAGCATCTATCACTGATCACATCATTACCTTGAACGCTAATCAAATATCTAGATTAGAATTTGTTGGAAATAGTCCTGCAAGGAATCACATATCACGGATCATTTTTTTTCTTTCTGTGTCATTGTTCAATCGATTAACGTTCATCCTGTTTGTTGTGGTAGATTACTTCCTTATCCTGCTTACTTTTCTTTCTTATACCAGCTACCATTCCCGTTGGATTCCCTCTATGCTGACCCCGAGCGTAAGGTACCCTCTACATCCAGTAATCGAATTCACCAATTTCAACATATACCTCAAATAGTTACTGAACTCTTCTTAAATTTTAGGCTTATGATGCTTTGGGCTTGTACTTCGGCTTGCGTCGTACATTTTTCAGCAAAGCTAGTGTACTCTCTCAGCCTAATCTTAATCCACACTATATGTCAAATGATTCTCCTATGTTTTGCTTGACTGTTGCCTACTGTAAACAGGCCAAAGTATTTTCAAGAATGGATGCAATAAAGAAGAATACGAAGAACTACACCCTCAAAGCCACCCCAGATGACAGAAGTAGTGTCTTGCAACAGGTTTTGATTTTAAATTGTTTACTTTACTTTTCGTGTTACAAGTACTTATACGCTCGACCAACGATTGATTGGACCGTGTATATTTGATTATCAGGGTGGTATGCTTGTCTTTAAAGGAAAGCAATTGCTGTATGCAATGAAGGAAGAAGGCCCCGGGGACCATGCTTCGTTGGATGATATCTTTGATATCTGCAGCAAGGCTTCTGCAGCGTAAAGCCACCGGGCAATATATTCTCGTTTGTTAGAGGCTGTTGCTATGGTAGATGTGGTAATCACCTACGCCAGAAGAGTTGATTTTGCCAACGGTTTTAGAGATTGTTTGATGGCATCTCAATTCTCATGCCTTTGTAGTTTGTACACTCATGTTTGGGTACTATGTGCGAATAAAGTTTATGTAAATACTACAAAGATGTTCTTTACCAAGAATACTCCGAGAAAAGTAAACAGCTAATGTATTTATATGGACTTGTAGTATTGTATTGGTAGTTAATGGTGTCATTATTACTTATTTCACCTTAACAATCTGAAGTTATGAGGTAATAATAATATATACAAAGGACTAGAGCTGGAAAGTGGGCCGGGTTGGGACGACCCGGACCGGACCGCTCAGACCCAGATAAAAGTGGGTCCGGAATGGGCTGAGTCTGAACAGAAAATGGGCCGATACGGGCCTGACTCTTTTTAAATATGTGCAGGCCCGGGTTGGGCTTCAATTTTTTTTTTTTAAAAACCAGAATATTTCAATGGTACAAATCAATTCTTTATACAAATATTAAATGTAAGACTATGTAACTAACATGAATTAGGTCTTAAATCTAAATAAAACTTAAAACAAAAATAACATCTTTAGAAAGAAAAGCTCAAAAAGTTAACTCAAGAAAACTTGTAATGATGATATTATATTTTAACTATAGTGGGATTAAATATAGAAAACGTGTGTGAAAAATAGAGAAGATATTTATACTCATAGAACAAAATAAACAAAAAAATGCAAACTAAAAAAAATAGGGATAAAGAATTATACTTAAAAAGACAAATAAAAAAATTACATTTGCAACATTCAAAGTTTTGAAGTTGCAAATTGCAACTTTTTATCCAATGCTTAAGCACCATTAACATTTAATGGTTGCCTATTTAATTTGGCTTGAACTTGAAGGGCCAAAATGTTGGTCCTTCAGGCCAAATTAAATTGGCACAATTAAAGTGACCTGGCCCAGGTTTACATCCTGGGCCAGAAGTTTTAGAAAAAAAATCTCCAACTCAGGCCAAGAACTGGCCCAGCTCGGCCCATGACCACATTTGAGGCCATGTTTGACCCGACTTGAAATGTGGGCCGGGCTCGAGTTTCAAAATCTGATCCTGGGTCCGGGCCGGTTCTGTTTACACCTATACTAAGGTCTCTTTTGATTTCACCAATAAAGTCTAGTTAAGTAATAGTTGTTGATATAATTATGTTTGGTTTGTAAATTTATTAGTCCCTACATTCCTAGCTAAGTGGTGGAGTTATCTTGCGATTACAAATGTATCCCACCCCCTCCAACTATTAGTAACCCTTATTAAGATTAAAAGGCAAAGTCCAATATATCCCTCAATGTAATTAGGGAAAAGTGATACAGATGGTAAAGAAGTCATTGCCCACAAATAAGTGGGATAATTAAAAGAATTTGATCAATTAGGTAGTGTTTGTAAACTATTAAAAAAAAATTACATTCAACTTATATTAAGGAGTACATGGTGTTTGCAAATGTAGCTTATATGGTTAAACTTAAGCTAAAAACTCCAATAACCTTGAACCTCCTAAGAACTTTGCTCCTAGCTTATAGAAGCAACTGTAAAATTAATTAAAATATATATATGTACAATTATATCATTTAACTTTTATTAACCAATAACATTCATATTTCTAACAATAATTAAAAATACAATTCGAGGATTTTTTTTTACAAACAAGATTTATTTTTTATCCCTTTCAAATTTCTTCTTATCTTACGTGTGAGTTATTTGTCTCGTGAACTTCTTCGTGTGTTTGTTCATAAAAGTTTCATGACTATCTAAATTCTAATATTGTAACCTCTTGTGTAGTTTAATATTACGTCATAAAAAACATCATTCTACTAAATAAATAATATTATCATGTAACTTTTGTATATATTTAAAAAGAGTTTGTTATTTAGTGATTATGACTATACTCGGATTATTTTGTTACTTGTATTAGATTTTACGGTAAGAGATTTAGATATTGGTAATATAATGTATATGTTAAGGATCTTTCAGTGATTGAAAAAACAGCAAAATACATTTTTCGTTTGCAAACACTCAGCTTTTAGCTTATTTTTCAAACACTTTCAACTTACGGCTTAAAGCTGGTAAATGTTAACTGACATTATAAATATCTGCTTTTTGAGAAGAGTTTGCAAACACCACCTTAGTCCAAACACTCTACCAATATTACATTTTACGGTAAGAGATGTAGATATTGGTAATATAATGTATATGTTAAGGATCTTTCAGTGATTGAAAAAACAACAAAATTCATTTTTCGTTTGCAAACATTCTACCACAAAACGAGCAGCTTTTAGCTTGTTTTTCAAACACTTTCAACTTACGGCTTAAAACTGGTAAAATTTAACTTACATTATGAATTTTTGCTTTTTGAGAAGAGTTTGCAAACACCACCTTATTTCAAACAAACAACCTATTATTTGTTTTGTTGGGCTTTATTTAGTGTGCTTATTTGTCAAATCATTCCACCTATTAGTATGAGATTTTGATAGTCATGTGACTAAGATATTTCAACCGAGTCCTAGTTTTAAAAAGTTGCACACCACTTCGACACATCTTCTATGTCGTGTCTTCCTTACATCTAATGACCACAATACTGTTAACATTGTTAGCTTTTACGTATTTTCAGATTTAACTTAATTTTCTTTTTAAAAGTATCAAAACAGAAATATATATGATGAGTATATAATAAATAATTATAATTTAAAAACTGATTTTATTATGTTTTTGAGCATTTTGTAGTTTAAAGTACGAAGTTTTTTTTTTGATTGTTAGTTTAAACTTTAAAGTACGAAGTAACATGTATATATATATATATATATATATATATATAATTATATATCTATTAATAATATAAGCAAAGCAATCACCTGGGTAGTTGGGAGCCCAATAAAGTGTTTTCCAAATTTACCCCTCCCCTTCTATTTAATTAAAAAAAAAAGGTTAATAATGTAATACCAAACCCCATGTTCTATCTTTTTTTTTGATAATAAACCCCATGTTCTATCTAATTCCTCTTTTTTCGCCCACGATGCAGTTATTTCACTTATTTGAAAAACTCATTACGTTAATCCACTTTCAGATTTTAGATTTATGCATTGCACTTCATCTCTTCCACTTCTCTCTTTATTTTATTTTTGAACTTATCTTCTGGCCAATATAATTACGTATCATTTAATCATGTTTTTCATTTTTTTTTAGTAAACTAACATGGGTTATTTGAATAGTTTTTTTTTTGTAGACGATGACTAACTAAAAGGTACGTTATTTGTAGATAAACACTACATTTTAATTTTCAATTGCATAGTAGTTTTTTTTTTTTACGTTATTTATGTGAAATGGAGGTTTAGATGATATATGTCTTCTATCTTAATGATGTTAGTAGATAAGTACAATATAGATTTTAGAACCATGTTTGTGATTTTTATATTAGAATTACTAACCGTTATAATTTGGATTTTGTTTTCTCAATGAAGATTGACCAAAAAGGTACGTACCTTATTTCTAAACATACATTACATTTATGTTTTTATATTTTCCAATCACTAACACTCATATCTTGAATTGCATTGAAGTTTTTTTTTTCTTGATGAAGATTAAGTAAAAAAAACTTGCGTTATTAGTAGATAAACATATATATGAATTACTAACACTCATATTTTCAATTGCATAATGGATTTTGGTTTTTTTTTTGGTACGTTATTTATGTTAAATATGCAGGAGGTTTAGATAATATATATCTTCTATCTTAATCATATTAGTAGATAATTATTTGATAACTCCAACTATATGTGATAGATTGAATTATTCAAGATGATAGTTTTTTTCCTACAGAATTTATATGAATTTTGTGGTCAGACTTCCCATATTTTAACTTCTACAACGGTGCAACAAGTTATAGAATAGCCTCATTCAAAAAAAAATTTAAGTAATAGCCAGATGTTACTTGATTTCGATGATTTTCAATCTCCAGTCTATTTTAGTGTTAGCATAATAAAGTCGGACTGCCAACCAATTCAATAAATTTAAAGATTATGATGGTATCTCCATTATTTTAATTCCATCGTTTAGCTTAGTAGATTATGTTTATTTGAAAATCCTATCTTTTGTTGAAACGTTTCAACAGGTAATACATCGGACGAGGCAATCAAGTGGAATTCCTGGATTTTTTTATTTTTTTATTTTTATCTAAGTGTATCTTTGTTATCTTCAGTACCTTTTTGCCATTCCACCACTCTTAATATTTCAAAGAATTTTGAGATTCTACAAGATCTTTGTTTGATAATATCAGGAAAGTTACTGAATTGCCCTTTCATATGTTATTTTCTCATCTCTCTCGATTATGTGTCCTACATAAATTATTTTTAAGTACGCAGAAGTTTTAAGTGTCAGAAAAGAAGAATTACCAGGAAAATTAGCCCAGCACTTATTAGAAGTGTATGGATATCTATTTCTAATATAGTAAAAAGATCTGAAGACATTTTCTTCTATTTTTGCTCGAGTTTTTTACTATTTTCCAGCACACTGATAAAACTTTCAAGATAAAATGCAAAATACTCTTTTCAAATACTTTTTTGCATATTCCATGCTCTCCCTTTTCCATTCACTAAATATTAAAATGCTAAAAAGTGAGGTAATTAAAAGGTGCTCTGATATTACATTTATTTCTAGCATACATATTTGTATAGCATATCATCATATGAATGTTATAAAAATAGGTTATTTCATACGTTAAAAGAAACTAGACTGGTGTTTCCAATTTTAATTTTAAAAATTATAATTGTTCTTAGAACAAAATATGTATTTATACTCCTATTTACACTAAAGAGAAATTTGCATGCGGTCTCCGCGTGCGCTTTTTTGCTAGTATATATATATATATATTTCACATTTTTGATAAAAATGGTATAAATACCGTTTCTGAGAAGTAGAAAAAGTTATCCTAATTTTGGGATTTCGCGAGTGATTAGGCTTTGTATTAGGAAAGCTATTATACATAATTATTAATTACATCAACACATACCAAATATCTGGGCGTAAATTGGACTGCAAGCCTGCAATTTTTAATTCTGAATCTCCCGCGACAATAGGATTCCCAATTTAAAAATACTCCTCCTTCAACTAAAACTCTTAATTAATGTCTACAAATTCCATCTAATTTCAATAGTTAATAATCTTCAAAAAATTAAACCATTCTCTTATCCTCAACTCTTTCCTCATACTATCACATCGATAATGGCAGCCCAAAACACGAAAATTTTCGTTGGTGGAATATCACCAAATACAAAGGAAGAGTCGTTGAGAGGATATTTCGAGCAATATGGCGAAGTTGTCGATTCCGTAGTCATCAGAGATAGGAACACCATGCTTAGTAGAGGATTTGGTTTTGTTACTTTCTCTAATGCATCTTCAAGAGATAATGCAGTTAAAGATGATCATCATGTTATTCATGGGAAAGAGGTTAGGCAATTTAATCAATAGTTAGTACTTTTTGACACTAAATTCTGATTTTATTCAAAATTGATTTATATTTGTATTGTTTTTTCGTATGTTTTATTACAAGTAAATTGGAAAAAGACGTTTCATTCTTATGATTATTTGCGACCTCTGGGCGATTTTTCTAAGAAAATTCCATTTACTATATACTTAATTAATACATACGTAGTAAAATTGAATATAACAAAACTTGGTCATATTGGACTATTTGATTTTTGTTTATTGTTGAGGGTGGATGATATTTGGCAGGTTGAAGTTAAAACTGCTACTAGCAAAGATGAGACGATCAATGAGAAAAATGCAAATTCTGAAATAGCGGCTAATGAACAAATTGGTTCTCCACCTGAAAGTAAGAAAATTTTTGTGGGGGGTTTGCCACCAAATTTGGCACTCGAGGAATTTAAGGAATATTTCAAAAGCTTCGGGACAATCAATGACGCTGTAATTATTCACGACACGCATACGAATAAGCCCCGTGGTTTTGGGTTTATTGCTTTTGAGTCCGACGAGACCGTAGAGAATGTCTTGAAAGACAAATTTCATAAGCTCAATAATAAAAATGTTGAGGTAAAGAGAGCCATACCTAAACCAAAAGTTTCATTTGGAGAAGTTTCATTTGGAGGGTATGTTTCGGGAAATGCAGGACGTTATTACACACATTCTTGTCCTTATTGTGGATGTCCGGTTGTGTTCTCTGGCGGTTATTGGTACGGTCCCTCATTTGCTGGATCGACGTCTTATAGCATTCATCACCTAAATGTTTATGGTTGTGTGGCATTTCAAACCATTCAAGATTACTGGAGCTACTTGTCTATTTCGGCTATGTCCAATAATTATGCCGTGTTGCGACAAAATGAAGCTCTTGGCATGTGGTGATGATTGGGGAATGAACAAGACATTGTAAAGCTACTCAAATTCAAGTAAGTAAGTTTGCATTTCATGAGCTCAAACCTTTTCGTGTACTTTTAATTGTGTATCGGTCTTTTTGTTATAAGATCTTGTATTCATCACACGCGTCATGTAAAACCCCGATTTTTTTCAAAGAAAGAAATACATTTTCTTTTCTTTTAAGAAAGCTTCTTATATATTATTAGCATGGATTATTATAGAAACCTATTTTCTTGGTATATTACTTGAATGATAACTAATCCTGATACCTTATAGTTAAGTTATTAATAATCTTAATGGATATATATAGCGTGTTTATGAGTTTTAAATTTGAATAACTTTAAGGAAATAATTCTATTATAATTAGTAAATTAATTCTCTTAAACCTTCTCACGAAAATTTCTTTCTTTCTTCTCATCAGGTACATCGCAATTCCTTTATATGGCTACTCTCTTTTGCTTGGTTGATCTTGTATTTATTGCACGGAGCCACGGACTAAATTCTTAGCTAGTAAACACATGAATTTGAGCATGTACAAATTATGTGGGCCACGGTTCCTGAGTATGTATATGAGTCCACTGCAGCATGCAAAATTCTTAAGAAATCAAAGATTAGATCATGCATTCCTAAACCCTTCATGACAATATAATTCACTATCATACTACATATCTAATATTATATTATTATGTTGCAAATCCTTTAATTGCTTGATGCGTTGATTAATTAATATGAATCTAGACTTTGATGGTTTAGTACTGCTAAGAATGGATACTTTAAGCTACTGATTCTTAGGGATCAATGTTACAATGCTTAACTATAGCAATTAAAGAAATTAAAGAGTCAGATTATTTGGAATGATATTCTGCACGATGTATTTTATTATTTTATAAATCCCACATGATGTTCTAATTAGCAGTAGTTAAGGAAGTCTCATCAAAACTTATTTTCACATACTCATTATGCGTGGTGCTTAGTTTAAGATCTATTTTTTTTTTTTTTTGGAACTCAAGAACTTGCATACCAAAAGAGCGGCACCCAAAAGTGTAGGAAAACCACCCAACAAATGTCATTACATAATAACAATGAAAGCGCAATAAAAACTGAACAACTCAACTAATCTAAAAACCATCCGCGTCCTCAATAGCATTACGTGCCAACGCATGTGCAACTGCGTTAGATTCTCGTCCCATCCATTTGATGCCAAAACCCAGATTCACCCTCATCAAATGACGGAAGTCATTAAGAATATTTGTATTGGTAGCCTCCCCATCGGTATCGTGAAGTATAAGACTTACGATTAGATTAATAGGATTTTAAGTAGTACAAGTTAAAATTGGAAATTAAAGTAATCTTAACCGATTCTTTTGACACGTCAGAAAAATCTGAGTTAAACGTTTAATGTTACTTCTCTCTGGCATTTGTCTCTGTGACGACTGCACCCCATGAGTCATGCTCCGATCCGAGTTGGTTCAGTAGTGGCCAGCCACTTTACCTAATTCAGACTAAAGCGCAACTCATAGGAAGGGGTCTCACTTGTTTAGGATCAAAACCATACATGTTTTATAAATTATATTTTGATATATACAGCGGAAGTCTTGGTATTACAAATAATGTGACTATTTTAAAGGTTATGCACTAGTGACAAAACACGAATATTTCAAAATGCACGCTTGAACAATTATTCACTTGGTCCATGCTGTCATATTGATTTTATCCTGAGAAATGGACAGAAGAAACGAGGAATAAGTCTTTAATGACTTAGTGAGATTCATATAAAAGAACTGGTAATGCAAGAATTAATTGTGACCTACTGGATACATTTCGGGAGTGATCTTACCGGTAGAAACAGTTCAACTAGACAATTTGATGTAGCAATGATACTGAAGTTTTCATAGAATAGTTAATGAACGTGTGCTTAACAATAAACAAATCCA
Organism: Linaria vulgaris; assembly: GCA_948329865.1. NCBI lineage: Eukaryota > Viridiplantae > Streptophyta > Magnoliopsida > Lamiales > Plantaginaceae > Linaria > Linaria vulgaris. Next base: position 5,424,699 of record OX415250.1, on the reverse strand, counting down.
GTCTTATGACTTCTACTAGTCTACCTTATACCTCCCGACGAGGAGCGACATCGCAAACAATCAAGAGACATGCTCGAGTACATGTCTATCCAGCATGCAGGTTACAACCAACTCCTGACTGCAAGCAGCGCCTAGATAGATGGGTATCAAGCGAAATCACTTAAACCGACAGTCCTTACTGCCAGACAGTAACTCGACTCAATCCCTGTGCCCAACTTCCCAAAGGTGTCCCAATGGGTATAACAGATAAATAAATAAGATAGTAAACCGGATAATATACGTTACTCTTTGAGCTACGTGTCACGAACATAGTTCGTTGCTCTTTGCACAGTTCAAGAACCAACATATGAGATTATATCAGAGAATTACCATGATTATGAATCAATATGATTAATAAATGATTGTATATGATTTAAGGACAAGTAAGAAAATAATGTTATGAGATGAGACACAAAAATAGAAATATGATGAAATATATGTTGTTCGAGGTTTGGTAATGGAGCAGTGACTTTTCTGTTCAAGTTCCTCAGGGCCGGATGCCAAATGAGGCTATAACAAATCATAAATGGAACCTTACCTTAACTCGTTCGGGGAACCTTGATGACGCTGATTAGTTTGTCAAACCTTTGATCGGACATTCAAATGAACTTGGTTTTCAAATCTTTTTATGGTTTATGGTTTCTAGCATCATGAGAGATGCAGGAATCCAAGATTTTGTGAAAATACAAGGTTTGTTATGCTAAATAATTCTTGAAAACATTGAACCTATTTTTGGATTTCAGACAGCAGTCTACGGTTTAGGAATTTTGATATTCTAAATCACATGATTTGAAAAACATTTCTTCATATGAAACTTAGAGGACATCATGAGGAGTATTCAGCCGTTGGTCTTGATCAAAAAGGATCTTTCTACAACTAGTTATGATTTTTCTAATGTGCATGGCCGAATGGATAATTTTTACGTAATAAAAGTTTTGGGGTATTTTCGGGTAGAAAATGATGAAATAAGAACTTGAGATGAATTTAAAGTAGACTCACTAACTTAGAGATTCATAGGAAGACATAAGGAAAAAACAGAATGATTTTGGGTGTGAAAATTGTTGGAAGAAAGCCTACTATTTATAGACGAAAATTATGTTAAAATACTTTTAATTAATGTTCCACTTTGATTATTTTATAAAAAATCACTAAAAATCTTTTAATCATGCTCTTAAGGATGTCATGGCTTACCTCATCAAAAATATGTCATGGCTTACTTTATCAATGGATTAATTGCATATCAAGTTCCTCAATTATTTATAATTAAAATTCAAATAGGTATATTTCTGTGTTACATACATATTTTTTTATGTAATTTTCTAGATAATTCAATCATCTTGGTTAAGATTTGAAATTAAAATATATATCTTAGGATTAGAGACCTATAAAAATAATAAAATACTAACTTTTAAGTTTAGGGACTAAAATGCAATTTTTTCTAAACATTTATGGTCAAAAGTAAAAATTTTAAAAGTTCAAGGACTAAAGTATAAATTTATTTATTTTTCTAATTTCTGGGGCGTTACAGTCTCACTCCACAATCATTCAGGTGCGTGTTCTAAAATCATACTATTTTTATTGAAATGGAGTTTGTGCCTATGTGGTTACGAGTAGTAAATATGTACATATACATATATATAAGTGAATTACATGGTTAGAAGTTATCTTGTTAAGTGATCGTCTTATTGAACTGTTGACTTAGTACGTTTAACGTTACCTGATTATTAACACTATTGAATAATTCATGTTTAATGTGAAAATGTTGTTTATTGATTCAGACGTTTGTTGTATTGATTGTTTCCTACTGTTAAGAACGAGTAACGACTGACTGAATTGTTAAGAACGATTAACTCTGACTGAGTTGTTAAGAACGATTAATGACTGACTGAATTGTTTTGAACGACTGAACGACTGACTGAATTATTTTTGAACGACTGATAATGGATCCACGTCTTGGTGAGCATGTTGTACTGCTGGGCAGCGGTGGGCTCGCCAGATGGTCTGCATGCCCCATGGCCCCTCTTCCTTAGACCTACGGGAGTTTTGTAGCGTTTAAGTAGGGGTAAACGACGAGCATGCATGTGTGGTATGTGAAACGATTTCGAGGTAACTCCTTGAATGGGGGTAATAAAGACTGATTGAACGGAGTTATACGGATGGGTATTGTTACACTTGAGGTTGAAACTCTATTCCATCTCGATTGATTGTCTGATTGTCTGACAGTGTGACTGCCTGAACGATTCATTGACCAATGTGCCTATTTGTTATTTTTCACATGTTTTCAAAATAAAATGCACGTCATCACTCTGCACACAAATGCACAAACACCACTGAGTTTTTTATCTCACGCATGCATGTTTTCCCACCTTTCTTTAAGCTTTAGAGCATCGATCGCAAGACTTGGGGAACATCAAGAGTTGAGTTTGTTTGGGTAGTTAGTTAGAATTTTGTATTAAGTACTTCATTCTTTTGTATTATAACACTCGAATTGTCTTGTTTTTGGACAATTAGTATTTTTTTTAAGTGTCATTTTTGTATGATATTGTACTGTTTAGCTTTGAAAATCCGGAGCGTTACACGTCATAAATTTATGCTAGTGGTAAAGTGTTAAATTATTTTGATACATAATATTTGAAATGGAATTTGATACTCTATATTATACGCTAGTGAAAGTTATGCATTGGTGTTATGTGTAAATATATTGTTAACACTAATACCTTATTGGGCATAATGTTTACTAATCTTCTACATTTATGATCGAGGAGTTAATCCATTACTTGTTTTAAATTGATCAATGAGTTTCATATGTTATTATTTAAAATTATGATTGATTGTTAGATTTATCTGCACTTAGCTTGTTACATCATTGAGGGCATGCATCATAACTTAAGTTTATGTGATTCTCTTCCTCCTCCTTCAACTATATAATTAAGTAATAGTTGGTTTATCCTAAGAAATGTGATTAGCACATATGTATTAATACTTCAGGGGTTAATTTTCCAATTTTATTTGTTTCTTTAATTCTCCTTTTCCAAATACTTAAGATAGCCTGTTACACATACTTATTGATAAATTTGTTTGCCTTGATTATTGTAGGCATTGAAAGTTCACCAGAATATCATTCATGTTATTACTTCCTATATATGCAAATTATTGTGGATACTTCTTGTGATCCCAATAAAGATTTATCTGGACCGATGGATTTTGTCATTGTTATGGAGTAAATACACTAAGCATGGTCTCATGTTTTAAATTGAAAAAGAGACTTGGCAATAATGTTATTATTTTTTCTAGTTATTGCCACTAGACATATATTTTGTAATGTTTAAGGATATAAATTATCTTCGGCCTCTAACGGTTTTTTGTTGCTTTTCATGTTGTTACATGTTACTGTTTATTAACCCTTCACTTTTATTTGATACATAACGTTCTTTTCACCTTGATTTATGTTTTGGGTCACCGTTTTGAAGCTTATTTAACTTTAAGTTCTTGGCATAACACCCCTTGTAATATGGAAAATACGCACATTACCCCCTTGTAAAAAAAAGGGCATATTACTCCCTTACGATATACGAAATGGGCATATTATTCCCCATGTAATAATAAAATAGGCAACCCCACAATGTTATGTTAAAAAGGCACATTACCCCTTGCATATTTTTATATGGTGCAATATTCACCGTTCTTATATACATGTATTAAAGGGATGGTGTGCAACTTTTTAAAATTATAGGGGGAGGGGGGGGGGGGGGGGTAATGTACTTATTTCACATGGGGGTAATTTATCTATTTATTTTTTACAGGAAGATAATCCGCGTATTTTGCATATCACAGAAAGGTAATATGTATGTTCTTTTTTTACATAGGGGTAATGCGACTTTTTCCTATAATATATGGATGTTGTGCCAAAATCCCTTTAGCTTTACATAATATATTTATTCTCCAATGAGAAAACACTATGTGGAAAAGCTAGTTCCAGAATCTGATACATACTGTTCACACTTTGCTGAAACAACGCGGCAAAGAGCAAAATTTGTCACACATAATGCTCTTATTTCAGCTGCAAAAGGTTTCATGCATAGTTACACACATTTTTGACCCCTGTAATTAATTATGGTAGTAAAAACATTTTTCAGTGGGAGGATTTGAACAATTGAAGTGGTGTTTTGAGATTTGGTGTGCATATTACAGGTGACGAATGGTTCTACTTAGTTAAATCTAGGTTGAGATTTAATATATTTGATTGATATAGAATATGATCGATAATGGATCCAAACATATTGGTCCGTTTGAATTTAACTCAACCTCAATTCAACTCATAATTAATTAAATATTGATCCTATTATCAAAATGTTGTGAGATATTGATGCTCTTTAAAGATGAAAGCACATGTTTGGAGGGTTCTTCTTGATAAATTCCCAACGAAGGTTAACTTACAAAAAAAGGAGACCATTTGTAGAATTGAGCACAACATGTGTGTTTTTTGCAACATGGCATTCAAGAACACGAACCATCTTTTTTGCCAATATCCCTATGGAACAATATTTTTAATTGATTGGGAATTCGTTTGACGATGGCAAGTTCGGTTAATGAATTCTTCGTACATATGTGTGGTCTTACGCCAAACATTAAGAACTCGATGGATTGGGGATGCATTTAGATCGTGATATTTAGGAAAATTTGGGCTGCAAGAAATAACTTGTGTTTCAAGAGCAGGCAACCATCGCTCTACGGTATCAAGGAGTATCAAAGTTAAGAATTGGAGTTGGATAAAATTGAAAGCTTAGAGTTTCTTTTATTCATTTTCTCATTGGTGGATGACCCCACTCGCTTGTAATATTGGTTGAACTCTTTGGAGTATTTCTTGTACTCCTTGTTCTTTAATAATATTTTTTTCTAATAAAAAATAAAATTAAATCCCAAACCATAAAGAACTCATAGGTTGAATTTTTCAGTCGAATTTCACTTTTAATGTCAACTCAAGCATCAAACCTTTTAACAAAAATTCACAACTCTTTCGTACTTGTCAAAAAGACCCTTAAAAAAATTTGCACTCAACCCCCGAGACATAAAAAAATTCACGAAACCTCTAAAACACAAAAATGAACAGACAACCCCCCAATAGTTTGTGAATTGCACTAAAACCCCAAAACCCACAAAGAGTTGAAAAAATATCCAACAAACTCATAAATTGCACAAATCACACATGAACCCATAAATCACAAAAAACAGTACAAAAAGTTATGAAAGGTCCTGAAGACCTGATTTTTTTTATAAATAGCTCAAATACCCCTCAAAACTCTATAAATTGCATTATAACCCGAAAACCCCAAAATTGTTTTTTTTTATATTTAAAAACTCAAAAAAGAAACTCTAAAAATCATAAAACAAACTCTCAAGGACCTCATTTTCTTTTATAAATTGCTCAAATACCCAAAAATGTATAAATTGCAAAAAGATCTCCCAAAACTTTATAAATTGCATATAACCGCAAAAGCTCTATAAGTTGGTAATGGGCTTCTCCATTATCTAACCAATGTGATTGTTGATGTTGAAGGGGTTTCTTGAATTATATTTCACATCGCTAGATAATGAACTTTCTATACTAATAATTTGATCTCTAGCATGTTTTCTAAGGGGAAAGGTTTGCTTGAAGAAGTGACTTATATATGCATTTACTAATTCTTATGGAAGCATGTCATTCTCTTACATTCTGTTTAAACTTCTTATACCCAATCCGAAAACATTAAAAAAAGAAAGCCTCGGTTTTCCATAAAAGAATAATGCGTTCAGTCATGTCATATTTCATATATTATGGACAAAGTTTAATTAATGTGACAAATCCTTTCACGTCAATGTCCATAATAGCATGAAAGATACACTCCCTTCACAAGAAGGACAAATTCATTTGGATTTTACTCTCAAACAAAACCCCACCACCAATTATTTACAGTTGGATGGAATGCTTTTTGAGACAAATTTGTTTGTATAATTTTCCTGGTTTTGACCCTTTTTCAGGGGCCATAGCAACTTTAGGATTTGTGGGTATTTATTTGATTCACATGGTTCAACTTTATACGGCTAATACTGTTTGATTGTGATCCAAAATCCGTTGAGTATCTATATGCTAGACCATATCTCCAAAGCCACAAAGCTAACTACAGAATCTTAGCTATTTTTCTTAACTTATTAGAAGTGACCATAGTTTATAACCATGGTTTTTATCAATATTATTGTTCTCATACGGTTGCATGCATGGTGTTTATTGCGCGGTTGCATGATTTGCGATCGTTTTAAAACTTTCACATAACCAAATAAATGTCATATTGATGTACAACAACAACAACCCACCACCACCAAATATGAATCAAGATTTAAGAATTACTTGATCCAAGTAGTCATAAATCATAATCATTAAACTTATAGCTAGACATGACACCGGCCTATCCATCCAACATCTATTTTATAATCAAATGAGTTAACTCATAAGATTAGATAGTTCAGATCGATCTACACATTTTAGAAGGTACTTTTATAATTTAAACATCGAATAAAACTTTCCTTTAATAATAAAACGTTACATAAATTTTACTTAAGATCAAATCATAATAAATAATTGACTCTAATATCGTTTCTTTTCGCTTTTGAATTTATATAGGCATGTAGAGATTATCAAAAAAATTATATAGGCATGTAGGCAGCCAATCGCCACGCTTGGTCTCTTTAGATAGCTGAATCTTGTAGTGAATATGACATGACACTCATGCTTCAGAATGTGACGTTTCAAAGAGAGAGAAGAGGAATTAATAGGGGTTGCTCAAATTTTGGCATAAGAGTTTTAAATAAGGGACACTTTAATTGGTGGTGGATAAGTCAAGTTTCCTCCCTCTCACACACACTAAAAAAAGGATGACAACTCAAAATAGCCTTTAGGTCTCATGCAAATAGCAGGATACTACAGACAGACATATTATCTCTAGTCGTTCTCATTTAATTTTTTTTTACTTTTCCACAGGTTGACTCCCCTTGGACTATTGTGTGATCTCATCAAATCTTGTTTGGATTTTCAAATACCCCTATTTTCATTCATATTTCATTTACATTTCTGATTTCCTACTTTTGGCAAACTGCCTAGTCTCTTTGTGTCATTTACCACCATGATTCAATAAAAATAATTATGCTGTTATATATCTTTAACTATATTTGAAGGGTTCAAGAATTCATAAGAAAAAAAGGTTCAAGAGATATGATAACAATAATCTTATTGATACATGAATTAACATAAATGAGAGATCATTATCCTGAAATATTAGAAGTGATCGGGCCTTTGTATTATGCACTTAATTTTATATTCTTGGAGCATCTTTGTACATGCATAGCTTGTGTTGCTTGCTTGTTTCAAACAAAAGCAAGTTAATGTTGGTGTTATGCTTAATAATTTGGTAGGACAACGTAGTGAGGGACAAAACCAACAAAGTAGTTTAATATGCTGATTATTGTGTAATCATTATTAAGAATTCCACGTGAGAATTATGGTGTATCTTTTTTTGCCTTTCGCAATTTTTGTTTATGTGGTGTACTTTTTTCTCTGGGAGTGAAACAAGTAAATAAATCATTACATCAAATAAGTTGGGTTTGGCAATAAATCATTGTCTGATACATTTTATATATACTATGTGCAGTAATTACTTGACAAATTATGTTAAAGTAAAATCTAAGGATTGAGATCTGGTAAAACTAATTGATATATTTAGCGTTAATATAATATTGCACTTTTTTTTTATCAGAAAGGAGAGATTTATTTGAAGTACAAGAAGTACTCCCAAAAAAAGTTCATGTTTAGGTACCAGAAAGTGGTGAATTAGACCACTCAAAAAACAAATAAGAAAAAGTTCTATCCTGCGCTTTGAACCAACTACACACTTTAGCCTTGATAGTTTTTGTAGCATCATAAAGATTTGGTTGCAATCCATTGAAGCAAGATTTATTTCTAACAACCCAGATTTCCCAGAAGACAAACAACCACAAACTATTCCACTAGCATCTCGAGTTAGTATTCAGAATGATGTCGCAAAGCTGAAGAAAAAAACCTTTAGTGCTACCCGTCGGTACTGTAACGAGACCCAACCAATTGAGAATAACATTCCAGACGTTCGTGGAGAAGAGACACTTAGAAAAAGATGATCAATATCTTCATCGTGGCTTTGACGAAAAACACAAAATACATTGCTCCCAGAATAAAGAATGCCTCTTTTCTTCAAATTCATTTTTGTTGGCAACCTGTCAGCAATCATTCTCCAAGCAAAGGCTTTCATTTTCAATGGCGCATCAATCTTCCAAAGTATTTTGTAGCAAGGATCAGCAGTGATATTTTCCATAGGTGTAAGCAAATGATAGGCTGATTTGACTGAAAAGTCTCTATTTTCTTCCCCCTTCCATCGCCAACAATCCTTCTTATCAATCTAAGGACTAAACCCACTTACGACGTTACGTAATTCATCAAGAAGTTGTAATTCCCAGGAGAAGAGAGATCTTCTCCACTGCCAATTCCATCGCCACTCATTATTTATCCACTCACCCTTTTCCGCAATCGTGCAGTTTTTATCCATCGCTATGGAGAAGTCTGCTGAATTGAATTAGCCCCATTACCAACTTTCTTACAAATATTATCATCAAACCACATCTCGTTAATGCATTTTTCATCCACGGAGATCAAATCTCTCCACCAAATGGAAGAAGTAGCACGACGACCTCTATGATAAAACGTACTACGGTAACTTTTAATATTTCGGCATCACTAGATAGTGAGATATTTTATCGTTTTATATCTCTAAAGGATAATATTTACTATTTAGGCAGACACACTGTTAAGAAATTGTAATATTTAATACTTGAAATAATAGTAACCATAACTTTAAATACATGTATCAATTGTGACCACCATATTTAGATATGGTCTACTTAAGTATTTTCTCTCTAAATCATTGTAAATGTTGCACAAAATACTTTTTGCTAACGAGACCCAAGCTAATTGTGACGAGGTTTTTTAATACTTCTATTCATGCACGAGGTTTTAATTTGTCACGCCTATTTGTGAGTGTAAATAAATATCTGCAGAGTTGTTCCTACCAGACACTTCGATCAATTGTTCTGGATATTATAACTTTTACCTGGATAATTAACTCCAGTTCTTACACGACATATATGGCCCCGGTCTAGATGAAGAATGAAATACCCATCTCTAATAAATTTCTCTCTCCAGGACTCCAACAACATTAATTTAGTTGTGTTAATTCATATATTATTATTAACTTATAAAACCTACCTTTAAAAGGATTTATTATTACATATATATTTTGATATTAATCCGGCTTTCCATTTGAAAACAGCACATAATTGTCTTCTGAATAAATTAATGACAAAAAATAAAAGTGTTTTCAATACTATATATCTAACACCCAACACATCACGAATTGTAGAGATTTAACATTATGCTCTGATCTAAATTTAGGTAGGAGAGAATAGCGCTTCTAAAGTTCGATCATTTCCAAGAATGGGAAAACATATAAAGGTTATGTTTGTCCTATTAAAATCAATATATTAATATGGCCAACATTATATATAGTGCATGCTCCTATTCATCAAAAAAAAGAAAAAAAGAATAACATTATATAGTGCTCCTCTTGTAGATCATAACAGTGACTGCAGGCACATTAGATGCTGCCCACAAAGTCATCATGTCCATATAATTATTGTTATATTATTAATCTCTTGATAACTGAGCATGCAACAGTATTTTTTAGCTTCTTTTTATTGTTTGTACCATCGTTCAAATAGTTTACTTTCTTGTGAAATAAATATAGAACTTATGAAGCTCTCTCTTTATTAGTTTATTATCTTTTAATTTAGAATCATTAACCTATATCCATTAAAAAAAAAAGAATCATTAACCTATGATGTAACAAAAATGAATAACCACAAGCTTGTTTTAATGATCGGTTGTGCCAAATTAAGGTGGTCGAGTAATTAGAAGGACACATGCATCTTTTGTATTCATAGTTTCATTGAAAGTTATGGTTCTACTAAAAACCAAACTTAAATCTGTTTCTCAAATTAATTATTGAAGAAGTAAAGGGTACGTTTACTAGCTATTCACGTTTAATTTATGTTTCGAGTGTGAAAATATGGCTAGACTTGCTACATTATTGTCCCTTTATCAATAAAACAAAACGATAAATGAAGTTTAATAATTCCCACCACTAAAATCCAACATACAAATGAGAACACAACAAAATGTACAAGAGTTATAAGGATATGGGAACTGCTCAATGTCCAAATTTAGTTAGTGCACCATTCAAACATTAGCCCGAACATCTTTACAAAGGTACAAATCCCTGCCTTGCCCATAAAAACTTCAAAAGAAGCACGGCACAAGCATGGCAGCCAGTCAAACTACTTTCTTTCTTTCCTTTCATGCACACATTTTCGGATTTTTCTGTTGCCAAAATTGTACACATAAAAGTTTTGATTTTAATATATGTTTCGAAAGGTTTATATTATAAATCAACTGGATATGTTTTGAATTTTTTTGTTAATGTTTCGATAAAATCTAAATATTATTGGAATGATAAAAGCAAAAATACTTGTATATTTTGTTTATGTAGAATTTAATCACGGATTAAAGTTTCTTTTCACGAGTATGTTTAGATCTGCCAAATATTAGAAACTAATGTTTCGAAATCTTTTCAAAAAAATCATAAAAATTGTATTTGCAAATGATTTAGAAAATACTTGTGTGCTTCATTTTGCTAGAGCCAAAAATAGAAACGTTTCAGTAATTTTCATGGAAAAGATAAGAAACTTTGATCCACGTTAATAATAATGTTTTTAAGCTCTTCATAGATACATTTACAAATACTTATCATACGTTTTAGTTTAGTTTGTGTTTTTGCTAGCTAAATTTTAGGAATGTTTCGCAATTTTCTCGAATCTTTCGATGAAATCAAAAAAATAGTATTGCATTAAAATCGAAAATAGTTTTGCTTCATTAAGTTAAAAAATGGGTATTTTTAAGGTCAACATTTGAAAATGTTGGATTATAGCTTTCTGTCTGTAGAATATACACTTATGCTTATTTCTACATAATCACAAAAAAAAAAGATTTAGGTGTTTTTTTTATTTATTAAAATGTTTGATATATATATATATATATATGATTTTAATCGTACAAAGATGTACGAATATCTCTCAATTCTCATGCATTTTGTCTATATGTGCTGAAGTTCACAATGAGCAGCTGTAGTGGTAGTAGCTAGATACCTATAGCCGAATAAGTGTATGCTAATTATTAACTACTGTGGGTCCCATTTGATGTACGTATCTATTGTGAAGTGACGAGTGACACAGTTTGTCTACTGTCCGGAGAAATCTATGAAAAAGATTTTTGTTCTCAAAGACAGAGTAGAGTCATTGATAGTGAGAAGACTTTCATGCAAATTTAAATAAAAAAACTATTTAACCTCCTTTAATATCTAGCGGGATTGCACCATATAAGACAAGAAGCCGTTTGATTGTTAAATCATGTCATTACAAGTTTATTATTTATTAATAAGCCAATAGCAAAATAAACTAGTACTATAATTTAGAGCTATAGTTTCGTCTACTTTTTGGGAAACTATGGTAATGTTTTTTTTATGAGGAAAGAAAATACATCTCGTCTCATAAATTGAAGCCCTCACTCGTTTGGTTCTGTAATTTATCACCCCCAAATTTTTAGTCTCGTAAGTTGGCGAAAACACTCAATTTTAGTCTATGATCACTGGAATTCCCCTAAACTCGCCGATTTTTGTTGATGTGGCTCGTCGAATTCTTTTTCTAGGTCAATATCCCTAGTTTTTAAGCTAACAGAGAGCGACATCGAAATCGACAGGTGTATGGAATTCCGATGACCTGAAACTAAAATTGAACGGCTTTCGTCGAATTGACGGGAACAAATGCGCGAGGGTGCCAACTTTTGGGACCAAACATAATTTGCATCCTTTTTATGACTACTTAAGTAACTCCTATATTTGAAAAAGAAAAAAGAGAAAAGAAACGAGGCTACATGTAGTTTTCATCGAAAAATATGTACAGTTACAAGACCTCGTTTACAAACAAAATTCAAATGATTCAGCGATAATTTGTTTTCCCTTTGTTTCACTCTTATTGAAAGTTCTTCGTGATAAAAATACGTGTCCTGATATCGATATTAGTATACATAGAGGAGTATACATAGAGGGTGCATGATGTATCCAAACTCTAAATGAGACGTAAAGTGGCAATGCTGATCTTTTGACGTTCATGTTTTACGATTTTATATAGCCTAACTGTTTCAACAATAACTATATAATTTTTTTTTATGAATTAAGATTTTAATTTAGATGAAAATGACGAGTCCACAAGAGAAAAATCTCATCATTTACAGGGAGGTTGCAAAAAAAGATAATTCCTGAGAGAAAGACTGATATGACAATAACTATATAATTATTTCAACAATGAGGGGATTTTAATTTTTATGTAAATTGTAATGAGATCAAATTAGCCCACAATTAACTTAAAGAACCAAGAGAGAAAGACTGACATAGTGACATGCAACTCAGTGTTGTGTAACATTCAATACAAGATTAATCAAGAGCTAATGGGATTTTAATCCTATTATGTTACCTCATAAGTAACTTGTTCATTTTTGTGGGATTCTCAGAATGTTTTTCTTTTTTACTTTGAAAAGTCAAAAGTAGTGTTGAAAATACTACTTAAAACAGACATTGTTGTGCAACAGAGCTATACTCTGCATTTCTAGTATGTACATAATTTAAAAGGCAATAAAAGAGAGTAGAGGAGCGTTACTACTTACTACTAAAATTAAAGCAAAAGAAGATGTCTTTTTTCTTACACGGATCCCTATAGAATGATGGAACAAAGCACAACATTGCTTACCATAACTCATTCTCTTTGTTTAGTTTTAAAGCACTTTGCTTTCTTCTCTTTATAAATCTTTTCAGAAAAGAAAAAAAATAAAAACAGATGAGACCACTCCTAGATTTTGCCTTAGATTTTCTCATTCTTTACCAACATGATTAGTTTATTTCTGTTCAATGATTGACTAGAATCTCTCTACTCTTATATAAATATAAGTTTTTTCTTGTACAAGTGTGAAAGTAAGAAAAAAAAAATGAAGTCTTTAAGTAATGAAAGTCACAATGACCAAGAAAATAATAATAATAATAACTGGTTGGGGTTCACTCTTTCTGCTCCTACAATGGAGGGCTCATCAGATCATAGTCATCATGAAGCTCAACATTGCTCTAATGGTGTTACTGATAGTGTAGTGCCTTTTAACTTTTCAAATGGTTTTAACTATCAGGGATTTTACTATGGTGAAAATGGTGGTTTGTTGTATTCTCCTGTGACCATGATGCCAATAAGGTCTGATGGTTCATTGTGCTTAATGGAGGCCATCAACAGGTCACATACTCAAGGTATATCTCATTAAAGATTCAATTTTTATGTTGTAATATACTGTTTTTTTTTAATGGCTTTTGTTGTTGTTAAGGTATGGTGTCTTCAACTCCCAAACTTGAGGATTTCTTTGGTAATGCAGCAATGGGTGGTCATCAGTATGATGAGAGTGACAGAGGTCAAATGGCTTTGAGTTTGGACAGCATGTATTACCAACAAAATCTTGGGAATCAGGTCAACAATGGTCAAAGCTACTCAACATTTGAGGGTCAGCCAATGTATCAAAACTCTGCTACTCAAAGTAAAGAAACTCTGCTCCCAACTATGGCTGATGATGAAATGAAAAACTGGGTTTCAAGAGAGTATCAAGTGGTTCAAAATGAGCAGCTGAAGATGGGTATTAATGTGGTGGATAATGGTGCAATGGGGTATGGTGACTTGAAGACTTTGAGCCTGTCAATGAGCCCTGGCTCACAGTCCAGCTGTGTGACAAGCTCACAGCAGATTGCACCTGTAATGGCTGAATGTATGGGGTTGGAGAGTACTAAGAAAAGGGGGTCTGGTAAAGTTGATCAGAAGCAGATTGTTCATAGGAAGTCTATTGATACTTTTGGTCAAAGGACTTCACAGTATAGAGGTGTCACAAGGTAAGATTTTCTTTTTCTTTTTTTTCCCTTTTTGTATATTCATTTTGTTTCAATATCTTGAATCATTAGTTTTGTAGTATTGTTAGATATTCACATTTGAAGGGAAACATGTCTTTCTTTAAAAGCCGTTGTGTTTTTTATTAGACAGGCATGCTTTATTTTCTTTGGTTGTTTTTATTTAAGTCAGTCTTGTAACAACAACATCAGGCATAGGTGGACTGGAAGATATGAAGCTCATCTATGGGATAACAGCTGTAAGAAAGAAGGACAAAGTAGAAAGGGCAGACAAGGTTGGTGATTTAAAGACATTAAACATCTTATTACACAAATTAGTCAAGTTTTTGCTGACTCTAGTGTGTCCTTTTTTGAATATTTTTGCATAATCTTTGTTCCTGGATGGTGACATATGGACTACTTTCCAGTTTACCTAGGTAAATTCTAATGGATTCTGTTATTTCTTTTGCTACTTTATTAAGGTTAACATATTAGCACAATGTGCTACATTTCCAATAATGGTACACAAACTGATTTAGAATGATAATTTTAGGGGGTTATGATATGGAAGATAAAGCTGCTAGAGCTTATGATTTGGCAGCACTAAAGTATTGGGGACCTTCCACCCATATTAACTTTCCGGTACGATGTTTAGTTATCGTAAATTTAACTTTGGCTTTGTTACTTATAAATAAAAAACTAAACCTTATTAAGTCGATGTTTGTAGCTCGAAAATTACCAACAAGAAATCGAGGACATGAAGAACATGAGCAGACAAGAATATGTTGCTCACCTAAGAAGGTTATTTTTCACATTCTAAAGCACCTATTGACTTATTCACCTATCATATTGAAATAACTTTGTATTTTACTAACATAATGTAGGAAAAGCAGTGGTTTCTCGAGGGGAGCTTCGATTTACAGAGGAGTGACAAGGTCTAATAGGAAATATCGACTTTGCTGATCGATTTGTGCCTTTGTTTTTTGGCTTAAGGTGTCTTAAGTTTTTTTGTTGATTATTAGCAGACATCATCAACATGGACGTTGGCAAGCTCGGATTGGCAGAGTGGCGGGAAACAAAGATCTCTATCTCGGAACATTCAGTGAGTTTTACGACTAACAAGTATATTTGATCATGTTGAAAGCTCTCGCAAATATCTTATCTGAGCTATCTTTCTGTGTATCATTTATTTGATTAATCTCTTTGTAGTAATTGTTGCTGGTTTATAATGAATATTAGGTACTCAAGAAGAAGCTGCTGAGGCGTATGATGTTGCTGCAATCAAATTCAGAGGAGTAAACGCTGTGACCAACTTTGACATATCACGTTACGATGTACAGCGGATTATGGATAGCACAGCCCTTCTTTCAGGAGATATGGCCAAAAGAAACATTGATGATATTTCATGCAAAAAGGCGACAATCACTAATTCTCCCAACTCCAACACTAATTTGGAGGCCTCAAATGCCTACAAAGAGAGCAACAACAGCAACAACAACGTGCCCGAGTGGAGTCAACCAACTTATCAGTCTTCTTGTCTGAAACCAGGCCTTGAAGACTTCAACATAGCGAATTTCCCCGATTCCTTAAATGGGATGTGTGAGGTCGAAACGACTAACAGAAATCAACGCTATTTAGATCATGATTATGGGAAGTCGACAGGCCACTTGTCCACCGCGTCCTCACTTGTTACTAGCTTGAGTAGTTCAAGAGAATGCAGCCCTGACAAGAACAACAATCATGCAATCCAGTTCGCAATGGCTCCATCGGAGGCCAACTTTTTCCCTGGATCGTCGAATTCTGTTATTCCTTGGATCCAACAAGGTCAGATTAGGCCACAAGTGCCACTTTTTTCTGCATGGGCTGATGCATCATGATGGAACTGGTTTTACCTTTTGATGTTAGGATTTTGAACTTAATTTGCTTAAATGGTGGGGGACTAACTTATTTTGGTGGGGCTTAGGTTTGAACATTCTGTCCAAATTTTCCATAGTGATTCAAGAAATCATTAGGACAGCTTTTAGATTGTATTGGAATTACTTTTGACTATATGTGTAATGGCCCTACTTGTATTATGAATGATGCTATTTATGTCTAATCTTGCAAAATCCAGCTAATTTTACCATCCCTTGTTTATAAGGGACCTGAGTGAAAGTATTGGACCCCAGCAATTTTCTTGTTTGGTTTCACTCTTGCTAGTGATTAGTTGAAATTTCATTTTCTCTTCTCAAATTCTATACTAACTTATGCAAACTAACATGTTCTGTTAGCATTATCTTTTTTGTTATACTGGATTATGTTTTTACAGTTTTAATCATCTTCCTTAGGAACCTTGAACTGTGATATTCTTATTCGCTAGACCAAGTAAATGGTTCTTGTTTCAAATTCTATTGTCAATTAATTCAAAAAAATGTCACGTGCTAATCGGACAAACACAGTTTTATAAAGGGATAATGGCATTAAACCCCCTGAACTATGCACATTTTTGCGTTTTCGTCCTTAAACTAATTTTATTAGCGTTTCCCCCCCCTAAACTATGCACGTCTGTGCGATTTGCCCCCTGGCGGGGTTTTTGGCTATTTTTGGCCAATCTTGGCCGGAATTTTTCCCCTTACCCGACACATATGTGTTGTACTAGATGTATATTAGTAGTTGATGACAAAAAGAAGGCGAAAAAACACCTCGAACGGGGCATATTCCGCCAAAATGTGATTTCGTCTTAGCCGGAATATGCCCCGTTCGAGGTGTTTTTTTGCCTTTTTTTTGTCATCAACTACTAATATACATCTAGTACAACACATATGTGTCTGGTAAGGAGAAAAATTCCGGCCAAGAATGGCCAAAAATAGCCGAAAACCCGGCCGGGGGGCAAATCGCACAGACGTGCATAGTTTAGGGGGGAAAACGCTTATTAAATTAGTTTAAGGACGAAAACGCAAAAACGTGCATAGTTCAGGGGGTTTAATGAATTTATCCCTTTTATAAATAACAGTTTATTGAAAATACGTCAGCGTTTTTTATGAACAAAAAGAATTACAGTCTTTTCGTAAATAGGTTATGTGTGGATGGATATATTGTATTTAATTTACTGTAATACTCTCTACAAACTTGGCTTTTCAATGAGAGTTAATTCATAATCAAAAATAATAAAAGGAGAGTTAATTCATGAGTACCATTTGTTAAGCTTCAAGATGATTGATCACTTTGAAAAAAAATGCTGTTTAATTTCTTTATATTGTTGGAAAAAGAATGCAAGTTATTGGCAGCTGGCATCTCAGATTTGGCTTGGAAAATAAATAAAATGATGATGATGCCTTGGTGAAAGTTTTAGATTTATTATCATTGTGGAAGATTTGCCGGCCATTATACTCAATTTTTGTGGTATTCATTGCCTCATCATTATTATTATTATAAGAACTCAATGAAGTCACTTTGCATGTTGTGTGAAGAGTGTGAATTGCATCAGTTGCCTGTTGCCTTTCATCATTTTCCTGATGTCCAGTTGTCTCTACCTAAGTACAAAGCAACTTGATAGAGACTGAACCATAATCATATTTGGTCAATGTTCTTTCTTGAGCATTCACCTATAATGTTTCTAAACCGTCGTTCTCACAATATAATGTGGTCCAATGTCTAATTTTTATTTTTTATTTTTTTCGATATTCCAATTTCTGAAGATTTAAACACATAACTTGTTTTTTGTTCTTGTAGATGTAAATCGAAATGACTATTGACCAAATGCAAGAGAGCTACCCAAAAAACAAAATCAAGAAAGAACTTGCAAATAAAAGTTCTCGAAGGTGTCATCTAATAATAAATTGTCAAGAGGAAAAAAAGATTATATCTGCATCTTAGATAAAGATTATGTGCTCGGGAAAATAAAAAAAATGTAAAACAACAAGAAAGTAATAAACCGTAAGAAATTAATTTTCCTCTAAAAATATGTTCGAAGGAAAGGATTCAGTGTATTTAATTATCTAGTGACATGTTTAATATATCATTGTTAAAATTCTCATGGATATAAAATTTGGATTTCTTAAGTTAAAACTCGTACAATGAGTTTTTGTTATTTCCAAAATAAGCTCGAATTAAGTAGAAACGTGTAATAAAGGTTTTAGAAATTGATTTCTCTATGGAAAGGTAACATGTGCAAAATAAATCACTTAAACTTTGATGTGTTGCATTATCCTCATTAGCTCATTGAACTGAGGATATATACCAAAAATTTTGATCCAAATAATACATGTGCTTGCCATTCGGCTCAACAAGATTCATAAACCCGTTGAATGAACCTCGTTAATGGGCCTCCACTCTTTAAAAAAATGCATTATTTGAGCATGTGTGTGTGTATCATCATTATTTTGACATGCAAATATAATCACGAGCCACGTTTGTAAGCATCTCAAGTCTCCTAATTTTACTTATACAAGAAAGAAAGAGTGACTTAACATTAAACTTTTCCCCCTCTAAAATGGAATTCGGGATCCCAACTATGTTGGCGGCTTGACGACCATGGATACTTAACTCTAAAAGCTCAAATTTTATTAAAAAAGTAATAGAAGTTCGTACAAAATCAGCAAAATCTATAAGTTACATATATATACCATCGATAACTCGACTACTAATGAAAGTTGAGTGTGGTGATCACCAATCGTCCTCCTTGTCTTGTAACGGCACCTTTGGATGGCATGTAAGGAGAAAACACTTATTAATTAATGTCCACATTGATAGATAAATAAGCAATTAATATGACGTTTGCTTGCAATATTAGCACGATAATTACCACCACAATCTTTCTTATTCCACGTTTGGTTTCATGTACCAAACTACATAACTCACCTGAAATTCCCAAATTGCCCTTAAGTTAACTCCCTCAAAAGTAATATATCACACCAATTTGGGGATGATACAACCCATTCGAAAAATGAGGAAACCATTTAATCCACCAATGTGGAGATCGTTTCGAAACTTTCACGTTGCAAGGTCAGTGGCGCTTCGTCAGTTAACACAAAACCCGATGGGTATGAACCTGGGAATCCCGTAATGGTTGAGGGCGTGAGTGCTACCACAAAACACTCTGATGCCTACAAATGAATTTTATGCAAAAAGAAAGGTAATAAGTTGTTTTAGCGAAGCTTTCCTCTTCGATCTTCATATGTGCAGTAGTTAATATTCGATAAAGTGATCCATTAACATTTGAGAGGAGCTTAGGTGGGCCTCGATTGAGAGGCTCCCAACATTCAATCATATGAGAAAAGGGATTAAAAAGCAAGTACTCGATATCGGGTACTTCGTTCATAGAGAGATCGATTTTGCCAATCTTGGTAAAGAAGAAAAGAAGCGGCTCATTGCGAATATGCTCTGCGTTGTGGATGAAGATAATGAGACGTTAAATTTTGCTGGTCGTTGCTTAGGAGTTGGTACGCGATATAAGTTTCATGAGGATTTAACAAGGCGAGAGAAAGAAGCCGGAATTAAGCTCGACCCTGAAATTGACGCATGCATGAAATCGACGGCATTGGCTAGACAAGAATTTAACATGCTGACTGACTACAGTATCAAGATCTATTTCCTTTGTTTACAAACAATTTATTTTCATATCATAGCCATGTCAAAAACAATACTTATTGAGATTGCAATTTGGTGTTAACAGATTTTTGGATTAGATATATGTGCTGATATTTTGGTGGGAGACGAGATGAGAAGGGGAATCTCCGGTGGACAGAAGAAGCGACTCACGACTAGTACGATGTTTGTTTGTTTCGAGTTTTTTGAGTTTTTTGATTCGCAGCTGTACTTAAGTAGTTTTATTCTTCTATACCATTTCAGGAGAAATGCTGGTTGGACCAGCAAAAGTTTTCTACATGGACGAGATCTCGAACGGTCTTGACAGTTCAACGACTTTCCAAATCGTTAAGTGCATGAAGCAAATGGTGCATATTATGGATGTCTCGATGATAATATCCCTTCTCCAACCGGCTCCAGATACTATCGAGCTTAGTAGTTTGGTCAAGCGAAAATCCTGGACGACGCTAACGGCGATGCTCGAACCAAACAAATATATCACTAAGAAACAGTGCAACATTCTCATAAGTCTCAACCAAAAAATAATTAAAGCATCATAATATTCAAACTTGGCATCATATGCAACACTCCACATTACTAACTCCAGAATTTATGATATCTCATAAATTAGAGGAACATCAGAGTTGGTTTACATAAAAGCATTAAAACAGCAGTATAACCACATGAGTTTATAACTCTAGGATTTGTGTTTTGCCGTATTAGGAAAACCAGTACATTAGAAAAACTAATACAGCGAGGGAATATATCCCTTCGCAAATTTATACAAACACTTTCCAGGCTTAAAAACTTCTTGGTACAACCAATTGGAGACTCAAAATAATCTGGAAACAACATATGAAATGCATAAAACCCGCGTACTCGACTAAATAGTGTATAACCAGTATTGGTAGATAAACAAATCCAAAAGGTGACTGAGTTCATAATTTGAAGTTACGCAATACTAACGGGTCCAAAAAAGGGAAGTCACTTTCCAATCCGCGTGGATTAAACACCGGCAGTCCCTGGGCCTCCATTAATGATAATCTCAACGTACGCCTCACGGGTTGCCTCGTCCATACTGATTTGTTTCTGTAAAACAGAGATTCGAACATGACAAGCAACTACTAATTTTTTTTAGCGCAAGTTCATTGGTGAATATTATTAGTCACTTACTCAAGCCTATCCACAAATTAACTTTTCTGTTCAAATAATAAACACATACAACATAATTTATTCAAACATATGCCTACAGGTTATGCAATATACAAGCATGTAAATACCACAATAACACATATGAATTACCCTAAATTAGTTATCAAGCAGCAGTACATTAAACAAGCCCATAAGGTATGACAAACATAACCAATTCAATCACGTAGTCAAGTAATACTAGTGAAATTAACTTAACTAAAAATGTATTACAATTCATAGAAGTGTGGGATAAGGGAAAAGTTTTACCGTTTGCTAGTGTGTTGAGCAGAGGATTTTTGTGTTGTTGGGTGTCAGTGTTCAAACCTCTCGCGTACACCTGCGAACAAGAAATTAGAATTGTGATTAGGAATAAAAAACCAAGAAACAAACAAAAAAATATAGTTTCAATTTGCGGGGGGATTTTTTTTAGAAAAGCACCTGAAAACCTAAATCGCGATCTGGAATTTGTCGAAATGAGCAACTGAGCCTTTTATGTGCATCTGAAAATTCTTGCCGCGCATTTTAGGGGTAGGCAGGGTAATTTAATTGGGAAAGTCAAGGGCAGTTTGGGTAATTAATGAAGTGATTGTGTTGAGATTAAATTATCAGAGAGGTGGATGCGTGATAATTAGTAAGGGAAAATGCATCCTCCTGGCCCACAAAAACAGGGCTCCCATTAGGGCTGTGCAAAAAGAATCGGATCGATCGAATCGGGTGAAAATCGATCGAATGATCCGATCCTCGGATCGGATCGAATATTTGATCCGACTTTTGATTTTTGCCTTAGGATCGAACACCCATTTGATTCGATCCTCGATTTTAGAGGCTGAGAATCGGATCGGATCGAATACTCATCTTATTTTTTAAAAATAAATAAATATATAATAGTATATATATATATATATATAAAATATTATATTTTTATCTATAATGCTAAGCCTATTAAGATGTTATTAAGGTATTTCTATATATTGTTGGTGATACTGACATTGATCAAAATTGGGAGTGATGGAGTAAGTAGTAACCTTGAATGAAGCTGCTGATAAGCCAGTGCATAGTCTGAATGGAAAGTGTAAAGTGGTGAAAATTAATTTGTGAAAGTGTATCTTTTATAATTGATTTGTGTTTTGTGTCAAAAAGTGTGATTGAGAACCATATGAAGTGAATTTTGTAATTCATTAACTTTGTTTGAATGTTGTGGTTAGTCCCATTGATATTAAATTAAATAAGAAAAAAAAGGATCGAAATCGGATCGAAATCGAATGATTTTGGACCGAATCAGATCGTTTTAAATTGATTCGATTTCGATCCTCATTTCTCCAGGATCGAAATCGACTTCTAGCCTCGATTCGATCCGATCCGATCCAAATGCACACCTCTAGCTCCCATTACTAATAATTTGTCATCCAAACTCAATACTAATCTCCATTATTTAGTTAATAAGCCTTATTAATGTTATCCAAATGCGCCCGTAAGTTAACTATAAAATGATTCACTTTATAGTAAAATAATCAATTCTTTCGACATTACATGTGCAATTATGAATATAAGTAGTTGCGCTACATGCCTATTTAACATTGAATAAGTGGGTGTTTGCAAGAGCTTATAGAAGCTCCTTCTTCCAAGCTTTTACTTAAAGTCACTAAAAGCTCCTTTTGACTTAAAGCAATGAGTGTTTGCAATCCTTTTTAAAAAAGTAACTTAAAGCCGTTTAAATTAATTTTGTAGTGTTTGCAATAATAAGTAAGAAGCAGCTTTTATAATGCAGTATGACTTAATTACCCTTATTTATCGAGCATATAAATAATTAACATACACTTACATTAGACAAGTATACATTTTGTTAAATAAAATAAAAAATATAATTTGGGAATGACGTTGAATATGGAAGAGAAAAGATTAAAGATATTTTTTATTGTTGAAAATGGATGAGAAAGATTATAGAATATTTTTTCCCCTTAATTGTAGGGGTATATGCGGCACTTTGAGGGGAATTAGGAGAGAGAAATATTTTTATAATGCTAATAATCAAAAGGAGCTTTTAAAAGCACCCTCTACCTAGCTTGTGGGCTTGTGCTTTTTTTTGGCTTATTTTAAGACAAGGAGAAGCAAAAGCCCTATAATCAAACACTAATTTATGGCTTCTCTATAGACAAAAGCCCACAAGCTCCTTTTAAAAGCATTTGCAAACACTCTCTAAAATAATCACACACTCCAACAAACTACCTTACGTCCTCTCTTTAACTCACGCCAAAAAATACCTAATTCCGTTTTGCCTCTATTAAAACAATGGATAAACCAACCAACCACAAATTACTAAATATTAAACACACTTCTTTTTCTCTCTTTATTTATTTTGTGATTAAAAATAAACCAGAATTTCGTCCTCTTCTACTAATATCAACATCAACAAAAAATAAAAATCACAAATTAGTTTTTTTTTTTAAATCACAAATTAAATGTTGCTCACAATTACTAACAAAAATCCCCAAATCTCGTCCCTTCTCTCTCCTCACCACAATTTAAACACCGCTAAGTTCAACAACATCATTTTTAATCGTAACCAACTATTGCTGAAGAAAAAAAGAAATTCCATTTTCCATGATAAAAATAATAATATAACCGGAAAGTGGAATTATTGTTATTGTTATTGTTGTTGTGTTAAAAATAATAATAGTAAAAGTAATTGTGACGAAAGTATGGTGGTGATGGATGGGTACATTGTTGGCACGCTATTTGCTTCTGTGATCGCCGTTGTGTTTATTTACTTTTTGCGACGGAAATCCGTTGGATCGGACGGGAAAAAGGAATCCGTGACGGTTGAATATAACAGCCGCGAGATTCGGAGCGATCCGGTTGAACCGGGATCCGGTGAAGGATCCGAACCGGATGTGCTTGTGGTTGGTGCTGGTGTTGCCGGTGCTGCATTGGCTTATACACTCGGCAAGGTTGATTTTGTGAATTTGTGTTGTTATTTTTGTTGCTTGATTGCTTTAGGATGCAATTTGTATTGTGATATGATTTATTGGTTTTTGTTGGAAATTTAAGAGTTAATTCTTTGTTTTGTTTGATTGCCTCGATAATACTGCGATTCGATATGGTTTTCGAGCGTTTCCTGTGTCCTGGATTCGTGTTTAGGCTTAACGTAAGAAGATCACATGGAAAAATTATTTCATGCAGCCGTTGTATTGCTGACGTGGTGCACTATAGTAGATAGATGGTAGGGATGGGTGGTTATTTTCTAAATTATAGTAGAAGTTAAATCGGTATTAAATTTGGATTGTCTGTTGTTGCAGCACGTGAACAATGCAACGGTTGCATAAAATAATTTTTCTTGACGAGATGGCGATTTGACTGTTTGTTTAGATGCCTTTTAGGGCATGATTGGAAGTGCATGGATGGTGATGATGTTGAATATTGGCATGGGAAAAGGAGTCAAATTGGTAAAATAGGTGGTGATGGTGAAAGGATTGGACTCTTGTTGTCATGCAGCATCATATATCTTCGAGGGATTTGACCTTTTTCAGTTTTAATAATTGATCTTATTATTTGATGGTTGCTACATTACCGTAGGCTTAAAAAAGAAAAGATCACGGCCTGCATGTGAGGGGACGTGAGGGCAATTCAACTGTTTTGATACTTTTTGGGTCTTTTTCATTGTGATATTTCTTATTTGGAGTGGTTGTCAAAGTGCATGGATGATGATGTTTAAGGGAGCATTATATTGGTATGGGAAAAAGGAGTCATATTTGTGGAATAGGTGTGA